>VXAZ01002751.1:294017-365047 GCA_013399875.1 Gymnorhina tibicen | reverse complement strand
TCAGTGTAATAATCACTTAGTTGAACTGAAAATTAAGTCTAAGTAAACCATGGCAGGTCTTTCAATTTTAATGGAGAGACAGAGGTATTTGTGGAAGATGAAAGTATATCTACCTCAGATATATGCAGTGAATGTACAATTCTTGCACTTATACTGACAATAAGATTCATCTTACTTAAAAGTGACCATAAAGAAGTTAGATAACTAGAGTAGGCTAACCATTAAGATGTCCTCAACAGAGGAAAGAGATAAATACTTAGCACTTAGTTCTATATGAAGGCAGGTTTAAGTTAGGTTGAATGACTCAACTTCCAGAACTGCCTCTCTGTCTGTACCGTCTAGAGAGAGATTCCAAATGTGTAGCTAAGACTAGACACTCAGCATTAAGTTCTGTGAGAGAAAGGTCTCACCAGACACTCCTTTAGACACCCTTGTCAGAATTTGACCTCAATTGATGCATATAGATATGTATAAGCAATATAGGTTCTGCATATAGATATGTATAAGCAATATACATATTTTTATATAGTAAAATCTGTATATTTGCGAGAAGTATATTGAATTCAGATCATCAATAAAATACTGAAAAGTGTTTATCTTTTTATTATTTTCACCTCTTTCTCAGCTGCCTATCTCCCCAGCCTATGCCAACAAAGTTGATGCATTAAGTCAACAAACTCAATGACAATTCTCATTGCCCATCTTCTTCCTGGCAGGAGAGGTGTTTAATCCATTGACTTGCTGACAGCTTTCAGAGAAAAATGTAGAACTTTATTTCTAACAATAAGATTTTACTCACCTTCAAAAGTCCTGTCAAAGTTCCTATTTCAAACTTTCTTTCAAAGTTCAAAGGTGAGCCTTAAACATCTTTTGAAACAATTCCTAAAAAGGATAAATACAATATTTTTTCCTACACTATTGTGTCAAGAAAAAGAAGAAAGGAGTTTTCCTGAGGAATGTTATTTTGTTTTCTGTCTTCATTATCTTTAGTGCTGAAGAATTGCTGAGTGACTGAATAGGAATGAGGATCAGATCTGGGCAAAAGACCATCCTCAGGAGATATTTTTTCCGAGAAGTTCCAAATTCAGTTGCACTAAGAAGGATGAGGGGTTTATTAGCATGTAGTTGTATTACAAGAATGTATTCAGACATGAATCAGAGCTGTGTTCAGCAAAATATAAATAATGCAAAAAAAATCCACATCTTTTACTTAAAAATTACCCATTTTTCTATCCTGTGGAACTCATGTAAGGCTAAGAACAAAGAGAAGAAACAGAGACAGAGGTGATGGATAGAGAACTCTAATTAGAATAAAATTTTCACTAAACAAGAATACAACTACTTTGCAATTTATCTAGTTGGAATCAGCTCGTAGTTGGTGTCAGTCGTTCACTAAAAAAAATTTATTAAAGGACAAAACTGGTGGATTTACTGATGTAGTTAGAAATAAAATGTCAGCAACATAGGACAAGTTCAGTCCCTCTCATGGATACCATGTCATGATTTCATTATTGGACTTAAATGCTCAATCTCTCTTTAAGGGAAATTGCTTTAACTGATTTTGTATTAGCTAAAATGATATGGAAAACTATCTCTTTGGTGCCTTTGCTTGTAATTTTTTTGCTTATATTTTAAAAACTTCATAGATGTTACTGCTGAGAGCTGTCAGAATGCAAGAGAAAAGCAATGAAAAGGCTTGCAATGTTACTGCTAAAGATGCTCACTGTGTTAATATTATACAGTCCCCAGTGGTTCTGTCCTCTATCAGAAGTTGTATCAAGAGTGACTTTGTGAGAAAATATAATGAAAGACATTTTTTTCACTGAGATTCTCACTGTATTAGCTGATTGGAGAAGTAGCAGTAGTAGGTAGGATTTTATAGCAGGAGTTAAAGAGCAATAGCTGCTTTAAAAGATGCTGCTTTGATCCATGAAAAATGGATCCATTAGATTACCCTGAGAAGTACCCTTACTTTTTCTTGTATGCTTATGTGCCCAAAAAAAGAGTAATATGCTCTTATTACAGGCATAACAATTATGCCTGTAATGATTGCCTACACTAACTCAAATTGTGGGTCTTAAAACTGAAGAACAATTCTGTTGTAGATGAACTAAACCTCAAAATGTTATAATTTCTCCGTAGATGGAGATTAGTCCGATTTTAATATAGACAGTGGGAACAACATAGAAAAGTTTAAAGACCTATCTAATAAGAAAATGAGCAATGTTAGACTGCAGGAATATTCTTGTCAAAGTAAGAGTTAACATTAGCATTCAGGAATTTCTCTGTGAAGGACTACTCTCTCATTAGAATGGTTACATTGCTTGAAGATCCCTCTGAAATAATCTGAAAAATTAGAAATTCAAACTGAGTTGTGCAATATGTCCAAGATAAAATTTGGTTTTTTGGTAAGGCAAGAAGGTGCTGCTTGTGAGGATTTCACCATGGATGTGAAATGCTATTTGTGCTGACTGTGTAAGCCACAGTATAACAAAGAAACAGAAACATAGGGCAATGTGGGCAACAGAATACTCAGTCTTAAGCTAAAAAATCAAGAATTCTTTTAGTTTTGGCAAACTAATAATAACTTATACATCCTGACATATCGTTTTATTTTTCACATATTGAATATTTTAATAAAACAGTTAAAAAAGAATATTTTAGTATTTCACATCCTTTCAAACCCATCTCCCTAGTTTTCATCTGGACTCATATAAAGAACACAAACACACAAAGCATCAGTTTTTAATAAGAATAAACAGAATAATAGATAAGCAGTCACACAAAACTATGGTGTTAACCTGTCTCAGGATCTGTTGACATAAATCATTAGCACTTTGTTTTTTAAGTTTGGCTTATTTGTTTATTTCTTTAATATTTTAGATTTCTAAGATCTACATATAACATTCAAACAACTACAGAAATATAGATGGTTTTCCTTTCTTTATCCTTGGTGATTTTCAGCCTTCTTACTTTCTCCTAACACTGTTCCATCTTCCTCTTGAGAACAATACCCTTTTGTTAACAATTGGTTATGGCCTAAGGGGACAAGCACTTATGCAGATAACAGTGGACACTGACTTTTTTCATCTGCTCACTCCAAGGCAACTCTGACTTCTCCTTTGTTTCCTCACTTTTGCATTCTATCATCAATTTAATAAAAAATTTGGGAGTGAGTGTTGCAACTACCTGTTCTAAGCTTCCCTTTTCTCCCTCTTTTAGTGGCTGGGGGTCCAAGACTCCAAGGATCAACTCGGATGAGACACAGATGCCCACCCTTGATTCACACAGGAGGAGCTGTGGGAAAATCTGTAGAGATATAAGAAACGTAAGATTACAGAGCTGGGATTGTTAAAATGGCATTCTTTGGTGCAGAAGGATTCAGGAGAGAAAATATCTGCACAGAAGGTTATAAAATGTTAAAGAAAGGAAGGGTAGTTGAGTTAGTGCAGAAGTGATGACTGGGGTCAAGTTACTGGTGTTAACAGAGATAGTAGATGATGCCAGCTGAGCAATATTGAAGCACTGGTCTGGGGTTTGCAAAGGCTGATGCTTCTTCTCTCAAATGATGCCAGCCAGGGCAGCAAAGACTGCTTGGATACCTTAGCAGGGTGAAAATTTCATCAATTCTAAATCCAACAGTTTCCTAAAGACTGGAATAATTTTTTGGAAGAGGAATGCACATTTGTGTTTTTCTGATCTTTACATGTGCTTTTTCTCCCAAGATTTCAAAAGTGTTAAATGCAAAAAATTGCAAGAGCTGCCAGTGAATACAACAGATTATGCATAGTTATCCAACTATAAATATTGTGCCACTGAAATAGAGCTAAAAGGTTCTAAAAAACATGGAAATTTTACTAGAAATCAAGAAAACAGAAGAAGAATCTCCAGTTACTATGCTTAGGAGATTGCTGGTCCTGAGTTTATCTAGGGCATTCTTTTGGGGTTCATTTGCTTTGCTGATCCACCAGTCTTTCATTTAATGAGATAGCCTTCCTTGTGTAATCACTAGGTGTTTCTGTCACATCTCTTTCTATATTAATTACTAGGCATATAGGTAGTATTACAGGGTTTCAGAAGGGGTCTAAAAATCCTAAATATCCCTTTACAGGATCAGGCTAGATATGGAGGCATATATAGAAACTATTAGAGGTTCAACTTTCAAAACCTGAAAGTCTTCAGCTGTTCCTATGGTAACCAATTAGATCACTGGGTTGAGAGGTACAGCTTGTTCTGAAAAGGGAAAGTTTTAAAAACAGGGACTTCATATCAGTTTAAATACTGAAATAGACTGCTATCACAAACAGTAGGCAAGTACTCTCCTCTTTGTTGCTTTCCTCTGCTTCTCCTTTTGAGTTCGTTTTTTCTCTCTTTAGAATTGTTGCGACTTTGTGTGATTTGATCAAGCAGCCATGTGTAAACTTTTGAACTGGATTGGTCAGCTTTTGATCTGCTTATATAAAACTCCACAGATTAATTATATGAATTGCCTTAGGTGAGTCTTTCAATAATTCTAAACCTGACGGAAACAGTTTTAATAAGAAACACCTTTGCATATAGACTAAATATATACTAAATTCAGTCTTATCATTCAGCTACACTGTTGCAGCTTTTGTCTCCAGCATTGATTAATGAACTACTGCAAAATACTTCTCCACTGCAAACCTATGCAAATCCATAAATAAAGGTAAGAGGGTTATTTTTGTGAAAGCAATCTATTTAAAACAGTAAAAGTACCTTTTAATACATAATTTATGATTAACAAAAACTATTAATAATTAAAATATGATATTGCAGAAAGATCAGAAGATTAATTTGTATTTTAAATACAGAAGTTTCTTTCTGTGTGTCTGCAATTAAACAGTCAGGCTTGTTCACTATGTATGTATGTGTGGGAGACAACATTCTCATCCATGTGGTACAATCTTAAATGGCCCATATTTATCAAGTAAACAGAACTGTTAAATCACGCAGTACTACAGCAAAGCACAAGAATAACTCAGTTGTACTGAACAGTGTTTTTTACTTCTTGCATATGATCTCATGTTTCTCTGTTCTGGTAATACACTTGAAGATGAGTATTCTGTCTAAGAAAGACCACATAATTGCTCCCTCAACTTCCTTTTGTGCTGAGTGGCCTCACCAGCTGTACCTATAGCTAGTAATTTTAGGTGAAACCCAAAGAATGGATTTGGAAAAACACACAAAGCTGCCCTGGATTCTTCTCCTGAAATATCTGATGAGCTCAGGTGGCTAGCAGACAGATGCAGTGTTCAGGGAAAATCAGTTTTCAGAGATATAATGCATCTATGCTAGGGAGGTATTCAGTTCAGTTAAGAATTAAGAGGAAATTAGGAGTAAAAAAAATAGATTTTAAGAATATAGTCCATGTGATCACTTCTATCACTTCATTGGTTTTATTGCTCTCTCTGCACCATGGTTTTGATAATGTGAAATGGACAGGGCTACATAGGTGTGAAACTGGGTTGAGATAATAGAATCACTTGCCCAGAGCCCTTGCATTTTTCTGGTTTCTTAAAAGGCAGGACAGAAAAAAATTAGGAAGTTGTACTATATGGGAAAATGTCCTGCTGTTTCTTAGTAGTGACCTTGTAGACAGCTTCAGCACTTCTGTAAGAAATTCTGTTTAATTATTTTATACATTTTTTTAAATTTCATAATTAGAGTTTTAAAAATCCCTAAGGATTGTATATATGCTAACTCAGTCTAGGAAAAGAAAACAAAAGTAGGAAATTAGAAAACAAACTTTTTCCATCTATAAGGAATTTGACAACTGATAAAAGCATATGCATATGAATATGTAAAAAAGAAACACTAATGAATATGCAGATTTCCTATTGGTACATTTTTCTATTCCTTACATGGCAGAAAAGGAAAGGGGAAGGCAATCTCCTTCTATTGTATAATCTCTTTAGTGCAAAAGATAATCTACTGGGTATGGAGTGCTCATAATATAAGCAACCCTTTTTGTGACTTTCTTTTGCTGTAGGTTTGTAATGGTCCAAGGCATTTTAATAATTAGTCTACAGGGAGCCTTAATAGACTAGGGCAACTCTTAATTAACTTAATCCCCAGTACATGAGTTGACCAGGAGACATCAAACCACATTTTAGCTTGGAGGGTATGTGAACTCAGAGGAAATCTAATTTTTTAACTACTGTGGTGCTGCATTTTTTCCGTCTAGCGTAGTGTGGTCGCAGCTAAACACATTGTGCTATCCTGTCCTGTAGTAACCAGAAGCCGTTATTTTCACTAGAATTAATAATAAATGAAGATGGCAATTTCAGCATAGTTATTTTAAGTTGCAAAAATTATCATAGAATGATGTTCATATATGGTTAAAATAGGCAATTAAGAAGTGATTTTACTTATTTTTGCTATATCTCTGTTGTATATTTCTGATGCTTAAAAAAAACCCGGACTTGTTTAAAATACGTGAAAATATACTGATAATCCTTTTAGCTACAGTATGTTTTAATTAGAAATATTCTGTACTCCTATGATTTGGTACTGAGGGAAGTATTCTAGTATATGATTATGCTTCAAGCATGCTTTGTATTTATAAGGATTCAGTTTGAACTTTATATTCTATTCTTGCTTCTTATCAAGATTTGTGATAAGTCTTAATAGCAGAAAAAAAAAAATACTTCCTGAGGCAGCCTTTCTCCTTTCATTTCTATGTTACTATTCACATGTTCAGTAATATTTTTAATGAAGTGAGTGTTGCTTTAGGAATATAATCCTTAGGTACCTAAAGCTGTGTAAAAGTAATGATTATCACTGAATTGCATGTAGTGACACTGTGGGCAGCCTAACAGTGATGAAAGAAAAAATGTCAGCATAATCACAAAGCACCCATGTGACAGACAAAGCTATTCTGTAAGGTACATATGTTTCTGAATAAACATTGCTAGCAACAGAATATATTAAAAACACCTATTTCTATTCTTTAGAGATGTTTTGGTCCTGGTATTATTGGCATTTGCAGCTGATCTCCAACTAAATATATGAAAGGTATATTTAAATTAAGTGATTTAACAGAAAAATCACTGGGCAAAGAATTTTAATCTATGCTAAGAAATTTAAACGAAGATACTCTTTAGCTCTTTGGGGATGCAATTCATCTGTCCCAGTTGCTGAATTCTTTGGGGAACACACGTTCCTTAAGATGCATTCCATTAGAATCTTAGCCAACATCTCTAATGCTACAGATAAGTTCAAAAATAGTCATATTCAGGTTAAGCAAACCTTCAGCTGGATACTTACACATCTTACTATCAAGAAAAGGATACTAATTTAACAATCACACAGGATCTGAGTCAGTGAGAGAAGTGAGAACGTAAATGTTTTTGTGATATATAATTATAAAGTATTAGGATATTTCCTAACAAGATATTTTTTTAGCATTATGGAAAGAATTAGTTATATCTATGTGTATTGCATAGTGAATCATAACAAGAACTCAAAAATTGTACCATTAGGAAAAATGCACACACATTTGTTCCTGCTATTACAGTCAAATTTAATTCACCTCATTAAAACACTTCCCTTTTATTTCAATAATGTTGCATGTATTCAAAAGCACTGCATTTTATAGTGAATTCAATTTCTTATATTATTAATCCCCTTATAAAAAGGAAAATTCAATCTCTTAAAAAATCTTGATGTAGTCAGTTTAATTTCCATAACTATAAATCTTTTATAACAAATGAGTTTTAATTAGTTGCTGTCCTTGGTCATGTACAAGAGGAAGGAATCATCTTTCAATTAATCTATTGTTAGGTTATACTGAATTAAAAAGTCCCATATGCTTAGGATGTTCAGACTACTATCTTTCCAACTTAATGGACATTGACTCATAACTTTCTAATGTTTTTCAAGTGTTTCCCTTTGTTGCTGTTTTAGAAGAGAGTCCAATTTTTTTAACTTGATGGGCTGACGGGACAACACTAGAAAATAGTTCCAAAATAGTCCATAAAGATACACAGCGATAAACTGAATCAAAATCTCCAAACAAATATCCTCAAACTTAGATTGCTTGAAACTTTTCAATTTTCCAATACTTTTATTTAGAGTATAAAATTAATGGGCGTTGGCTTGATATATGGTCCAACAGAATTCAGGAATTAAGGAACAGACTTGATTAATCGCCATCTTTACTTCATTTTATATTTTACCATTCTAAATTTGTTTGTAGTTTCACAGAGTAATATGGTTTGGAAGATACCTCAGGAAGTCACCCAGTCCAGCCTTAGGCTCAAAAGAGGGTCAGACCAGGTCTCTCAGGTCATTGTGCAGTCACTCTTGTAAACCTCCACAGATGGAGACTGCACAACCTTCCTGGCAGCCTGTCTCACTGTCACATCCCTGGAAGTGTTCAAGGCCAGGTTGGATGGGGCTTTGAGCACCCTGGTCTAGTGCAAGGTGTCCCTGACCATGGCAGGGGGTTGGAAGTAGATGATCTTTAAGGTCCCTTCTCACCCAGGCTATTCTATGATTCTGATGAGGAAGAAGTTTCTCCTTTCTCACCAATATTTATCTGAGATTTTATGTTTGGTTTTGTTGAGAGCACCAAGAAGGAAAGGGACAGGAAAGATATTATATGTGATTTATTCCTATGACATTGAAAAAAAATAATGGTTTTATAGTGAAATTCCAAGAAAGAGGTGTCTCAAATGACTTGGAAAAGAATGAGTAAAATTATCTAAAATTCTCTTCATCTAATGCTTCCTTTAACAGTTAGGGTCATTGTCTTATTGGAGGAAACAAAGACCATGTTTGATTTCTAATAAAATTATATTGACCTAATTAAGCAAAGATACAACAGGAGTCATAGTATTTGAGTTGGTGGTTGTTGGGCTTTTTTCTTCGTGGAACTTCCAACAAGCTAGCCCAATTAGATAAGCTATCTGTGAGCTAGAAAATGTAACATAATGTGATACAACTACAATTTTTGTCAGGAAGGAAAGTGAGATACTGCATAGTTAGGAAAGCAGCACAATTGTCACTCTTTCCTTTAAAGGCAACAAGCTTTGTCTGCATGGTGTGAATGGGCCCCATGCAAATGCTTGGTTCACAGCCACATCATTACCACAAAAATGTGTCTACATTACTACAAAATGTGTCTGAGATGTGAAATAAGACAAATAATGTTACAGGATTTCTTCATATGTGAAGAAGTGAAAAAGGATTAGTTATGTAACTTCTATTAAAAATTATTAAAAAGCTGAGACTAATTTACCCTAGTTTGGCATCTCTGCATTATTCATCTTACTTCCTCTCACATGATCCTGCACACATTAAGCATCAAGGAACCTATTAGAACTGTGAATTTTATATATGAAGATCCCTAGATGTCTAAAGTACCTCTTCTCTGCTTGGACAGCATAAGTCACTTAAGAAACCAGGGCTCTTACCTATTCCCAGTTAGTATTGCAATATAGTGTTTATTTTCAAGAGATTTCAAGTTGGCAGTGCAACCTTGTGACAATGAAGGATGAGGCCATATGGGGCTTTATTAACAAGAGTGCCGACAGACCATCAAGAGAAGTGGTTATTCTTCTCTGTTGTGCAGCTTGGGAGGCCATGCCTGGAGTACTGTGTTTGTTTCTTGGCTCTACAGTTAAAAAAAAAAAAAATTCACATCCTGGATACAGTCCTTCAGAAGGTAAGCAAGATGATAAAAGGAACTGGACAACATAAAGAGTAAGAAGGTACTAGGGGAGCTGGCTTAAGTAAAGGTTAAGAGGGATCGCCTTCGTCTCTTTGGCTACCTAGTGGGAGGTTATAGGGAAGATAGAATCAGCTCCTTTCAGAAGTACACAGAAATGGATTTTTCAATAGGCAACAACTGCAAAAAAGAACATTCTGAGTAGGTATTAGGTGGAAAAAGATCACAATGAAGGTGATAAAATATTGAACCTGGTTGTCCAGAGACATTAAGGAATATTTATCCTTGGAGATGTACAGAACTCAACTGGCCAACGCCCTGAACAAGGTGTTCTGACTTTCCAATTGGCTCTGCTTTGAGGCAAGATCACCTGACAGGATTCCCCTCCTTTTTTTTCCTTTTTCTTTTTTCTGTGAGTGGTTATTATAACTCCATGATTAAAGTATTCTATTTTTAGCTCTGTTTTTAGCCATTACTGACCCTTCCTGATCCAGCTTAATAGGTTAGCAGTGAGGCTGCTGCAAAAGTTAAAAGGTTCACACAAGATTTATAAATCTACAGGTTTCATGCAAGCTTACTTGATCTGTTGAGTGAGAAAATAGTTAGCAAAAACTCCTTGAGAATGCAAAAGGCTTTTTCCATTTGAGCTCTAGAGCAGATTGGCATGGACTAGCTGACGGAAAGCAACAGACCAAGGAGGCAACTCTAGTAGTAAGGTAGGAATAAAGCTAGGAATGGTTTGAATAGGTATACAGGAAATAGGAGAGCAGCTAAGCTTATTTAAGTAAGGGATAGTCTAAAAATTGTGGAGAGAGCACTGGGAAGACATACTACCACCACTTAGGTGAAAGCAGTGCAGCATGGGCTGACAGAGCTGAAGGAAGTCACAGAGAGAACTTGAGGAAAGTCTCATAAAGTGTAGCAGCAACAAACCGGGTTGTGTACTGAGTGACACTGAACTGTGAATAAAACATCAAGGCATCCATACCCATTATCACCCTGCCACAGGCAGTTTTAGCTACAAGGGACCAAAAAATAGCACAACTATGCTAACTTTTGAGTTTCGAGAAGTATGCTAACAAGAACAAGTAGCAACTACATGGAGATATTCTGGGTTAGATCATGTGAGCAGTTAAGTTTAAGGTTAAAAGATTGTTCAGGTCACAGGGTAACATGACCTAGAGAGATAATAACACAGAGTAAATCAATCAAAATCCCATTTATATAGAATTGTATTCATGTAGCATCTTTCTGTTGGTTAAAAGATGTGAAAAGGGAAAGATGATGCAGAAGAATCTTAGAATACATCTTAGAAAGGTGTAGATGGCTTTCAAGGTAGATAAATTAATAGTAATGAAAAAAGCATCAAGTAATGTACTAAATTAAAAATAGAACCATATAATGATTTGGGTTGGAAGGATCATCCAGTCCAAACCCCCTGCCATAGGCAGGGATTCTTTTTACTAGACCAGGTTGCTCAAAGCCGCATCCTACCTGGCCTTGAACACTTCAAATGACATCCACCATTTCCCTGAGCTACCTGTTTCAGTAACTCACCACCCTTACAGCAAAGAATTTCTTCCTAATGGCTAATCTAAATCTACCTCTTTGAGTTTAAAGCTATTCTTCCTCATTTTATGTCTATATGACCTTGTAAAAAGCACCTCTCCAGCTTTCTTGGATTCCCCCTTTAGGTACTGCTATAAGCTGCTGTAAGGTCTTCCTGATGCCTTTTCTCCTGGCTGAACAGCCCCGACTCTCTCAGCCTGTCTTCATAGGAGAGCTGCTCAAGCCCTCTGATCATCTTCTTGGAGTTGTCATTGAAATAACAACTCTGGATACATTAATAAATTGGTGGGAAATAAAAAGATCAAGGCAATAGAGTACTAGTCTCAGCATTAGTGTAAGGGTAGAACACCTTATGTTGCTCATGTATGGACCACCCACCAAAAAATTTTGATTAGCTGATTCTTCACAGATAATGATTTAGATGCTTTGAGGCAATGGTAATTAAAGATTCATTCTTTTGTCCCATAATTCATAGCATAGAAAATAAGAAAAGAAATAATTTATTCAGCTGTAACTGGCATCCATGATATTATTAATATATTTCAATCCAAACAAGCAAATCTACAACTAAGTCTCAGCAGTCTATAAATCCACATGCAGAATTCCTTTTTTCACTATGCTTAGTGAATCACCTGTTACATGCTATCATCTATTGATATTACTGTTTGAGGTGAAAAAGCATTTAATAGATTGACTTTAAATATATATACAGACCAGATTAAAAAAGTCAATATTCTTTGATTAAACAGAATTTTGCTTTAACTAAAATAGTTAGATCATTCTGATTTTAAGCATATGCTTCAGCTAGAATCAATAATGATTAACTACATTTGTATTGGCAAGAACATAGTAATAATTAAGTTATTATCAGATTTTCTCTGTATGAAATAAAAAGAGAATATCCTTATTCATTTTTACCAATTTCTGTGCTTAGCAGTGCACATATTAGACTAAACACCATCAATAATCACCTGCCATACTCTATTCTAATTTCTTTAATATAATCTTTGTTCCATAATTAAAGGTTAATGTACTTGTATAGTTAGTAATGGAATAGTGTAGTGGAAGTATTTTATTCTTGCAGTGTGATATTTGTCTTTACTCTGGAGGAACAATTCTAGACAAATATTTATATAACTGAAAAGATTACTTGGTGAATTTTGAAACATTTCAGCAAAATTCTTCAGCTAGTATTTTAGTAAGTTAGTTAGCAATTCACCAATATTCATCTTGATCTAATTTTGAAGTATATCTATGCATTTTACTACTAGTAATAAGATTTAGATTGCTTTTATTTCTATTAGAGCTGTAGAAGCAATAAAGCTCTAAGAAAATGAAAGTAGAATTTTTTTCTCTCTTACTCAGTCAATGAAGTGATTTAATTAAAATGTCTTTAGTCAAAATCCTCTTCTCAGCCTATTGAGAGATGAACGAACAGCTTCACTGCTCTTACAGAGTTAGGTCAGTTAAACTGGTGATGGTGATCAGCTGGATACAAAGGAGTTTATTTCTCAGATTCAAAGAAATAAGAAATGTTTTGATTTATAAGAAATATTAACTGAGAGAACAAATTAATCTAGTTTGTTCACTTTTGCTAATGAATGAGATCTGTAAAGCTTGGGTTGGGACCAAGGTATTATGTGTGAGCTGGATTGTGGAATAATGGCTATATTAAAAAAAATAGTGAGGCAATAAAATGGAATTACCAAGTCACTGTTAAACCTACGCTTTAAAACATATAGTGAAAGTAAAACAACTAGGAATTCAAATGTCTGGTCTGTTAAAGAGGATTCCATACTTCTACAGTCCTAGTGGTAATCTCCCAATTCATAGATCTCAGCTCTCTGATCCACTCTGAGCCATTAACATAAAGGTATCAGATTAATTTTACTTTTCTTCAGGAGGATTATTCAGTGGGAAATGACATTTCTGTGGCTCCTCCCTGTCTTTTCTACACTTAATAGCTTTTCTTCAGATTACAGTATTAATCATTTCCATAAAATCATAATGTCTATTATAACCTAAGTTATCTGAATAACTGAAGAAAAGCAGACTGAGTTTAATTTATATTCCTAAAGAAAGGAAAAAACTTCTATTTCTGGAACAAAGTTTATGTTCTTTATACAATTTAATGCACTGTAAAGAAATATATTCAAATAATTTCTAGTGTTAAAAGAAGTACTGTAAAGAGGCTTATTTTAAATTATTTTATAAAATGCATTTTAATTTTTTTCAGCACTTTCTATGTCATGACTGTTAGTATTTCAATATTTGGGGATTTTTGCCTCTAATTTATGCATAAACCCTGTGTATCTGTTAATGAAGCGACATGGAATATACTTGAATACAGGGGAACTGATACACTTAGTAATGTACTAAGTATATCAGTACAAGTGAATACTGCCCTAAGCCCATCTCCATCTGACAAAGCACCACCCTGGCAACAGACATGCCTCAGCAGAATGCGTGTTCGCTCTTGGGTCATCACACTGTGCAGACAGAATATTAAAGTAGCATTGGTCCTTCTTAGTCCACCAGCAGATTTATGTCAGCTTCTTACTTTTTTGTAAGTAGCTTATATTAATATTCTAGACTTTAAACGTGTCAGGAGTGAACAAGTATCCCACTCAGGATAGATTCAAGTATCTACTCAGGGTAGATTCAGGATGTCCTTATGTTTGGAAAAATAAGATTTGTCATATGGTCAAGGTAAAGAGCTAGGATTGCTTGCTACTTTAGTCATCCCAGATACATCTTGAGGAGAATTAGCACCTCTGCAAAGTCTCTTTTTATAGGACATAACATCAGCAAATTCTATAGTTCATATTCAAAGTAACCGGAACCCTCTTAATGTCAAAACCACAGAGTATTAAACCTACAATTTAACTCTTAGGAACCTAAGTATCTGTCATACAGTCTAGTTCTGCACTTAGACCAAACCAAAAGTCACAAGGGAGTGAAAGACATGAGTTTCACAAACTTAAACCATGAGCATCAAGATGCCAATGAGGAGAGAAACACTCACAGATGAGACTGATCACACTATCAAACTGTTCTTTCATCTCTGTGATTCAAGCTGGTTTGTTTGTGATACTTCCCATTTAATTCTTCCATTCTTTCTTGCCTTGTCCTTTTTTGAAAATTAAAAAAATAAAAACTTTTTACCTCAGGAAGAACATTCATTAGCTCTCCTATTTGTGGGGGGAGCTAGAGAAGGGGAACAGGTAGAAGGAAGAAAGTTTGATGGAAGTCCAAGTATTGTCTTGTGAGTTTCTGTGAACGTAGAGCAGACAAATTTGCAATATTTTCATTATTATGTAAGACACTAAAGAAAAAGTCCTAGAAGAAAGAAAGAATCAGAGTAGGTCGAAGTTTCTTAGTTAATGTTTTGATTTTCAGAAGTACTGAGCCTTAATTTATCTTCTGAGATCAACAGGAACTGTAGTTGATTTACTTATTGTGAATGATCCAAAGGTACATATACAAGATTTAGTACATAAAGACATTGTTTACACCTGAAGTTTCTACTGAAATTAACAAACAGCTCTATTAAAATTTGTGAGTCTGCCCTAGGTACTCAGATAAGAAACCTGTCCTAAACACTATTAACTTCACTCTCATCTTTTTAGAAAAAGATTGCCCTCTTAGTTGAAAATATTAGGTTGTTATTTTTATTTTAGTAATATTTATTTCTGTTTACTACTTCTGAAATTCCTAAGAATTTAAGTATTGAGTCTTTCTGAACTCCATCTGCTTGAATCCCTGTAAATACAGAAGAATTTCACTTTTACCTGCATCTACTTTATCATTTGACAGAGATCCTTCTAATATAATTTGTATCTAGGTTCTTATTGACTACCCTTCTACTTAGGTAACATATTTTAAACAGCCTTTGAAAATTTGTATTAATAAGAAAGATTCATAGTTCTACTAGGCTGTTAAAGAATAATATCTAAAATGTGCCTCAATTTGTAAAGTGTTTTGTTTCTGAAAGGGGTGCTAGGTTAGGCATTTAAAAATGGATATGCCAATAGTCATTAATCCTTTAAGAAATCATGAAGGATCATGCTAATGAGTTTCTAATAAAAATTCTCCCATGGGTAAAATATAACTGGTCTTATAGCAAAATGGTACCTCTGCCGTGCAAGGCCATTTTATTTCGTACTTCAATTCAAGATGTCAAAACCTGTAAAGTGGCAGTGGGATACCAGGGGCAGATACAAGACCAAAGGCCTTCTTTTTACTCCATAACCTCTCATCTTCAGGTGACATCATAAATCCTTGTCAACATCAGAAGGCTGCAGTGAGCAGCAGCATTATTTCCCCAGCTACTGTAAAATACCACCTGGTGTCTTGCATAAACTACGCAGTAAATCATGGGAAATCTGCGATGTTATTTTACAATAATGCTGTAAATAACCTGTGCCTTGATCATAAATCTGTATCACCAGCAGTAGACCCAATCAACCATAGCAACTTTGAGACTGAAGAGATCTTTCTCTTTGCCTGTAAAACCATCCTTGGTATTCTGGCTCTACCTGGTATCTAGTAAATATATCCTCACCTGCTCTGTGAAAATGAGCTTTGAATAAATACTTGAGATGGGTAGTTTAAATTCATGACAGCATTTGTACTCAAGACTCACAATATTTTCTGATTCAAAAATGAATGCATGCAGGAGCATCTTCCCATACTGCTTTTTTATTATTGCTTAAGTGCTTTCCAACAGTACAAAAGCAAACATCTACTGAGCTTTGATACAAAAGCAAAATATATCAATTTCTCGGGTCTGGGCCACAGTTTATTCCTGAACTTACTCACAGGGTCAGAGGAATAAAAAGAAGACAAAAATCAAATGGATGGTCGTAGATAGAGCATGTAGATTTTTTCTATGCATTGCATTATGGCCTACTAGGGCACCATCAGTCTTATTGCCTATCTTTATAATCCTGTCCAGATTGCCGTTTATAATCCTGTCCAGACTATTGAAAAATAATTACCTCTACACAAGGTACGGTAACCAGAGGATATGACTTGTTCATATTTAGTATTCTGTTGTGTTTATTAAAACTGGTATATAAAAAAACTCACACATTTTTCAGCAGGAGGAGTTTTAACTGTCTTGTTCAAAATTTAATGTGTTTTTCAATGTGCTCCTCAGAAAGCTGTTAAGGGAGTTATTAGAGCAATACCTGCCACTTTCTTACTGTCATTCTATTCAGTATCCCTTAAATAGTATAAAAAGTATCTACTAAAAATTCAGAACTGTGATAAAATTGGCATACCACCTTCTTCTTTACCCCTTTCCACTACTGTATATTTTATTCATGGTTGCTTCATCACTAGCCATTCCAGAGAGAGTTAAATTTAAAAAAAGTACAGAGTTTTCAATTATTTCATGTTTCAATTTGCACATAAGGAGATACTGACTTTAAAGATTCATGCATGCTTTTACTGAGTGGTTATATATTTTTTCAAATTTTTTTACTTTCAGATTTAGCAAAGCCCTGCCAGAAGACATTTAATGCTGTCATCGATATTCACTCTACTGTCAGGGATATTAAACTGAGAAGAAAGACCTGGCACACTGACTTCCTCTTGAAGCTTTGATAGTATGTTGGCTACAGCTTAGCAGTGTGAAAAATAGTGTTGCACTGCAAGCAAAACCAGGGAATTTTCTTCTTGTCAATTTAGAAAAGTTGTGAGGAAAGTCAGCTTTAGACCACATAGGCTTTGCAGATTAGAAGGACTGTAGTTTTTGTTTCATTTGCTAAGTAAAAATTTACCTGATTTCTTTTGTCAACATTGACTATACTCTTACAGGGCACTGGACTTTAAGAGGCTATTTTAGGTCTCAGGATCCCAAGGGCTCTTGTCCAATTTCATCCCTTTACCTATTCAGTAGTATTAACAAGAAAATGCGCAAAACATCTAGTTTTAACATACTCAGTAGACAGCAATGAACCCGGAAGAAAGGAACTAATTTATAAGGAGTGTATAGATGTGTAAGAGTTCTAAGTATTAGCAACTGGAAAGATAGCAGATTGAGGCAGGTGATTCCATCCCTCTATTCATCCCTGGCAAGCCCCAATCTGGAGTGCTGTGTCAGTTCTGCAAGGGAGACTTGGACTCAAAGGTGTGAATCCAGTGTACAGGCAGTAAGATGATTAAGGGATAGGAGAATGTGTCACATAAGGAGAGGCTGAGAGAGCTGGGACGCTTCAGCCTGGAGAAGACTCAAGAAGGGGTCTTATGAGTGTGTGTAAATACCTGATGAGAGAGGGCAAAGAAGACAGAAGCATACTCTTCTCAGTGGTGCCCAGTGGAGGAACGAGAGGCAACGAGTATAAACTGAAACACGGGAATTCTGTTTAAACATTAAAAAATAAAAAATAACCCTGAGAATGATTAAGTACTTGGACAGGTTGCCAAGAGAGCTTTTGGAGTCTCCACCCATAGAGATATTAAAAACCTAAGAGAATATGGCCCTAATCAATCTAGTCTAGCACACCTTTGTGCAGAGGGGTTAAGGTAGATGATGAAGGTCCCTTTATACCTCTGCCCTTCTACGATTTTTCAGTTCTCTGAAAAAGGGAGATGCTTGAGACTTGCTGAGTGACAGTTTTAAATTATTACTATTAATGTGGATTTTCTGTAAGTAGGAATGAATGAGTTTAAATACTGCAAGTTGGCAGAAAGAAATGTACCTTGATTTAAGGCTAGAGGGTAGAAATATTCCTTTAACAGTTGGACACATTTCCTTGACAATTTGAAAGATAAGTTTCTAAAATTCTAACTAAATTGAGATGAAAAGTATGCTGGCTGTATCACCTATCTAACCATTCAAAAATAGTTGAGAGTCACATTTAACCAGAAGCTGAAAGTCATACACATTATAAAAATTAACCAAAGACAAGTAACCTCCAGAAATCATCTTTCCTTAACCTAATATCAAGCTTCAAATATATCTTGGGTTTTCACAAACACTACTCAGTGTTCCCACTGCCTCTCCCAACTTCATATTTGTATTACACACTGGTCATTTTCTTGCTGATGATAAAACTTGGGACATCAGTCAGAAAGTTTCTCAACATTATGGCCATGTTTTGTTTCCCTGTTTGGAATTCATGAGGGAAGTTTCCAGAACACGAGTTGTGCCGATTGGTGACTAGGAAGATGCTTCTTTCAATGCTGCAATGGGTAGAGGAGGTGGTCTTGATTCTCATCTGTTTTATTTCTATCTCTTCACTCATTTATACTGTTTAAGACACTGACATCAAACTCTTTTTTTGTGGACTTTAAATAACATTTAATAACATTGCAGTCACTTTTTTGAGTCTTTTCATTCTCAGAAGCCAAATGGCTGGCTAATGTAAACTGCCATGGCACCACAGTCTTTGTTAGCAATCATAAAAATTTGGTCCTGAATTTTTTACTGCTTTAAAGCAGAAGAAATTTTGCAAGCTTTGTATTTTTTTTAAATAAGAACTGTGAACTGCAGCTGGAAAACCTTAAGTTTGCACTGGCTTTGTAATGCTGAGTTTCTACTGAAAACTCATAGAAATATGCTGCAGTGTTGCCTTTCCCTGGGCTTTAAATAAAAGCCAAACATGGTTAGAGGGGGAAAAAAGGGTTTTACCTCGGTATTTATTTAAGGATCCTCAGGTGTCCCACATCCAGGTAGAATGCACCGAAACGCACCCCAGAATGCACACCGAAAATGCACACACACGATGAGTCGCATATACAGTTACAGACCTTGCAAATTAGAATATCTATCAAAGATTCCCCAATGAGAGGCTCAAGAGAAGGCCCTGTCCCGAGGAGCCTTCCCCCTGGATGGACCTATCTTAGTTTACAGAATGTGTTCTGGAGAGGGCCTTGGTGTCTGCGGCTTTCTGACCCAACTGCAAAGCTTCCAAGATGTTTGGTCTCTTGGCTTAATGGAACTTTGGGTCTAAGCTAGTTATCAGACCTAGGGAATTACAAGTAGGTGGGCTAAAAGCACTAAGGATACATAAAAGCTGTATAAAAGGGTATATAAGAGGGTATATAAGAGGGGTATATGAAAAAGCAAAAAATCATCACGGCATCAGCAGCTTCCTAAGGTTCTATGGTAATATATGTCTTAGCAAATTTATTGGGATGTTAATAATGTCATATATGGAAGACTTCAGAAAATGAGAGTAAATATGGGTATTAGTCATACATAGCAATTAATTATATAGTTAAAAAGCTATAGAATTAAAATTAATTTGTTATATTAATTACCTAATTGAGTTAATTTTTAAATGAAAGATGCTAAAGTGTTTAGAAAGAACAACAGGGTTGTAATATCACAATCATACCAGACTGCAGAGGACTTCCATTTTTTCTTAGTTTTATCAGAAATAGATGTGACATGGTCTGACTGGTCAAGGTCCTGAACAATCTGATTACATTTTGGAATGTGACCAAATGATATCCAGAGATTCCATCATCATTATTTACTCTAATTAGCTTAGGTTAGTACTGAACACAAAGGATGACTGAGCAAAGAATTGGTAAGCTGTGCAACACATATTTTGCGAACATTTATGTGGCAGTTAATGAGTTAATAGCATTCAAAAATAGAGCTGTTCAGTTTGGGATTTTTTCAATGTATTTTTCATACCTATTTCATATAAATGACAAACTCTTTTACAGGGTGGGGCTCAGGGGAGCCAGATTCAGTGTGGCAGAATTATTTTGGGAGGCATTTGCATTCTAAAGGGACTGTTATATGGAGAACAGTATTTGGAGTTCGTGTGTATGCAACAGAAGCTGAAAGCTCAGAAAAAAAATAGAAAAATTATTTCCTTCTAGCGAGATAGTCTGAGCCACTATCTAATCGGGCCATTTTTAGTTGCAGCTGAAGAAGCTATTGGGAGAGTGGTAGAATTTACTCAGGTCTTATTCTACTGCAGTGAGCTGAAATAGTTTGAAAGTATTTTTGATTTCTGTTAGTCTGCATTTTATAGTTAATATTTGAAGAAGAAAATGTGTACCATTTTTTAAATCTCTTGAAAAATTAATTTTGGTTTTATTGGACAACAGAGGAATAGTAGAGAGCTTTATCATTACAAAGATCTTTCTCTCCTATGTCTTTATAGAGTCATTTCACTTGCATATATACACCACAACAACTGAGAAATCACAAACTGATATCTACAAACTGGAAAACAAAGCAAGAATTATGCTAAAAAATCTGCCTCTCTGCCAGAGGTTGGAAGGCAATAGGGAAACTGAAAACATAGAAGCCTAGGATCTGGCTTGATTTAAATCCATACTGCAAAGGTTTAAATGCTCCCTCAGTTGATAGCCACTCAGTTGTAGATATCCACAGGCATGTATATAAGTGGGTGGTATGTTGCAGAATGAAAAGACAAAGTTCCCTTCTAACTACTTGTTCAGGCAAGGGCTTTCTCTCTATTGTAGTAGGTCAGGGGGACAGCGATAATTAAGGAAAGAAGCTGGCATTCCCTATAAAGGAAGCTAACCTATGGTAAAGAGATATTAACAAATGGAAAATGTAGGACACCACTTATTTAGAAAGCATCTGAATGTTAAAGATCAGTGAGATATAGTTCCTAGTGTTCAGACAGAATTCTGTTTCTGTTGTTGTTTTAGAGAGGTGTCAAACTACAGAGGAAGGGAGAAAGAAAGGACAATAGAAATTATAATACAAATTTTTTATGTCAGCCCAAGCAATGTTCAGTTATTGAATTTGTATAAGATCCTCACCAGGACATGAATAAACCGTAGATGGTACAGGTTTCCTGAGCACACAAGATTCATGCCCATGACCAGACAGCTTGAAGTTTGTGCATGGGCAAATATTCCTCCTGGTTTACAACCTGATAGTCTTTTCAATTAGATGCAGGAGTGCACTGAATGGGAGTGTGAGTCATATTTATTCTCCAATAAGTCATGAAAATAGCTTCAGTTCAATTGCAATGGTTCTATAAAAATACAGAAAGTTTTCAGCTATGGACAGATCCTTTTGGACAGATAACTTTTGGATTTCTATAATGCTTTGGGTGACATACATTTTGATCACAATGAACTCACTGGACACAGAAAGAGAAGAGTTTCACCCAGAAATTACAAATTGAGATCTAGAAAAGGGGCTGACTTTTTACATGTGTTCTTGGATTTTCCTTGCATACAGTGAAGCTGAAACTACTTTGCTTGTTACCCATCATCTCAAATCCCACAATATTTCATCAATGCATGCTAACTGTTCTCATCCAGAACTAGACCTAGAGAGTGAATCTATTCTTATGGCGTGCTATGCTCAACACTTAATGATCCATAGCTGACAGTGACTGAAAGCCACTGAAAGCAAAGTGACTTGTCGTGTGTGTGCACAGAATACTCCAGAGGTGGTTACTGTAGGACATTGCTAGGATTTCAACACCAGGACATAAATCAATGTATAATTGCAATACAATAATTTTTAAAGGCAGAGGGAACAGGTGTCTAATTTGGCTTAGTTTCTGAACCACACTGGCCTTTAGTAATGGCAAGCATTAATTTCTCCAAATATATCTGAACAGATATTTTACGAGACGATGGTAATACCAATTATTTTTAAGGTAGTCTGATTATTTTAATTATAAGGTTCCACTTTCATTTGTTCCAAACATCAATAAACTTCATCTATTTTGGTATATGTTTTTCCATTGCAAGTGATTGCTTCAGATTGATTTTCTTTGTGGTTTTCCTTTTTTGTTTCAGCTTTAATGTCATATAAAAAAGCTCTTTTATTTCTGAGAATTAAAGCAGAAAATAATTTATTGTTTGCCAATGTTAAATAATTGCCAGACATGTTTTTTAAAAACATCACAAAGCATCACACTTTGGAACAGTTACTTAGAAATTTGTTGGGGGGGCCTTTGTTTAAAAGATAGTTCCTTAGTCTTCTATATGAAAATCTTCTCTGTTAAATATTTTCAAAACCAATGTTAATATACAACATAAAGATGATTAACAACTATTGCCTCATATATCTTTGCTCATGCTCTTTTAACTGGCAGCTCCAAGACATTGCTAAATAGCAATTCTAGATTGTTGACGGTATTCTTCTGGAGATGTGACAGAAAGAAACTGGCCAGTTCAAGTGAAGTACAGTCCAGTACAGACCAGAAAGTGTAAATAGGAGAATAGAATGGAAATAAAATTGTGAAGTTAGCAGTGAAACAGGCAGTGTGAGAAAACTTCCAATCTTAAGTTTCAATTTAAACCTGATCTTGAGTTTCAACAATTAATTGGTCATAGAGACTAAGAATAAAAGTGGGAAAATTGTGGAAAGCCAGAGATATTATTTTTTCACAGGTAACTTGCCATTTCATATTAAACATACTGAACAGAAGACCCCAATGTTCTGCAAACAAAGTTATGCCTAACTGTCAATCCCCGTTTTAACCTTAGGCCATGAAGCAAAAGTGTCATGGTGAAGTCTCTTTTAAAGTATAAACCAAATCAGACCAAAATACGATTAAACCTGCAACTGTCTATAACCACCTGGATGTTAGAGGGAGAGATGGGACATGATAGAAAACACAAGGTTTCACTTGCAGTACCTAGGATGCAAAATGTCTAGGCACTAAGAAAGGAGGAACATACTTTGTGTTCTCTAAGATGGTACACTAATGCTAAGTTCCACAGTCCCTGCCACGGGTAGACTTTACCAGTCCTGTTTATATGTATGGCTGGATGAAATTATAGGGAGAGTTTAGGATTAAGTAAGAGTCAGTAAGTTAAGAGTCAATAAGTGAAAACTTTAATACACCTAACATTCAATAATTACTTGAATTAGCAGCATAGGTTAATAGGAAAATTCAGTCTGGGAGGAACCTAATGAGTTTTCTAATCCAACCTCCTGCTCAAACCAGGATCATCTGATAGATCAGACCAGTCTATCCAGATGGGCCTGGAAAATTCTCAAGGATGGATATTTCACAACCTGTCTGGTTGCTCCAAATGCTTGACTCTCCTAATACTGAAAAAAAATTACTTTATATTCAGAAGCTGACTTCAAATTATGACTTTTTTGTCATACTTTTAGACAGTAAGTGATTTAAGAACAGAAACATTTTATAGAGATAAGCTACATTTGGAAAACAGGAAAGATTTTAAATGTGTCAGAAAAACATATGTTTAAAAGCAGAAATCTAAGACATTGGTCTCATATTACATGTAGATATTATCTATCTAGATGACATATATTCTCCCTATATTTAATTTCTAGTACTTTATTTGCTATAGTAAATAGTGTTTTGAAACAAAATTAGAGTATTTTGTGATAAGGTATGAGGGCGGAAGCGCACTATAGTATGTAACATTTTAAAATCAGAATAGTGTTTCATTATATATTAATAAAGGTGATAGAAAACTTGGGCAGACTATAATTCCTTTTTGTGTGGAATAGTATCCTGCCCCAAGAAAAAACCATCTTGCACAAGTGAAGGAAATTCATTTGACCTCAGGGAGATGTGGGGCTGTTATGAGGAGACTTGGATCATCAGCTTCAGCAGAATAAGACTCAGTTCTTCATGGACAAGGATATCTGCATTTAGCCCTGAGAATGACCTCAACACTTTTTCAATGAAGAATGGTGCATTTAGTAGAACTTGGTTTTATCAAGACTTACCTACAGATTTTTTGGTTTTCTTGTTCTTCCTGTTAGGAATATCTCAAAGAAAAGTATGCCTTGCCCTCTCCAACCTATACTGGTCAACTACAATGGTACCCATGCTTTATCTTAATTAACAGAAAGAAGAAAAGTCCCTCAGGTTTCTAGAAATTGTTATAATTAGGATAGGTTTATACTTCTGATTCAGAAAAGTAAAACAGAAATTCAAAAAAATGGAAATTATTAATGGATTCAATATTGCCATCTTACTGCTAATGGTTTAAATAAATTATTGGTATAGAGATTCCCTTAGCTGTTTAAAAATAGCACAAGCATCTCCAATTATTCATGTTTAATGTTGCTCAGTGAATGAGGGTGAATCTTTGACCCTATTAATGCCTTGTTAGAAATGAGATGGATGTCTAGAATTTTGGGGATCACACAGTTCTATTACAGCAGCTACATAACAGTACTTAGGCAGCAAGAGTTATAGAATAATTAGAACCACTTCATGTTAGGAATTTTTACTGGTACTAAAAAAAATTTTGAAATAGTCTTTGTATGTGTCTGTATGTGGATGCACACGTATGTCCATGCATGTAACACAAGAGAGGTTTAAAGAACACCACACGAAACAAGGTCAGTAGAGGCTATTCAGTATCAAAACAGTAGTAAGAGAGACTATTGTTTGTTATGTGTTGGAAAAGAAATAATGGCCTCCTTGTTGAAGGATCTTATAACTTGCTCCTGGGTGTTTCTTTTTCCACTGTGCTTGAATTACCAAATGCCTAACTCTGTTAGCTTGGGTATAACCAGCAAAATCCCAATGCAGCCCTATGGCATAGGCAAGTTTTTTCACATTTCATATACATTGTGGTAATTTGCAATAAAATATTCTTTCCTAGACTGAGTGAAATTTTTGTGTTTGATTCTCCTAATATTCTAATTCTATCAGGCTATCATTCTCCGAGCTCTTGGTTTTGATTGAAGTGTAGTTCATGAAGTGGATTGATGTATAGAATTGTATTAAGCTGTGGAAAAAGCCAGGTATGTTTAGTAGCTGCTACTTTAGAGTTTGAACTGTAGTTGTAACCTTGGTACTGCTTTACATTTTGGAATCAGGGTTACAAAATTGTTCATATCCTCATTCTTTTATGTCTGTCCTGTCCTGCTAGGGATCCTTTCATTATTTAACACTTAGATCTGATATATAAATATATGAGTATTTATGTGAAATTCTGTGATGATACAGATACGTGTTTAAGCAACTGAAGAGAATTACTAAATTCACTGACAGGAGAAAAGAGCAATTAATTTCTCCCATTTATTTGGTTTTTTAATCCTTTATTATTCCTGGTTATGATGATCCAATTCAGAGATGAAAATATTCTTTCCATGTTTGATATAACTGACATCTTAGCTGTAGGAAAACGAATGAAAAAAGTCTTGCACAGTATTGCTGGACTCACCAGGGAAATAAGCATATGTGACTTGCAGAGTTGCAAAAGTTTTCTAACATTTTCTGTCTTCTCTCCATCCTTGATCCAGTTCCCAGGATGTTTAGGACTCCCAGGATGCACCTACATCACATGCAAGCATAGAAATCCCTCAGCAAGAATAAACTTTGCTGTAAAACCAAGTGGAAGGAATAGAACTATCCTGACTCCCAGTTCAGAGGGTGCTTGTTATTTTCCTAATTATGCAGTGGGCTGCAAGTGTTGATCCCCAATTTGACCAGTGTGGGAAAATGCATGTCTTCAGGTTTTAATAAATTAACGCAAATCCTAGTTTCATATTTTGCCCTGCTCCATCGTCATTCTAATGATGAGCAAAAAAAAAAAAAATAGAAACATGAAGGAATTACTTACCTGTTAGGTATGGTACAATTTTTGTGGAACTAACTATGTTTGCAAAGCAAGAATAACCTCCCAAAGAATGGTAACTAGCTTTGTAACTAGAAACATTTTCAAACTGAAAAGTGCTTAGAAGGCATTTACTGGCATGTGTGTGGTCTTTTTTGTGTCTATAACATAAAATTACAAAGTGTATATGATAAGAGCTCTTTTAAATGTGGCTTATTTCTTATTTTTTTAACTTAGCTGGAATAAGGTAGCATTCATTTATCTTCTTGACAGGTATAAAAAGTATATCAAAAACTTATCTGCAAAAGTTTACAAAATTTCTGTGCATCTGCATATTTCTACAGCACTGCAATTCAACAGGTAATTAATACTCTTAGCAAAGTAACTGGTTGAAGGGCTAATAGCTTCTGCTACTGAGAGAATACCTAATGTGGTTTTAGACTATAAATGAAGAAACATAGCTATCACAAATTTCATTACCCAATACTTTTCATATTTTCATTACATTTTATGTACTTTTAACCATTATAGCATGATAAGAGGTTTTATTTTCTTAAGACATTAATATTTATGCACTTTCATTATTGCCAGAAAGCCAACATCTTCTCAACAGTCAGATGAGATTGTCTCCAAATTGTTGAACTACAACATTAGTTCATTTATTGTTAATAGAGCTCATAAATACCCATGCCATCCAAAATAGCCTTAAACAATTTCACTTGAGCATGATCTGAATTCTTCTTTTCCTCGGGGAGTTCTATTTTCTGGTATATAATTATGTGTCATCAGCTGTGACTGGAAGACCTCTACTCTACCCCATTTCTCACAATAAATGACAGATATTATAGCCTAGAGCTAGTAAAATATTTGACTAACTGGAAAACAAAAACAAGCAACATGGAGTGGTTATTATTTTTGACAAAAATATTACTAGATCACTAATAAACTTTTTTTAAGTCTGCTTTATATAAAATTTGAAAGACTGTTCTTGAAAGAGATTGAGTCCAGCAAAATCCCACAGCAAATTTAAAGTCATTGCAGAGAAGAATGTAGTGACCTTTAAAAATATTTGAACTGTGAATTATACTAGCCCTTGTATATATGAATGAACAGATTCATAAGTAGCTAGAGAAAACATTATCCACAGCTGTATACTCTGCTCCTAATTTGGAGGTTTGCAATCCTTTGCAATGAGAGCAAACTGGAGACTCTTAGAAAGAAGGAAATTTTTTGCTGGGGCTGTTTTTCCTTAACATACCAAGCTCTGAAGCACAGAGATTTCATCATTTTTTGTTGACTGAGCTGTTTATACATAAAGGAGACAGAGCAAGGCAGGCCCCACAATGGGTTCAAGACTTTATGCAGCAACTCAAGCACGTTATCTTATTTGTGATTCAGTCTCCTAAGCTGTGACCCATTGGAGAAACCTCAGTTTAACTCCAAACCCAGATTCATTATTCTTGCCCTCTATACACTTCTATGTTTCTTTAAAGTGACTCTGTTTCAAATTATGAGCTATGCATTAATAGTACAATGGATCATCCACATGGAATGTTATCTAAATATTTCTAATTTTGTATTTAAAAACACATACATTCTAGCTAAGACAGGAAAAAATCCTTGTCATACACAGAAAAAATTAAGTCAGGATGAAAATAAAAATGGCTAAGATTAGAGCTGAGGGGATAAATATATCTTGACAAGGTGCTAAAAGGAATAGCACTGTGGTGGGTTGATTTTGGCTGGATGCCAGGTGCCTACCAAGGTGTTTTGTTACTCCCCCCTTCTCAGCTGGACAGAGAGTGAAAATAAAACGGAAAACAATTAATAGGTTGAAATAAGGCAGTTTGCTAAGGCAAAGGTGGAAGGTTGTGCATGCACAAGCAAGGAGGAAAACAAAAAATACTCTCTCCTTCCCATCTGCAAGTGATGTTCTGCCACTTCCCAGGAAGCAGGGCTTCAGCACGTGTAGCAGTTGCTTCAGAAGGCAAACACTTTAAATTACAAATACCCCTCCCCCATATCTGAACTGTTGTCACATGGCATGGAATATCCCTTTGGTTAATTTAAGTCAGCTGGCCTGGTTGTGTCCCCTCCCAGGATCTTGCCCAGTCCCAGCCCCTTGATGGGGGGAATGTTGAGAGACAGCACTGATGCTGTGCCAGCCCTGCCCAGCAGTACCCAAAACACTGCTGAGTTATCAACACCTTTCCAGCCACCAATGCACAGCACAGTACTGTGAGGGCTGCTTCAGGAAAAATTAACTTAATCTCAGCTAGACCTAATACAACAACATACAACACTGACAATTCAAAATAATATTTAAAATCAAATAGATTCCTGGAAGAAAAAGAAATAACAAGCTCAGCAGTGGAATAATGACTTTCAACCCTCACATTGGAATAAATATATGAGCAGTTTTATTCCAGAGTCATCATAAAGCCTGTTTTTTAAGTACTTGAGATGAATGTACGTAGTCTCTTGAAGTGGTAACTAAAATAATACAGGGGAAAATAAATGTCCTTTTACAAGGAAATTTGAATTAATTCTGCTCATTTAACAATGAAAAATTATATTTACTTAAATAAAAATGGTTGTCAGAAGATTTCTCCAAGGTAGAAAAGGAAGCAGGTGAATGGCAAATGCCTGTAATAACAAATGTTATTTCAGAATTCTTCTCTGTGGCCCTGGTCCTATTGATGTTGATTTTTCTTTCAATGGGACCCTATGATTATATTTCTTAAGCTGCTTGTATACTGAGGCTCAAAATTAAATGTGTTCATTTTCTGATATTTTGATATAAAATGATTTTTACATTAAAAAAGAAAGAAACAAACAAAACCCCAACTTGTGAAAGAACAACAAATCAATAGGGCACTACTATATAGAAAAGTAGATATAGGTTTTGTCCAATCATATTTTCAAAAACTCAAGATGCCATGCAGATAAAGGAGCAGGAGCCTACTGGAGGAAAAAAATAACTGAAAAAGAGATGTATCTGACGTTGACTGGAAATACTGAAGAACCACTTAAACAAAAATAAATAAATAGCTTCAGTTACTGAGATTAAAAAAAGAAGACATTTGAGATAGTCCCTTCACAATTTGCAGACTCCTTTGTGCACAACTAAATTTGTTATTGTATTTCCCCTGTAAAGGAGCATTCAGTGACTAAATTTTAATTAAGAGAATCAATAACATTTTAATCTGTTTTTACTTGGAAAGGATAAGATCTTAAAACTAAGATCTTAGAAGAACTTGGATTAGATTTTTAAAAAATAACTGCATCCATCTCTTTTCATAGGATCATGGAATCATGGAATACCAGGTTGGAAGGAACCTCTAGGTTCTGCTCCAAACTTTCTTGGCAAAAGCATGTCTAGACAAGAGGGTCCAGCCTCATGTCCAGTGAAATATGAAGTGTCCAGTGCTGGGAAATCCACTTCTTCCCTGGGACAATTGTTCCAATGCCTGATTGTTCCTATTGTATGAACTTTTTCTCTTGTGTCCCGTTAGAATCTCCCTAGGCACAATTCCTACCATTACCCCTTGTCTTTTCCTTGTGATTCTTTGTAAAAAGGAGTCTCCATTTTGTCTGTAGCCACCCTTTGAATACTGGAACATGGGGATAAGGTGTTCCCTAAGCCTCCTTTTCTCAAGGCTGAACAAACCCAGCTCTCTCAGCCTCTCCTCACCTGTCAGGCCTCCCAGTTCTTTGGACATCTCTGTGGCCCTTCTCTGGACCCTCTCCAGTCTGTCCACATCCTTTTTTGTACAGTGGGGACCAAAACTGATCACAGTACTCCAGATGTGACCTGACAAGGGCTAAGCAGAGTGGGATAATGACTTCTTTATCTCTGCTGGTGATGCCCACATTGATCCAGCATCCTGTTGCCTTTCTTTGCTGCAGCAGCACACTGTCCACTCATACACAGCTTGTTGTGTACCAGGTCCTTCTGGTTTATTTCCTTCAGGCTGCTTCCCAGCCAGGTAGATCCCAGCCTGTGCTGCACTCCTGGATTATGTTGTCCTATGTGAAAGACCTTACATCTGTCCCTGTTCTTCATAAGGCTCCTGTTAACACACTCTTCCAGCATATCCAGGTCTTCCTACAGGGTGACTCTCCCTTCTGAAGTGTCCACTTCCCCATTTAGTTTGTCAACAAACTTCATCAGAGTACACTTGATCCCGTCTTCCAAAATGAACAGATTAAATATTTATGGGCCCAATATTGTGATCCCTGGGGGACAGCATTTGTGTCAGGTTGACAGTTTGAAAAGGAGATGTTTTCCAGCACCTCTTGGGTGTGTCTGGTCAGTTCCTTGCCCACAGCACAGATCATCAGGCCACAGTGCACCAGTTTCTTTAGGAAAAGGCAGTGGGAAAGCGCATCAAAGGCCTTGAAGAAATCCATGTAGGCAATGTCCAGTGCTTGTCCCACATCAGCCAAGCAAGTTACTTTGTCATAGAAAGCAATTGGGTTTGTCAAGTGTAATTCACCCTTGGTGAATCTGTTTTGGCTTTTGCCAAACACATGCTTCATCTGACATGGGGGAGCCTGCAGGAGGTTTCATTATGTAACATCTTCAGGGACTGAACTAAGACTGTATAATATAAAGTTTTTATTTTTTGCCCATACACCATACTGCATTAGCCTAACATATCTTGATAGAAATGAAATAATGTAGTATAACTCAAAATGTAGTCGAGAATCAACTTCTGGAATCTGTTGGGTCTAGCCGTTAGTAAAAGAATTTTTCAGGTCACATTTTTCTTGTGAGAACAGAGTCTCCTGGTGAATCTATTATCCAGTTTCTTTGTATGCTCTGTAACTGATAAGTTATCAATTAAGTCCTCTTATATGTAAGAAAATCTATTAAAGATTTATTGAGGTTATTAAGAACAATGTTAAATCATGCCATAGGAATCTAACTCGAAAAAAATAATAAGCACTCAGAAGACACACACATAAAAAGAATTTGAAAATTGAACTAAGCTAGTTTCTACCCATTTATTTAAACATAGAAAAGACAAATTAATAAAGCATGGTTTTCCTGGATAGAACAAGCTGGTGGTTAAAATAGGAGGGGTTAAAATAGGAGTTTGTCTCTTATCTGCTGGGGTTTTGCACCTAAATAACCAAATAAAACACAATTAATGTATTTATGATTTAAAAAAAAATGATGTGTACTACAAGTATCAGGATTGCAAAGTTAGTAATGCACAATAATAAAATCATTGAATAGTTGTTTCCAAACAGGTTTTTCTTTTGACTTCTTTATATTTACACACAACAGAAAAAGTAATTTTATTTAATGAATGTCTTTACCTGTATTTTGAAGAACATTTTTTTCAGCGTTAGTTTGTCTTAAGGAGTTCTCAGCTATCAGTGTAGTCCTTATGCCATTTCCTCAGTTAAGCTAGCACAACTGTATGCAGGTTTGGACTGTGAGATTGAAAAATTGATCCAGAGTAAAAACAAGCTATTTTTCCTAGTTATTTTTAACAAAGGGAAGTGAAGATAAGGAGCATCAGAAATGTAGGGACTGTCTGAGACAGCACAGGTGCTGAAAGAAGTGTTTATCAAACTGTAGCCTTTCATGTCTTATTCTGCCACATATGTGCAGAAGCTAGAATTTAGAGGTAATTCAATCATGAGTGCTCACTGACTCACTGACTGCAGTAAGGCTACATCATATCCTTTTTTTTTTCCCTTCTGGCTATTACCAGGGCATGAAGGAGGGCCTTAAAATAAATTTGGGGGTATCTAATTTTAAAACATATTTAGTACAAATTTTATTTGGGCTGCAAAGCATTGTGATTCATAGAACATCATGATAACTTCTCTAAACAGAAGCAGAGACAATAGGAATCCTGTGAAACTATAGATACTATGATAAAAAGAGCTGTATCATTGCAGTGTACAGCAAACAGAACCTGACTATATTTCCAATGTATTTGTTTGTCTGTTGTTCCAGAGCTACAAATAGATCTTGAAATGATATCTTATACATTCTGAAGATTTTGACAAAGCATCCTCCTACTCTCAAGAAGTGTAATTATAACTCATACGGTACAAAATTGAGCCTCAAAACTCCCTGAAGCAGAGCCCTGTGTCAGCCTCCCTTAGTGCTAAATACATTCCAGGCTGTGGTGATGTGACAAAACTAGCTCTAATACAAGAAGTGCAGACTGCAACATTTGGTAATCTTTCTACATATGAGTGCTTCAAAAAAACCACGATAGCATTTTAAAGGGAGCTTTTATGTGTTTTCTACTACACGGACACAACACTTGCAGCCACACTCCAATAACAATAATCGGGAAAGGAATTAAGATAATTTTTTACTATTTTGTAACATGTAAACTTGGTGATTAGAAATTAAAAATACCTATTGCCTAAAATCTAATTAAACACAAAATAACACATACTGTTCTCACTGCATATTTTCAGCATGGGATGCGAAACAGATTACAGTAGTTTGCTTGAAACTAAATGAGACAACTCAAAGATGGCAAGAATTACACATTATGAGTATATAGATAGCAATAAATAATGATTAGTAATCACAATAAAAGAATTAAAAATCCAGTAGAGGTGTATATATAAAACAAATTTTCAAGACTTATTGTTTAGAATTTCTCAGAAATTTGGTTTCAAAACACTTTGTGGAGGACTGAATGATTATCAAGCTTTGCTGTAAGCAAAGCCAATAACAATTTTGACCTTGCTGACTGGGCAGTGTGTTTTTGAAAATCCCATATGATTACATTATAATTACACTTTATCAAAGCAACATCTGAAACACTTTTTTTCTGAGTAAAATATATACTGATGTTAAAAAATTAAAATAATTCTGAGACTAGAGAGGATATAGGGAAAATAGTGTATCTTATTCAGCTAATATGCATAAAATACATTCTGTTTATTCCACCAATTTTTAAATTTTATTTTCATAATTTTGTTTAAGAAGTCAAGTCATATATGCCCAATAACAGTTCTATTTTGTTATTTCTAGTATTCTTCATCCCCATAAATTGAGCCTTAATGTTGAAGAAAGATATGAAAACACTTGACATTTTCATAGATTCAAAAGAAGTTCCCTCTGAACAAGTAGTCTTTGCTGAGGGTCCCACACGATGCAAGCGAACACCAAAGCCTGGCAGTGATAGCAGCACCAGTCCCAAAGGCAGTACAAGTGCCTCACTGAGGCTCCATCTATGTCAGTCAGCACTGTTGTTTAATCTGCACTGACTTGAGCATCTGAATTAGTATCTTGACAGAGCTATTCTGTGCCAGGCAGCTATCCTGACTAACTTTAGGCTGAATCAGGGTATAGAAACACCCGCTGGCCCTAGAATGGTTGCTGGAAACATCTGTGAGATCCTTGTGGAACTGCCCTCCCTTAGAGCCACTTCTCCCGAGCCTCCCTGAATAGAGACTGCATGGACAATCCACATAAATGAGTCAGTTCTTCCCTCCCAGAGACTGACACAAGTGCTGGTTTGTCAGTGGTTTTATGCTTTCATTGATTTTTCTATTGTGTATACATTCCTATTTTATCATGTAGGAGAAAATTATCATTCATTATTTAATAATTAAATCATGTCTTATAAATGGAAACATTTTTTGAAACTTAAAACAAACTTTTAATATATTTCGATACTCAATTTTTTAAAATCTTATTTTATATACTGCAGTGCAAAGTATATTTCTGTATTGCTTTGTGACATGTTTCTTTTCAAATCCCTATATAATTCTAGTACTCAGTGTATCATAGAACAGCATTGGAAAATGTCTCTGTGTACATGAAACAGAAATCCATACTGGGAAGTCTAATGTGTCATTTCCATTCTCAGACATTTTTCAAAAGAAACATGATACTAAACAAAATACATTATCCATGGTGTCCAAAACCCAGCTGCAAATAATTCCAAAGCATATGAATCTACTGTGTCTTTACACTGATTTTTTTTTTCTAAAATCAGTTTGGGATCATGATTTAAAAGCTCCAAATAATCTTTCAAAAATTTGAATTTTTAATTTTACTAATTTTCAGCATCTATTATTGTACAAAGTGTTATCCAAGCAAAGACTTTTAAAGACTGTAGAATCACTTTTTAAAGTATGAGGAAGTTGGTTAGGCATTATCTTTTTCTTTCTTTTTTTCCATTGAATGACCAAGGAGTGACCCTGCTGGTATTTACAACTATGTGAAAGGAGTTTGTAGCAAAGGGGAGGTTGGTCTCTTCTCCCAGGCACCCAGAGACAGGACAAGAGGACATGGCCTCAAGCTCCACCAGGGGAGGTTCAGGCTGGACATCATGAGGAATTTCATCACAGAAAGGGCTGTTAAATATTGGAAGGGGCTGACCAGGGAGGTGGAGGAGTCACCGTTCCTGAAGGTATTCAAGATGTGACTGAATGTAGCACTCAGTGCCATGGTCTAGTTGACAAGGTGGTGATTGATCAAAGGTTGGAGCCAGTGATCCCAGAGGTCTTTTCTAACCTAAATGATTCTGTGATCCTGTGACTACAAATAGATTTCACAGAATGTACTCTTATCCAACCTATTTAACTTTCAAGAATTTTTAAAATTGTTATGATTTCAATTGATTGAATTTACAATATAGAATTGAATAAATTGTTTTTGAAAATATTCACAAAAAATTCAAGATATATTAATAATGATTGTTCGAAAAGTATATTGTATTTTAGTCTCTTTTAATTAAGACTTTTTGAAAAATAATTTTACACGTTTATACACTGTTTCATAAACAGGAGAAGGCAATTTTAGCAAACTTTAAATCCATTCAGTCTTTTAATATTACAAGCCAGAGGCTTGGAGCAGGCAACAGCAAGATACACTGGCCAGGATCAGCACTTACATTTAATTGTTCTTGTCTTGTTTTTACAAAGCAATTAATTTAATTTGGAAATATTATATTCACAGAGAACTGTGCAGTCGGATCTCTTTCTGATTTATTTAATTGCTTCAGTAAGAGGACAGTTAGAAGGTTTTGAAAATCCTGTTCCTCACTTGTATTGTAAAAGAAAACTTTATTCTAATAAATATATGATTTCTTTTGTGAATAATCACTCAGATTAATAGTACTTGATTATATATTATATTCTCTCCATGTTCCTTATTATATATGTGAATAAGGACTGAATAATATCATTATTTGGATACTAGTCCATAGCCTAAGTCACATTCAGTGAATGATAAGTCCACCTGTATAATTTCTGACATCAAAAGTCGTAAAATTCTAAGTGTTCTTAGAAGGCTAAGTGTTAAGAAGTGAACTCTAATATCGGGAAAACATATTTTAAATTAATTTTGAATTTATCCTTATTTTTGTTTATGTTTATTAATACAGGGAAAAGAGGGGAATCCTATTGCAACATGTTTATTTCAGTGATATTTTTGAAAATATGTTGGTGAAAAGTCAGGGGCTGTAGATGAATGTATTCTATATCCATTGGGTATGTGCTGTCCAGATTGAGTTCAAGTAATAATCATAAAAAGCAAATCCAAAATTAGGCTGTATTGGTAGTATTTGGCCACCCTTAAGTGTCTGATTAATGATAGAACCTGTTAAGATGACAGGTATTTTTTCTAAGGGACTCCCCAAAGAGTGAGGCAGTTTAATGAATTATTTTTCATTTCGATTTAACTCAGAAACAAACTGTAAGTACACTAAAAAGTGTAGGGAGGTCTCTGTTCACTGTAAGGAACTTGACATTCACAATTAAGGCAAAACAGATCTCATCCTGGTAGAGGTGTCACATTACAGGCCAACATCAGATGCAAAGTTTGACAATGACTAATTGAGAGAAGTCAGAATAAGAATGAAATTATATCTGACTCTAAATATCCCACAAATGCCAGGGATGGAATGAAAAGCACAGCTCACTACAACTGACTGTAAAGAATATCGCACATGCTAGTGGCTTTATCAGGAATTATTTGCTATATATGTCAATATGATATTTTCTATACAAAGTAAGAAGTACATTTTTTAACTGCTCAAAATTGAACTTTTTTTTTTCATCTTGGGCCACCCCATGCATCAGAGTTCATCTTCTCTTCATGATTAAGTTGCCAACACAAAACCCAATTCATTTTACCTTCCCACATTTAGATAAAATTTTATTTTATTAGTGCAACAAAAACACCTTTAAAGGCATTGATGAATCCTTTCAACCAAATCAGGGTTACACTGACCTTCAGATAAGTTTTTCCAAGATTTTATCCATTCTGATAATCCTTAATTATTTAGTGACTAAAGGTTTTGATCAAAGATTTGTTTCCCATTTGCACACAAGTTAGTAGAAGTCAATTCCTGTCTCAGTGACCTTTAATATGTTTGGAGACTGAAAAGAAGTTATAAGTACAGATAATGTGACATTTTTTCAAGAAACTTCAAGATCCAGGTCACTCAGAAAAAACCTTTTATGCTGAAATATAAATAAATATATTAAAGAAGATATGCTGAAATAAGGATTACTTGTGCATTTGCTATGCTGTAAGATTGTGCCTTTCATTCAGCACAGTGAGAAAAAAAGGTTTACTAAACTTTTTTACTGAAACCTTTTTTGCTATAGTATATGGAAAATATTATTTCTTCATTATACACATTGTTACAATAAATAACCAAGACAACAGCTCTCAGATTTCCTAATATCAAGGCTGTAATATTTTTTTTAAGACATTTTGAAAGTAACTGTAATTTCATAGTTATAAAATACTTTAAGCTGCAAAAGACTTCTAAGACAATTGAGTCCAACCTTTAACCTAGCTCTTCACAGTTCATTACTAAACCATGTCTGCAAGCACCAGATCTACAGTTCTTCTAAATATCTCCAGGAATGGTGACTTAATCTCTTCCCTATGTAGCCTATTCCAGTTCTTGACAAACCTTTCTGTGATTAAAATTTTCCTAATATCCAATCTAAACCTTTGCTGGCATACCTTGAGGCCGTTTCCTCCTGCCCTGTAACTCATTATTTGGGAGAAGAGGCTGATCCCCACCTGTCCACAACCTCCTTTCAGGTAGTTGTAGAGAGGGAAAAGGTCTCCCCTGAGCTCCCTATCCTCCGTGTTAGACAACCCCAACTTCCTCAGCCCCAACAACTCCTCATAAGAGTTGTTACCAAGACTGCTCACCAGTCCCATTGCCCTTCTCTGGACACAAACCTGCACCTCAATTCCTGAAGGGAGTGCCCCAGAACTGGGCACGCACTTGAGGTATGGCTTCACCAGTGCCGAGTACAGGTAGATGATCACTGCAATGGTCCTGCTGGCCACATTTCTTCTGACACAAGCCAGGATGCCACTGGCCTTCTTGGCCACCTGGGCACACGCTGGCTCATGTTCAGCTGGCTGTCAACCAGCACCCCCGTACAGCTTTCCAGCTGCTCTCTCCCAAGACTGTAGCATTGCCTGCAGTTGTTCTGACCCAGGTGCAGGACCCAGCACTTCACCTTAAACTCATCAAATTGTTCTTGGTTTATGTCCCCTGTCCAGATCTCTCTGCAGAGCCTTCCTACCCTCATGCAGATCAACACTCCCACCCAAACTGGTGTCATCTGCAAATTGGCTGAGGGTGCACTTGATCCCTTCATTCAGATCATTGATAAAGATATGAAACAGGTCTGGCCCCAGTATTGAGTCCTGAGGAACACCAGCTGGATGTAACTCCACTCACCCCCACTCTCTCACCCCCACTCACCCCAGCCATCCAGCCAGTTTTTACTCAGTGAACAGTGCACCCATCCAAGCCATGAACAGTCAATTTCTCCACGAAAATCCTGTGGCAAACAGTGTCAATGGCTTTATTAAAGTCCATACAGGTAGACAGACAGTCCACAACTGATGTAGGTAAGCTGTTCTTAATTGTAATATAAAGTTACACAACACAAATCCCTCCTACTGCAACCAATTATTTTTGTTTTGCATTTGGTGACAACATTGACAGCAAATTATTGTTCTCCTTACAACAATTTGTAAATTGGAAGACTGTTAACATATGACTCCAAGGTTCTCTTTTCAAGACTAAATAAGAAAGGCTTTTAATATTTTTCATTCGTTCTTTGAGAGTGGTCATATTTTCCACATCTATTAACCTTGTGTTGCTTCTATCTCATCCCCTCCTTTCCTTAGGACTTAAAACTGCATTCAGTAATCCTCTTAAGGCTTCACAAATGCTGACTAGAGTGAAATAGTTACTCCGCATGTCTCAGGACTTACATATTTTAAATCATCCTTTTTCTGCTGGTTTTGCAATATTGGCTAATGGTCTATTTGCAACCCATTGTAATCCTGAGCCCTTTCTATGCAGTATATCTGCCTAGTGAGCCATTCTGCATTTTACATTTTCCTTCCTAGGCAGTTTGCATGTCTTTGTTATATCCTATTTTATTGCTTTGTACCATTTCTCCAGTTTATTAAAATCATGTTGAATATAATTCTACCTTCCAGAATTTCTATAACCCTCCTGGTTAATGTTATCCACAAATACTGGTCCTTCAATTGTAATACAAATATTGCATAATGCTGCACTCAAGTTATTTCTCTCAGACTGTCAGTGAACATATGCTAAGATGTTTCCGCTAAATGATTCAACTGATTTTACTGTAATTTCCAATGAGAACATATTACCGTACTTCTGACAGTGTCATATGGCATTGTCACGTGTTAGCAAAGAAAAAGTATGTAAATACTTCCCTGTTACTCACTTAATTGTGCTGCCATGGAATGGTATCAGATTGGCCTGTTGTGATTTGCAACTCTGTTGTGATTTCAGTAACTCTCTTGCGGTTACTTTTAATCAACTTCAGATTTTCTAGGTGCTCAGAGAGAAAAATCACTGATTAATTATTTATTGCCTTAACATTCTAAGTGTAAGCTAGGCATGATACATAATACTCTTTTTCTTTTTAGTTTACTAGTTGTATTTTTCCATTAGATGTCCCCTCAGCCTTTATCTGTTCTGAAAAATTCTCAAAGGTGACTGCTAATGGTTCAAAGAAGATTTCAGATCATAAATACTTTAGGGAAAAATGTTGTTAAGTTGTGGTGATCTAAGAACTTTTCTGTCTGTTAACCAATTCTGCCTTTATAGTTTTAGCACTTAGTCGCTAATGTTAATTATTTTAAGCTTCTGGTCACAATTAACCTCTTTGGTGAAAAATGAGGAAAAAATACAGTGAAGATTTTGCCCTCTGTTATGTCATCTGTTATTTGGTCCTCATTTCTCTTAAATAATAGAAATTTTATTTCTTTCATCTTTACTTTATTTTAATGAATTTGAGGAACTTTCTCATATTTTTTTACCCAAGTTTCATATGGTGTGTATTTGTTCCTCAGCTTTTCTAATTTTGTTCATGCACAATTTCTTCTTTATTGTTAGAGCCCCATAATACTTATCCACATATTGGAAGAGACTCTGAAACAGGTCAGACTGCGTCCTGTTAAAGGCAATAGGAATTATCACCAGTGACTTACATGGAGAAGGAATTTCATCCTAAAATGCAAAAGTTTTTCTAGGGCTTGGATTTGGCTGGGATCAAGTTAATTTTCTTAGTAGTTTGTATGGGGCTATGTTTTGGATTTTGTGCAGAAAACACTGTTGATAATACAGGGATATTTTCATTACTGCTGCTTGCACAGAGTCTTTTCTGTTTCTCACTCCACACCAGCAGCGAGGCTGGGAATGCACAAGAAGTTAAAGGGGACACAACTGGGACAGCTGATCCAAACTGACCTAAGGGATAGTCTACACCATATCTGCTCAGCATATAAAGCTGGGGGAAGAAGAAAGAGGTGGGGTGGTGACATTCAGAGTGATGATGTTTGTCTTTCCAACTCATCCTTCTGTGTGATAAGACCAGGTTCTCCTGGAGATGCCTGAACACCTGCCTGCCCATGGAAAGCAGTGAATTCCTTTTATTGTTTTCCTTGCCTGCACAGCTTTTACTTTACCTATTACCTCATCCCATGAGTTTTCTCACTTTTCCAATTCTCATCCCCGTCCCACTGCAGCGAGTGACAAAGCCCCCGAGACCCATTTAGTTGCCAGCAGGGGTTAAATCACAACAGCCGTTGGAGCAGAGAAATGCCACGCATAGAGTCCCAGTGCCCCAGAATTAAAGGCAGCTGTGGAGGATTGACCATGGCTGGATGTCAGGTGCCCACTAAAGCCACTCTATCACTGCCCTCCTCAACTGGACAGGGAAGAGAAAATATAAAAAAGGTTTGTAGGTCAAGACAAGACTCAACTCAGGTAAACTAATTTATTGCCAGTCAAAATCAGAGTAGAGTAATGAGAAATAAAACCAAATGTTTAAAGCATCTTCCCCCACACCCCTCCCTTCTTCCTAGTATCAGCTTCACTCCTGACTTCTCTACTTCCTCCCCAACCAACAATGCTCAGGGAATGAGGGTTGTGGTCAGTTCAACACATGCTGTCTCTGTCACTCCTTCCTCATCAGAGGGAGGATTCCTCATACTCTTCCCCTGCTCCATTGTGGGGTCCTTCACACAAAAGGCAGTTCTTCACCAACTTCTTCCACCTGAGTCCTTCCCACAGGCTACAGTTCTTCACAAACTCCTCCAGTGTGGATCCCTTCCATGTGGTACTGTACTTCAGGAACAGGCTGCTCTGGCATGGATCCCCCAAGGGATCACAAGTCCTGTCAGCAAACCTACTCCAGTGTGGGCTCCTTTCTCCAAGAGTCCACAGGTCCTGCCAAGATCCTGCTCCAGTGTGGGCTCCCCACAGAGTCACAGCCTCCTTTGGGCATCCATGGGCTGTAGGTGGATCTCTGCTCCACCTACCCACTATGGACTCCCATGGGCTGCAGGGGCACAGCTGCCTCACCATGGTCTTCACCATGGGCTGCAGGGGAATCTCAGCTCCAATACCTGAAGCACCTCCTGCCCATTCTTCTTCACTGACTTGGGTGTCTGCAGAATTCTTGCTGTCACATTTTCCTCACATCTCTCTTCTCACGGCTGTTCCACTGCAGTTTTTTTCTTCTACTTAGGCGTGTTATCCCAGAGGCCTTGGTCAGCAGTGGGTCCATCTTGGAGCTGGCTGGCATTAGCTCTGTTGAACATGGGGGAGCTTCTGGCAGCATGTAACAGCACCCAACCCTGTAGACCCCACACTACCAAACCTTGCCATGCAAACCCAGTACAGCAGCATAGTCATGTTAGTGCAGTTCTCCACCTGTCTCATTAGGCTTCCTCTCAGTGGGAAACTGATTCATACTTTCAGTGTCTCTGCATGAAGCTACTATATTTCAAAAAACTTTTTAAAGTTTATTAACAGAAATTTGTTCACAGCTAATTAACTTTATTCAGAGCTAATCTCTGAAAGCAGTGCCACTGAATAACACATCATGAACATATTCAAAAATAACCACTTAGAGCCCTAAAAAACTTAATGCATATGATAAATACCCTTTATTATTACTTTCGGTCATGTTTTACTGCATGTAATTTTCAGATGATCCTTTTTTTTCTTTTGAACACTATAAACATTAAGATCAGTGCTCATGTCCCACAAAGCTAGTCAGCTTTTCTGTAACTTACCTGTTCAGACTAACTCTTTTCCTGTTTGATTATTTTAATACATAAGTTCTCCTTTTGTTTGTGAAAAGAGTCAGATAGTCATACATTAAACAAGCTAGAGTTTAAACCATCCACATGCTGCCTTAATAAGTCATGTTGTACAGGTCCAGTTTTCTGGAAGACTCACTGAGAAGTATCACACCTCTTGGCCCCCAACAATACGTTGATAAAAAAGGAATTTGCAGTTTTATATACTACAAACATGGAATTTGCTCCACATGATCAGCTAACTTCCAATAAACCCTTCTGAGATGACAGTATTTAAATACAAACCTTTATTTATTTACCCTGATGCTACTGAAAAATAAAGTATACATATAAAGCCTAGGTCCATAGCTATTATAAATTTGCAACCCTCCAGTGACTCCAAGAGAATTAAATGTATTGATGAGAGTTGCAATATTGCCCTAGTAAGAACAAAAGGCAGTTGGACTTTGCACTGATTAAACATATCCTATAAGGAAACATGGACAGTTAACATTTACCACTATAGTACAGCACCACAGTATAAAACACAGTACCCAACAGTTAATATAAATATGGAAGAATAAAATTTTCCCTCCTAAAATCTAATAACCCCAGGGCTTTGGTGCAACCACCATCTATCTTTTCATTGTATCTTTATCCTTATCAACCAGCAAAGAGTGTCAGAATGCTATACATATACATGATGGATTATTGCTGTTATGCTCATGAGAATGGCAGGCATGAAGTATAAGAACAGAGTTCAGCCAGCAAGTATGACATAAATTATGTATAAGTAGCTTTTAGTGTCGAGCACTTTGAAAAGTTCAGTAAGTGCATGTTACTGAAGTAAATCACCCTATGTTATCACAAGACTGTTTCTTTTAAGAGTGTATGTAAGGTATTTTTCAACATGCTTGAAAAGTGTATGAAAGTAACTCATTTTAATTATGTAAGCAAAACACTTTTCTGGACATAGAAAGAGAAAGTTTGCAGGACCATTGCAAGGCCTGAGAACCTAATTACCACTGAAGTCTGATTTAAGAACTAATCCAAGATTTTACGACTTGAACTAACGGGGTTTGAGTGAGTATCAACCCCATCTTTTTCTATACTGTTACTGTTAGATTGTACAGAGATTCTTAGCATGCTTCTCCTCAGCTTGAATTTTGAGGATGGGCAACTTGAGACAGGGCACAGAACTAGGATTTTTTTCCCTCCTTCAATCACTGTATCTGTGCATACTCACACTGCGTTTGTACATGCTTCAGAATCTGTAGACTACTGTTAAGGTAGGAAGGTACAAGTTTGGTACTGCGAAGATGATGAGAGCTGAGCACTCCCTTCTTTACTTGTACCAACTCCTTTAGTGTTTGGTAGACATCATACATTAAGTAATAACAATCAAACGTTTTCCCAAGGTATTTAAAAACGTCCAGGTAAGATTTTACAAAATGAAAGGGAGTATGGGTACGTTAGTTGTTGAAAAATGAACAGAACTGCATTACCCCCTTTTTAATGGTTTATTTGGCTTTTCTTGGTTTATTTTAATATAATATTTGATAACATTTTATTGTTGTTAATTCTTTACTATATAAGCAGATGGACGGGCTAAAGCAACAGCATATAAATAAGATATGCTTCCTTGCAATCTCATAGTGCTTGAAAGCGCTAGGATTACCTTTCGCTCTAACATACACACAGGCACAGGCACACAGAGGACACACACACATGCACACAGAGCCCAGTGGGATTAAAAGCACTGTATCTGGTGGAAAATCAGGAACTCCAGAGGAAAGTATTTTCTTGTTTGAAGATTTGAAAGAACCATTCTTAGAGAAAAGGGAGGAGGCTTCTGATGTTAGGGATCTTGCCCCTTTCATGTTTTAAAAAGACTAAAGGAACATTCTTCTTTCATCAGCCTGAGGTAGAGAAGAAGTGTCTTTCCCAACTCTAAATATTTAAAGAAGCCCTCATAAAACTTGAAAAAGGTTTGAGCTGTTTCTTTGTGGGACTAAATTCCTAAGGGTATAGGAAGACATACATTGATATTTGCCTCTTATGATATTTTACTTCTTCTATAATAGATGTATCATGGGACATTGGTATTATTTTCTATACTTGACAATAATTTGCTTTTATACACTTTCGAGGAATCAATACAGTGTAAATTCTAAATAGAAAGATTTTCAATACTCTTTTCTGTGTGAACATAGATATATAAAATCGAGGGTGAAAGACTACTGAGATATATCCATGATATATGTTTAGTGTTAGATTTTACTGTTGGCCCGAGACAGCCAAGGTAAGGCTCATCATGTAGCAGAACTCACACAGCATGCTGAGTCACATGAGGGATTCCTCTGCTGGGTTTGAATGGTTACAGAAACGGGGTGGAGATAACTGAATTTTTGGGCTAGCTCATCTTTGAGCTGAAATCCGTCAAACTAAATATTCCAGAGCTTAGCTTAAAGAAGTCTTTTTTTTGTTGAAAATAAACCACTGAAAAATTAATCAGCTTGCAGTTCTTAAAAAGCATTTAAAAACATTATCATATGACCATTTAAGTTTTCTTCTTTGAAAACAAGATAACTGCAGAATATTTTTAAAGATTATAATTTTTTAAATTTTTAAGCATATCATTCTGTCTTGACTTGCACAGATATTCTCTCCATGTGAATGTCAATTACTCTCAGAATATTCGATATTTGTGAAATAAGAGAGTTTATTGCTTGAATACTGAAGAACATTCTCTCTTGCTCCTATATATAGTATAGCATTATTTATTTGCAGTACAAGGGTACCTAAAGGCACCAGAAAGTGTCAGACATCCATTGTACAAAGCAGCACACAAATACGTGGGAGGACACCAGTGTATGCACCGGTTCACAGGCCAGCTGACAGCCTCCAGTCCTTCAGGCACACATGACTATCAGCTCTGTCTGTGGCACCCTTATATGCCTTGAGCGAGCGGTGAACTTTCAAGGCTGGCTCCTCAGCTGGCACAGCTGAGAAAATGGAAACAAAGCCATACTTTTCTTCCCCTGACTTTAGAATCAGCCAGGGGCAATCTAATCCATACTGCAATTTACAGCAGCCCGGCTGCCCAAGAAGTTATTCTGGCAGCTGAGAAGCACCAGAGCCTAAGGTCATTCTCCACTTCTCCCAAAAGTGCCTGTATGCAAGGGCTAGAAAGTGAACAATATTAAGCTTTGCTTTTGCTTTTTCAGCTGGAGTGTCTCAAAGCAGCTGGAACAGAATTAATGATTTGTCCTGTTAATACTGTGATTTCTCTTAGTTTCATCATTGCAAGAGAGTAGCTTTTTCGAGAAATAAAAGGATGCTTTATTTTAATCATTGATTTATTTTTCCTAGATGTGTAAATGTCAGTCTGTGGTAATTCCACATATGGATATTTGGATTTTTTGTGAAATGCAAACAAATTATCTCACTAGTTGTTAAAAATCATATACTGCAGCCATTTTGTCTCATATTTACAAAACATTTTATAGCTTGCTCCTGTGTGACAATTTGGAAAATCTGTCTCATAACAGGGGATGATTTCTGGTTGATGGCTGGGACCTCTTAAAGAGTGCTTGCATCAAGATACAGTTTACATTTTAAATGAGGAATTTCTTTTTCCACCCTTTCAAATTACAATGTTATCAAAAAATGCCAGAGAAATTTAAAGCAGAAATTCTTTCAGCTCCAAAAATATTCACTATTGTACTCTAAAAATGTTCAGAGGTAAAACAGACTACCTTCTCAAAAATCTAACCACCCAAAATCCCTTGTAGAGGGAAGAATACATTTTGAATCAAGGTGATGCAGGCAAGTAGTGAGTCACACTTTTCAGGGCACTGGCAAGAAAGCTCTCTCAATGGATACATTAGAATGAAGGAGCCTGAGGCCAAGCCCAGAGCAGAAGGCAGACAGTGGAAAGAGTGGAGGAGATAGTATCTCTTGTTCATCTGTTTCGTATAGTCTCCAGAGGAGCCCTACTTCACATGAGACAATCTAAGCTGAAAAGACTGGAGAAACTTGTGAGACAGAAATTTTAAAGGTTTGTCTTAAATCTTCAGATTTGATTTACCAACAGAAGCTAAGAATTGCCAGCTCGTGAACCTTTATGGCATTAGTTATCTTGGACCTTAAGGTGGCACGAATAATCTACAGGTTTGGCTGGAATAGAGTTAAATTTCTTTATAGTATCTTGTATGGGGCTATGCTGTGGGTTTTTGACTGTCCTGGTTGGAGAGAATGGGCAGAGCTCAGTGCTGATTACACAGGGTTGGTTTAGTTATTGCTGAGCTGCACTGATACAGAGTCAAGAACTTCTCTGCTCTCAGCCCCACCCCACCAGTGAGGAGGCTGGGGGTGTACAGGAAACGGGGAGAGGACATGGCCAGGACAGCTGACACCAAGTGACCCAAGGATATTCCATACCCTGTGCCATCATGCTCAGCATATACAGGTGGGGGAAGGAGAAGGAAATAGGGATGTTTGGAATGATGTCCTTTGTCTTCCCAAGTCACTGTAAGGCCTGATGGAGCCCTGCTCTTCTGGAGGTAGACGAACACCTGACCAGCTATGGGTAGTGGTGAATTAATTCTTTGTTTTGCTTTCCATGCATTCAGTTTTGCTTTCCATGCATTCAGTTTTACTTTATTTATTAAACAGGCTTTATCTCAGCCCACAAGTTTTCTTACTTTTACTCTTCTGATTGGTCCCACATCCCACTGGAGAATACTGAGAAAGAGGCTGTGTGGTGCTTAGCTGCCTACCAGGGTTAAACCACAACAGCCCAAAAATGAAAAACTCTGCAAAAGACCAGGCATAAGCTACTGAAATGCTGTTAAAGTAAATGCCCCCCAGAGCTAGAAGGAAACTGAGCAGAATCTTGCAGATGAAACTTAAAATTCAATACCTAAATCTAAAGGCAAGCTTCCAAAGACAGAGATTTTAAACCACCTGAGGACATTGAAAGCATAAAAACCTCAGCTGGTCAACTGATATCACACACTGAAGTGAATTGGAAAGCCTTAAGAAACAACTGCAGGTATACAGTTGCAGTTATGAAGTGGAATACATTATAAAAGGCCTTTGGTCACACTTTTTCTTTCTTTATCCCACCCATGCTTGATTTTTCAAGTTGAATATCATGGCCATTCTAATTCGGAGAAAGAGGAATTATTTTCTGCAAAATTTTGTTACAGAAACGCTCCTGGAGTTTCATTAGGGTTTCTCCTGCAAGCTGGAGTTGATGTAGATTCTGTGCTCAGAGCAATTCTGAAAAACTGGATCTTTAAAGACTGTAATAATGAAGAAGATTGCAGGAGGAGGATGTGTGAGGAGTAAATGTAAGTTGCTGTTGCCTATTTACTGAGTGAAAGTAAGAAAGTTTGAGATAATGCTCTGTTATGAGGCAAGGCAGAATGTTGTTGGTGCAAGTCGGGAAACAAGGATGCCTGATGTCACCACAGCACCACCACGACTGCAAATCTATGCTCTTCTTCTTTGCAAAAAGGTTTTGAATTCATTTGTATAAATTAAAAATATTTTAATATCATATCTTTCCCCTTAGAATAGACAAAAATAAATTCCTGCCACTTACATTAAAAATTACTAACAAAGAAAAACAGGTTCAGTGACTTCTTTAACTAAGAAGTGAAAAGAAACTCCAGATCTCTCGCTGAAGACTAGAGACCCAGCTTTCCTGATTCCCAAAATTGGTTGATTATCTTTTAATGAATGCCAGTGTATTTGACACAGATTCTGTAAGAGTAATGGTGGGCAATTTACAATATTTCCAATTTAAAAACTTTCTTTTCTGCAAGGAAAATACTACCAAATGCTTCTAAATAGAAAATGGAACCACTCTAAAACGTCTCCTTTTCTTAAATATTCCCAGACTGTGTATGTTATTGCAAAAAAAGACTTACTTCATATCACTGGGGACAAATGTGGTAAATTATTCTAAATCCATGAAATACATGTATCTGCTTATATGGGTATGGAAATAAAAGGGTTACAGAAGTGTTCTTCCTGTAATGAACCAAAAGGTGTTTTTTTCAATTGCTTTCTTCTCTGAGGAAAATGGTGGAAGTGCTAGAAGGCATATCAGAATATAAATGCATTCAGATTCTTGTTGTTTCCCGTACAAAGTTATTATCCAAACAGAAAATCCCTATATTCATAGTCTAAAACACACATTTTATTCCTGTTTGGTTCTTGGCAGATCTGAGTAGGTTCTTGCATAATTTTCCAGGATGAATAAATCTCTGTGTTTACAGTTTCGGCTGCTGTCTGTTGTGCTCTAAGATAGCAGAACCTTTGTGCTACGCCAAAAGACATTCATTAAAATGAAAAACACAAGCAAGCAGCCTCTACCAGCTGATGAAATGGTATCCTATGATGATGGTGATGATTTACCTATTGTGAAAAAAATCTTTCCTAGAATGTCTAATGATATCTAATACTAATCTAATACAGGTTTTTTTACCATAGCAAATTGAATAAATTGTTAATATTTCTACTTGAGTGGTTTGGTTACATCATCCATTATTGTACATTGTAAAATTAAGATGAGAAGTGTTTTCTGGGGAGCAGAATGTAAACAAAGTCCAGACTCTGCAAAATACTTAAAGAGTCTCACAGCAATGACAGCAGCCTCCAGAACTGTTTGGTGTCTGTCTTTCAAAAGCTTACTATAAATAACTTATACAATGAGCTCTGTTTTTACTGCTTCTGAATATGGTTTCTGGGGCTACGACAATGCTGGAGGAAGCTGAGATACCCTACTCTTGGCTGAATGATTGGGAATGAATACTATACCAGTTTGTCCAAGCTTGTTAAGGCCAGATCTCAGATCTTCTCAGGACCTTCAATCTTGACAGTGTTTCCTGCAGTAGTTTTCATGGACTTGTTCTCATGGGAAAGAAAGGCCAACAACAGTACTTTTAACACCTCAAATAGCAGCTTCAAGTGTGCATGACAGGAAGATGAAAAACATGCCGAAGGAAAATGTCATAGTACCACAGCTCTCTGGAGTGACACTTCTCCAAAAGTAAGCTGTTCAGAGCCTGCAATAAATAGCTGAAACAACAGCATTGCGCATCTTCATTTGTACCAGCCCCAACTGACGTTAATACAAAACTGAGCAGTTACTAGACCTGTATTAGCCTAGACAGGAACAGCAGTTTGATCCTGTATTACTGCAAGTTCTTTCCAATTCAAAATGATGCCATCAGGCAGTAAGAGCAAAGTTTTTGCATAGCCCATGGAGTCTGGAGTCTCTGCTAATTAGCCCTGAATTTCTGGTGTGTGACCACCAATAAGGCTGCATTTGCAATAGTCAGCAAACTTCTCTTCTATTTTGTACACTTTCTCTACTCCTGTTATTTCAAGAATCTTTAATTAATTTCTGTACTACCCCAAAAATACTCAAAATAATCTCTTTGAATGGTTGTCCGTCACCAATAGCTGGACTTCTTTTAAAACAAGCTAATATCACTTTGAAAGAGAAGAAGTGAACTGAGCAAGTTGCTGGTTTATAAGCCACATCCAGTGATGCACTAAGTGATGCCCATTTAGAGTGTGGTAGAGGTGTTAGATTTCCTAAATTCATCACAGATTATCTCTTAAAAAGAAGCCTACCCTATCTTTCTGATCCACCACCAAGTACAAACACTGGTACACATAAAATGGACATATTAATCCAGGCTTGATACATTCTGGAAAATACCATGTGTAGAGGAGGAAGGATCATCTGCCCGTCTTACGGTCTTGCACTACACACTGAGGTACATAATACCTACCAGTCAGACCAAAAGCAATCAGTCAGTTCAAATCAAGATGCAAATGTGTTCCTCCTCTCTTATAGAGAAAAAAAAAAAAAAAGTTTAGCTTTTCTTGTGTTATAATTCCCTAAGATTAAAAAGTTGAATCTTACCCTTTGCTTCACAGTACATACAGTATGTTTGCTATGTACAGAAAGGAACCATTCTTTCCTATGAGACTGTTCTTAATTTATCCTTTGAAGAGGTTAATTTAAACATGTGTTAGTGTATGAATGAGGGGAAAGGAAAATAAATGACACACATTTCTATTTTATTTTTTAGCTCTGTGCCCTGCTTTCCTGTATGCCTCCATTAATATTGCAGGCACAGGTTTCCAGATTGCTCAGGCTTTTATATTTATTTTTCAGAGTTCCACCAGCTTATTAAAATTAAAGGAGAAAATAAAAAATTACCACAGCATTGCTGCAACCAGGAGGTAAGTTTTGCCTGATAATCAGAAGTGACCATCTTAATTTAATTAGGCTTTTCATTAATTCTGTGAAAACTGATTTTTTAGTGTCTGTTTCTATTTATTATCATATATCTGTCCTTCCCTTTTAACATACTACTTAGCTTTGTTATTAATCTGACCTTTTTATCTGTTAATGTATCTTATTTTAAGCTTTAACTATTTGTAAAGAGTTTACATCTTGATGAGAATTGTATCTGCACAGTTTAACATGCATCTTAATAAAAGTTACAAAGATCTTTTAGTCTCTTATGAACTTTACATTAGAATACATCTTTATTTCAAGATCCAAAGCTGTATTCAAAGGGTTGATGAAGGTGAAGAGCTGTAGCTGCATCTTCATTTTAAAGAGAAGTAAAACTCCAGTAAAGATCAAAAGATAAGGACACATTGGACCAGAGACTTCACTTGTTATAATACTACATAACCTACAAATAAATTAAATGCTAAATATAATAAATTGGCATGTCAAAGGCCAGTTTTCTCCTAAGATCAAAAAGGGGCAAGATGAAATACATATTGAAGTTTACTTCCTTTCCTTGATATAGAAAAAAAATGTGCAAATATTGCAGGTCAAGGCAGAAAGCAAAATTTTGAATAAAACCCTGCAGATTGTCATATATATGTTTCTCCAGTATGGCAGAAAAATAATCATAGAGAGCTAAAGTGATTTCTGTATTTGCATTCATTGTTCCATTGTAATGAATGGAGTATATTCCAAGTAAAGAAATTACATTTTGAGACACGGGATATTAATGTCTTTCTTCTTGAAACAAACTGAAATGCTTAAACTCACCTTGGCAGGGTCTAAGGAAAAATGAGAATTACAGATACAGATTGTTACTTATACTGTGCATGTGTCTGCACATGTATGTAGATGCATGGGTATTGTATGTACAATACTTTGGACTTTGAAAGAAAACCTTTTCATTACCAGTGGTCATAAGTATGTTGTCCCAGCTCATGGGAGTATTCAGAGACAAACAAGAGGCAGTGAAAAATATTTTAAAGTGACTGAAGCAACAGAAGAGACTTCACCCTGCTTTTACAAAATAATACCTCTTTTCGGGTCTTTCACTGAAGAACATAAACCAAAAAGTATCATGAATACTGCTCAAGTTTCATGGAAAAGTATATTTTCTTAAACAAAACTGGCAACTGCGTTGAGACAGCAATTTCGGACTTCTCTAAGGCTTTTGCAATTCTGTCACATGGCATTTTTAATTTTCTATAATGCAAGATTTTTAATCAAGAGGAAAAGCATTAGATGAATTAAAAAAGGTCTTATTGGCAGATATCAATGAGCAGGGCTGTCCAAGGAAGGTCTCCTGAGAGAGACTCCTGGTCCAACAGTATTCAGTACATTCTTAGAAACAATCTAGATGATGAAATAAAATCTTAACTGATTAAATTTGCATATGACACAAAGATTAATGGGATACTAAAAAAAAGGAGGTCAGTTTACTGTTAGAATTTAATCTAAGTCACTTGGTCAGATGGTCAGAATCCAACAAAACGCAGGTACAGACTAATACACTTTGCAACAAGAACCCCAGGTTATACTATCAGCTAAGAATTCTTGTCATAGAAAGCAGTAATTTACAAAATATCTGGAGGTCACTTTTTAAGGCTGCTTCACCATGAGCTCAGACCAATGCTGTGGTAGGCATTACTGGAATGAAGTCCCTTGAGCACAATTTAACAACTTTAACCTTAAACAAAATATAATCATGATAAGTAATATAGGAATAGCTTGCAAAGGATGGTAAGGGAACAAATGAACATTTATAGCAAGATGAGGTAACTTTATATGTAAAAGTATATAGTTTCAGAATAATTTTACAGTTGCTAAAATAGTTTGTTTATTCAGTTATTATTATGATCTCTAGCAGCCTTTAGTCAATGAATCACTGTGGAAAATCCACTGTAATCAACCTGTTTTATGCCCTTTTTCTCTTTTATGGCTAAAGATAGCTTTTTTGCTCATAACAAGCAAACCTACATGTATATCTGACATACAAAATATATGATAACTGTTGTGCAACTCTGTCTATTTATGAGTATGCATATATATGTATAGAGATATATTTTTATGCATGTTCATATGTCCACACATCCCATCTTGTTATTATTACAATTATAATTACGTTTTTTTTAAAAATGCAATATTTTGCAATGCAATGCATTTTTTAAAAAATGCAAAATTTTTAAGTGAGAAAATATTTTATTTAGATATTCTAATACAAAATCTGCAAATAGAAGATCTCTTTTTTTTCTTTAAGCAGAATGTAGAGTCAAGAATTAATTTCAGGGAGAACCACATGTGATGAATTAAAAGCCTTGTGAAACTGCAAGTCATTTTTCATGCAGTATGTAGACAAAATTAACAAACTTTTGTATTAAACCTACTCTACTGACTTCACAGTAGTTCTGTAGTTTCACAGTCAATAATATAAACAAATTTGTTTCTTCAAAGTGAAATATCAGCAAAAACCATACCGCTTTAAGAGGAACATGAAAAAGCTCTGACCTGTTCTGCTCCTTTTAGGACCTTCTTGGTGATGGAAAAAAAGCACTCTGTGGAATCTGTATCTTTTTTCCAGCAGCTAATCCTGGGAAGTGAATGTAGGACCTTGGAGATGCAACATGGGAAAGAGGGAAGGAGATGTCATTCCACTCAATTGTACTATGGTTATATCAGTATTTATAGCAGAAAACCCACCAAGGAACTTTCCATGTCAGAGCCTAACACATGATGCATTGAGATGTATTACAATAAGGCAGTAGAAATAGGCAGCAGAAATCTGTGAACCAGGACTTAGGAATTTGCCAGCAATAACTCCTATCCACCTCTAGTATGTGACACGCTGTATATTTAAACTACATGTCCTACGCATTACAGACTGCTATTAATTTAAAGACTATTTTGCATTTAACTTCAAAAGTCTTGTTACCATTTCTATTTTAGTTTAAATGGGGGAGATTGGGTATTTGATTTTTTTATTTTCTACGAGCACAGTCTTTGAATAAGTGATTGAGAACAACTATGTAATTCATGTTAATGAATTAATATATAATTTTACTCTCAAGAGTTTGACCAAAAATTGTTATTTATGCCATGTGAGTGAAAAAATGTTCAACAAAAAATTACATATCACTCAAAGAGGTAAAAGATCCAGGGTTTTGCTTGAAAATCTTGTTTATTCAGAAAAAAGTATAATAACAATTTTTTCTGTGGATATTGTGAAAATGTGTAAGCAAGGACCTGATGTCTCAGTTTAACCTTAACTTTTGATTTGTGTACCAGAGAAATCTATAATAAATAGGATAAGCTGCCAGGTTTACATTTCATCCACTTATAAGATTATGTTTGTTTACTTTTTCTCTGGAAGGGTAGATGGGTAAATCATATTAAAACCATACCTGACTGTCATCCAGTAAACCCACTCTTCCAGTTATGTAGTTCATTTTTCTCTTACCTCTTTGAATGAGTTTCAATGTCTAATAAAACTTTATTTACTGGGAGTGCCAAGAAATGAGTCAATAAATTTATTGAGCAAGATATGAAATAGAAATGTCAAAGATGAATAAATTTTAGCTCAGTGTTTACTTTATAATTGTATTTTTTCATGGAATTCAATTTCTCTGTAGACTCTGAAGCATAACAACAGCAGAAAATGAAGTCACAGTACCCAAGATGAAAAAATGTAAAATAGTGAACTTCTTTTTAGAGCAATAACTGAAAACATTATCAATGTTGTGAGTATTTAATAAAGTACAGCATTTTCTGTATTACAATCTAAATTCTAGTCTGTTCAGCTCCATCTGTACTTTCCTGGGAGAACTTTGTTTCTTTCTTTTAATTTTTACAGCTAAAAAATTAATCTGCAATAGTCAGCTTGTCCCTGTATGGCCTGAGTTTCTGTAGCTCTTTTCATTTGTGCTGTACCGTAGGCAGTAAGAGCCAAAGCAGGAACGTAATGCCTTTAGCCCAAGCTACAAACAAAAGCAAACAAAAGCCCAAGCTGCAATGTCTTATATTCTGCTATGAGAACTTTAATAGAATTATTCAACTCTTGGTGATTTTGAAAAAACAATGGCTTCGGGGATAAAAATTGATGTATTTTCAATCCCTATTTTAACCACAAAGCCTTCTACTTCATTCAATAAAAGCAAATTTTCAATTCCACTTTTCTCTGCGGAGCTGTGGCTTGTTCCTTCATCAGACTCACTACATAACCATCTGGGATTTTTCTGCATGCATACTGTACACACAGTTGAGCCCCTGCTTTTCCAGACAGCCTGGATTCACATAGACAAGTCTCAAAATTTTCTTGGACAGCAGGAAGGATATGTATGAACCTTCGCCACCAGTGTCTGCAATACAGCTGCTGTCATTATGGTGAGATCTAGACAGATTTGAGTTAGCAACTAAGCAAACCTGTCAAATATAATGTTTGAGTCCGTAGCCTTCACTGGACTTCAGTGTTCTGAGAACTCAAGTTATCTAGCTAAAAATTAATACAGATTTTGCATTACATAAATCACAGTGACAACTACAGTGTAGACACACGATTTGCTACTGCTCAGTGCTTTTTACAGTCTTAAGTCTCAGCAGTTCCCATTACCATGCCCACATGCTAAGTGCACGTTAGGATTAATGAATTCTCAGCTGAAAAAAAAAGTCTCAGCCTCAAAATGATAACTGTTTGGCAGCTTGTAAATAGACAATATTGAGACTACATTATCTGACCCTCCAGCTCTTTTTGTTTCTTGGTCCAAAAAGATAGAATATTAGAAAATGCAACAAGAGTTTTGATAGGTCGTTCCTACAGGCTCAGTGAAATTCTGTTCTTGACTGAGCGTTGCAAGGGCAATAATTACAACATTATAGCTCACTGAACATTTAAACAAAGACTTTAAATCAGTCACACATAAAACAAAAGGAAATATTTGACTTTTTTTAGCTGAGGTTCAAATACATCTACAGAGGTTATAGATAGGTACAGTACTGTGTTATCACTGATCATCCTTATTATGTTTTGCTCCTTAGAATGAGACCCATTTACAAACAGCATAAAAATAAACATGACAATAAGACTAACACAATTTAATTTCAAACTGCTTTAACAAAGAAAAACATGCGTCCTTTAAAGAATGAGGGAAAATCATGGCATTTTTATGAAAGGCTTCTTAAAGTCGACCAAAAATACAGGATTTATGTGAATGTATGGTATTACAGAAGTGCTGAGAGAAAATGAATGAAAACAATTAAGTAGTGTAAATTTTAAAGGGCTGCAGAGGTCTATCAGGACATTTGCTGCTGCTCACATGGACCTATCAACTGCTAAACTATTTCAGCTGAAAGCACTGCACAAAGCAGGTGAGATCCTTATCCAAAAAGGAGGGTTGTCTGTCTCAACTATCTGGATTCCTGTCTTGGTCCCACAGGTGAAGATGTGAATACACTTTAATAATTTGACATAAATTTATGACCTGCTTATGATGACAGTTTTTACAGAGTAGCTAATATTTTTTATTTAAAATGTAGCTAATATTTTTTATTTAATGGATAAATACTCTTTTTTTCAAAAGTGCTATAACTCCACTATTATATTTTTATCAACAATATAATAGTATATTATCTGATATTAATCACAGACTATTAGCTATGTGTGATTAACTGTTTCTGAACTGTTTGAGAGCAACTTTATTATGGTTAGCTTTAATCTCCTCTTGATCTCAGCTATTTTCCACATGCTCTACAGTACCTATAATCTTAAATCTTGAGTTCATTTGCAGTCCAATATTAGAATAATAACTTCAGATAACCAATAATGTTTCAGGCTTAGCCCTATATTGACCCTTTTACAGTCAATATTTAGACATTTCAAGGATATTTTTGTATGAATAAAATATTTAGTATCAAAAGTCAGTCACAGGGATGTAATCTTCCATTAAAAAATTTATTCCTCTTGAATACAGGGAAAACAAACAGTGGTGCTATCTTGCTCAAAAATACATACCTATGATTCCATCACTTTGATCTCAAATATTTTTCTTTCTGATGCCTCTAATGGTTATGTTCACAAATCCATCTCCAGGATATATGCCAAATAAAAAAATCCTATGTTAACAACCAGGGAAATTTCTGGTCCACAGTTTTTGCTTCTGGTCAGCTCTGGGCAATGGTCACCCATGGTAACCTTTGCTGGTGGCTTTTTTCCTCTGTTCCCTTATGCTGACAGGCTTAAAAATTAGATAAAAAGATATTTATTTTACTTGCACTGTCCTGTTACTATCAAATAAAAAGGACAAATTCCATGTAGGAAAACTTCATGCTCTGCAATGGGACTGGGAATTATTTTAGGTGATGTTGGAGGATAAAGTGTTAGAGGATTTGATAGCTCCTTTTGTTAAGCATGGCATGCTTTAAAAGCCTCATAATTTAATTTTTTAAATTCACACTCCATTGGAGGAAATCATAACACTTCAACATTCAAAAGTACTGAAGATCAGACAGGTGTTTTAACATAAGGACATTACTATTATTAAATCCATGTTACCAGAACTCATTATGGATATCATGGTTCTGTAATCACATACAGTTGTTAGTAGCCTGGTTATTTTTATTTGCATTTGACTTAAGCGAAATATCGCTGGGTGCAACTTCCCTCCTTAGCTCTGTGAATTGCTGGAACAAAAGAATACCAATTACAAGTAGCACAAGTATTTAATTTTTCTATAGAATTCTGTATTAGGGCAGAAACAGTGTTTGTGAAGGTAGATTTTGAATAATTGAAAATAAATTTTACAAGCAATGAGGTCACTTGAACCTCTCATTTTTTGCACTCTGAAGAGCTTTTTAATAACTTTCTGACAGTTCAACCTGTGATAATAATAATAAATTAGATCTAAATTAGATATTTGCTTGCTGATTACTAAATGCTGAACTTTTTGTCTGTATGTGACATCCTTATGCATCCATGAAAGGAAAAATAGCATTTGCAAGCTGAACTAGATAATTAAAACAGTTTCATTTCCAGGCAAATGTTATGTTCCAGTGTAAATTAATCCTCTGCTTCAGAAAATTATCAAAACTGGTCTAGGCACTTTAATGAAAGCAGAATGTTAACAGGCAAATATAGAGTCCTCTAAAAATCCAGTTCCCAAAACGTGTAGTTACTGGTAAAAACACTGAGAGGAGTAAAAAAGTATTAAATTCATCTTTTTAAACTATGAAAACCCCTTTTTTTGATGTAGAAAGCTCAGTGGTGAATTTTCACCAAAGTAATAAAGCCATTTCTCCAATTTTATTGAGTCTGTTTTTACCTTTCCATCAACAGGTGTGCAACATGGGAAGTTATCTGGAATATGAAAGGAATTAACTCTCTTGGTTTTGTTGCCTTAGCCACTGTAGGTATAGGACCCTGGATTCAATTTGATCCCTTATGATGCTGCCAGATTATTATAGCTCTTGTGTACTGAGTATACACTGTGAGGTTCTCTCAAGTTCATCTATTGAAAATTCACCTCTGAAAGTCCTGAGAACGAGATGGGCAACTAGATTCATTATACTCTAATACAAAACTTCGTCATTTCAATTCTCTGCATTTGAAAATGTGCAAGAAATCTAGCTTTGATTACTAGGATATATCCTGAAAGGTAGAGTTTCCAATATACTTATAATTGGACAAAAGCAATATTATGCAGTCCCTTGAAACTCAGGTAAGTTCTCCATCAGCTGAAGTACTGGAACTAACTTAAGAAGAATAGATTTCCACCTTGCTGTGGTTTGTATGGTCTAGTTAAATACACATGTTCAGAAAAAATACATATATTGAAGCTTTAAAGGTTTTTTTCAGCCTGATAAAATTAAACAGCCTTCAGTATTTGTGAGGTGATGACCAGAAATATAATAATTTACTAACAAGGCTTTAGGTATTAAAGAAACTTAGGAATGTCTAAGATTAGGGACCTAATGGGATCCATGTTAATGTTTTATTTCAGAATGGGAGAATGTTTTGAAGAGAATCTTTGAAGAAAATCTTCAATTTTACCCTCTTGCTATCCTTTGGTTTAAGTTCTGACTCCAGGAATTTGATTACATTGGAGTACATATCACTGGGAGACTCATTCCAACTGCTGAATAGCACTAGACTGAAGTAAACCCCACAAAATTAGTAGTTTGTTGTTGTTAGGTCCTCAACACCAACCATTTCACAATACGGATCTACTCCTACAGTACCACACAAATTGTGATCATCTTTTGGGGATCTTAGTTTTGGACAGTAAGGACTTCACAATTGCCTGTCTCAAACCCTGTTAAGACCACAGGATTTTGCCATGAGATAAGCACAGAGAGGAGCAGCAGGATGGGGCTGGTTCCGGGCCTGGAAAGGTCTGGCTGGCACATCCTGGGTAATTGTCTTGGGGTGACTTTATGCTATTGTATCCCCTATCATTGCTCTATGCCCAGACATCATTCCTGAGCCTTTCTATGCCTTTAAAACTGGGTGCAAGAGAGAGAGAAAAAAACTGAGCAAACTTTTCAAAACAGTTTGTGCTTCAAGGACACAGAGATTAGCTACTTCTGCGGAGGAGCAGGGGAAGCACCTGTGGCCACTGATGTCCCTCCCCTCCACTCCAAATATACCTCTGTGGATTGCTGGAATTTGGACTGTAAGTTAAGCCATCTCATGGGAATTTGAGATAACACCTGGACAACAGTACCACCTTTATCTCAGACCTAGGGAGAGGTAAAGAAAGCTGGGGAAGCACTGATAATGGACATAAAGGATCCACAAAGAAAGCCAATTCAGCAACTGTGCTGAAATCAGCTCTGATGGAGTAGAAGGTAGTTCCAGCAGGGGACGGTTGTGCACAATCCACTGACTCAAAGAAACCCACCAACTCAAAAGAAGAGAAAGAGGAGCATGAAATTAATTAACATTAGAAGTGAGGGAATAATTTAACCAATGGAATAAGAGAAATGCGAAGCCAAAGAACATTAACTCCTTTGTTTGATAGCATGTATAAATAGTGAAAAGTTTTGAACAACTTTGGGACTGCCACCATCAAGAAGCCCAGGGTGAAGAAGGTCAAATGGAATGTCGCTGGATGCATGGGTGGTGACTATCTTCTGCTTGATCTGCCTCTCTCTCTCCCCCCCCTGCCCCCCTTTCTATTTCTTTCTCTCTCTCTACCTTGAATTTTACTGTTAAATAAAATCTGTACTATTGACATTGGCATATGGTCTTGTTTGCACTTTAACTTGGGTAGAGGAATCCCACAATAATCAGATCTTAACATGTTCAAAGGATTTAAAGGATCCCTGGATTTTAGAAAAGAAGATTCCAGACTATTCAGAGATATGCTTGGAGGAGTCCAGGAGAGCTGGTTGATATCCAAGGATCACCTCCTGAAAACTCAGAATAGTCCATTCCAAAAAGTAGGAAGTAAACCAAAGGCAGCAGGGGGCCAGCATGGACAAGGAATTCTAACTGAACTTGGACATTAAAAGAGAATGTACAAGAGGTGCAAGCAGTAGCAGGTAATCCAGAAGGAGAATAAAGCTGCAGTCTGTGCAGGGATGGGTTAGGAAATCAAAGGTCCACCTGGGGTTGAATCTGAGAAGGGATGTGAAGGGACTCAAGGAAGGATTCTGCAACTACATAAACAGTAAAACGGAAGCTAATGTAAATGAGGAACCAATGCTGATTAGGGCCAGGGTCCTTGTGACAAAGGACATGGAAAAGCTGGTTGCAAGTCCAGGAGGAAAGTCTAAAGTAAGGTTCACCCCCGGTGAAGGAGGAGCAAAGCAGGGAGAACATAATCAATCTGCACATACATAAGTCCAAAGGCCTGATGTGTTACACCCAAAAGTGCTGAAGTCCAAACAGCATCTGAAGGAATACGGCCTTTGTTTTGAGATGTAAAAGAATAATGAAAATATTAGTCACACTAGGTTATTCTTTCAGTATTTAAAAGTTGTCTTGGAGTTTTTGAACTCCTGAAGTTCAAATGAAGGACAAACTAAGGTGAACACTTAACAAGTTAGAACAAAAAAACCCAACTCCCCAGACATTTTTTCTTACTTCATGCAAAGAAGCATTTTTTCTTACTTCAATGCAAATTGGGGAAATGAATCCATTTTAATGATCAAATCAGCTTGACCAGGAGAGGCAGGTAAAAGATTTTATCAGTTCTGATGTCCATAGGAATGTGTAATATTCTCGGCTTGAAGACCTGAGCCCAGTTTTTGCAAATCAACTAAGCTCTCAGTTTTCCATTATACTGACATCAGTTATATGGATATCAATATTGACTATGTTTAGATTGCCATGAGAATAAAAAAGAAAAAAAGACATCAATTCCATTGATTGAAGCTCAACAAATAATGGCATATTAGCACAAATGATTTTGAGGTAAATACCAAAGCTCTTAACCACTTTACCTCTAAGAAAAACAACTTTGGTGCATGTCTAACATACATTTGAATGAAAGAGGACTTTATTCTACATTGATTGAAGATGGCAAAGTGGTTTTTCATTTTTAAAATCAGGAAAGATTATGACATTTTGTTGGGTTTTTTTAACTAAATATTTATTTAAGAAAATTAAAATATTTGAGAGTTTAGTAGATTCCAGACAGCTATGATATATAGACTGTATATCTATCATGCTTTAAAAATTGAATTAAAGTTAAATAACTTTTCTTCAGTAATTTCCCTGTTTTGTATTGTTACATATTCAGCTAGAGCTACCTGATAAGACTTTATATCCTTGAGTTATGTGGAATGCAACGTCAAGTCTAAAACCAATCTAAGTCGTGCCTTTTGCATTTCTACATGTTTTCTATTCAGCATAGCAAATGCAGAAAACAGAACTCATCAGTATTGCTGTCTATTAAAGGTCATTGTAAAATACAAGCATTACACTGCCAAATATAATATTGAATTTGTACTAGTTTGAAAACAAACCAGTGGGAGATTGCAGGTCAGAATTATAATTTAATAGGAAAATTAAAATAAATGCAATAGTACAAGAACACTGACAGAATCAGGATACAACCTGACACCCTGTTAGTCAGGGTGGTGGTAGCAGTCCAGATGAAGTGGTCCTGTCAACAGGTCTGGTCTTCACCTGATGGTCCAGTAGTACCTCTTGTCCTTTGGGAATGCAGTAGGTGAGAACTGCTTGTGCTGTTTCAAACCCCAGATTATATCCAGGTGGGAATGCTTGGCTCCTCCCCTCTGGGCGGAGCATTTCACAATGGGATGATGTAATTCTGTGAGTCATGCAGTGGGTCCTCGATTGCCCATTAAACAGAGACAGGCCCTGGAGGGAGTTATTAGGGATGAGTCATGGTAGGAGATAACAAACACTGCCCCACCTGCTTCAACAACTTGTGAAGGTGACAATAGAATACATACTATTGGTTACATCTTATATTGTAACCTAAGACAGATTTTAACTCCTTTTACATGGAAACTTTAAACATACTTAAGTTTTCTCTTATCACTTTTATTAATTTGTCCCTATATCTACACCAATATATCTGTCTATTGGTGTGATGGTGTGCTCAGCTCCCCAACCTGACCTTTATTTCACGTGACTTTGCTCAAATGATAATCAGCAGTGGCAGTCGTAACTGATGTGTCTGGTCTGGTCATGACGGCTACAACCAACTTGAAGTGGATTCAGGGGAGACAGGTAACAACACAATAGGAAAGAGGTAACCTGAGCAATGTGTCTCCCCTAAACATAATGCTGATCAAGAGCCCAGTCAAGCCAAGCTGGGAAGAAATGAATTCTGTGGTTGGTATGCAACTGTGACAATGAAGCAATTATCTTAGTCCATAGATAATGGACAACCCAGGGCCCACTGAGCTCTCCTGCACAGCAGTGGGCTGCAGACCAGGATCTTCCCTTGGGTGGGGGTGCCTCTGAAGGTTATTCCTCAAGCTTGATAGATTCCTTCCCACAACAGATTCTCACTAAACTCTTATGCTAAATTTTGAAATGTTAGCTAAGTGATATAAAGAATTTATTGTCCACACAGAATCCTTTAGATAGAAACCATTGATCAAGTTCTGGAACCAAGTCTGAACCCAAACATACCTAAACTCCCCTTTGAGAAGGACAAACAGGCATTCAGAACACAAGGTAGTCCTTTCTGAACCTCATGACTCAACGGGTCTCCCTGACAGTTTTGTTTGACCCAGACCTCTGCCTCTGTGCAGTAAATAGTGTACACTTACCATAGAATCTTGTTAAACCACTGTTTCACTTGCCATCAAACTTTGTTAAATCACTAATTTGTATTAATAAATGTGTTGCTACTTCTGTCTTACAAGTGAAGTGCATCCCTCCATCTGTAAAAGTTTGTCACATAATTTGTATTTACAAATAATATGGAGACATATGTGAATAGGTAAATATTAACAAACTGTCATGGCTTCTTATGGGAATTTTGTCCGTGCAAACATGTTGAAATGTGCCCTGAAGCTTTCTGGAATTCAGACTTCTAGACACCTGTGACTGCTTCAGCTGTTGTTGTCACACTTAGGAATAAAGGTTTCACTTAAAAACAGTCTATTCTCCCTACTGCCTGGGCAAATATAGGATACTATATTTGAGAGAGAATGAGTAGAAATACTATATTTGAGTGAGAATGCCCCACTTTTTATGGGCTTGCACAACATACACCTTAGGTTAACTGGGTTCTGCTTTCAGCTGTTTACAGCTGGGAGGGTAAGGGGAAAATAGCTTTGAATCCTTTCTTAGTCCAGAATTCACAACAGACTGAAACAGCTTTGGACTTTTCAAAAATATTCCCTTATGAGAAGTAGTAAAGGCATAAGTGCTGTCACTTTCAGATGAGCAAGCACACAATAGAAAATTAAGTTTCTTTTTCCATATGGAACTTATCCTTCCCACCAGCCATTGTCACAGGAAATACAGAGGCACACTGAGTCTCATTGTCTCAAATTTCTTCCTAAACTCACTCAGTTTAACATAGGAGGGAAGAAAAAAACTGTGTGCATAGAGTAATTAATGGAATTTTTTTAAGCCATCTTTGGAAACCTTTAGCACTCTTCCTTCACAGAAAGCAATTGTGTGTTCTGGCCTGGCAGTTACTTTGAACCAAATAAAAGAGGACATACTGTGAAAGAGATTACACTAACTGTGCTGTGCAGCTATCACTGTTTTCTATTAGACAGCAAGAGCACTTACTTGATTACAGTTTTCTAAAGGCAAGATTTGTGTTTACAAGCAAAATATCTAAAAAGGAAAGCAGCTTATGAAACGATTTATCGGTAATAACCAGCATCTGGAGCCAAAGGCTGAGAGAGACTTGGCCTCTTATTTAGCCATTTCCAATGCCTCTCTAACCAGAAAATCAATTAAGTGACTTTAACCTAACACAGGCACATCTGCATAGCAGAATAGAATTTAGCCCAGAGGTATTTCTTTTCAGCCTCTAAGATGGTGATCATCTGAGAGTTTGGCTGAGGGAGAGAAGTCAGCAACAAACAGACAATCAGATGGTGAAAAAAGGAAAAATAATAATAACAGTAATAATAAAAAATTCTGGTTTAACATGAGAACTGAGTGGGTAAGTAAGAGCTAAAAATTTTATTCTAATATTGTTTTCATGGAACAGTGACTTTAGAAAAGAGACTATGAGAAAAATAATTTTAACTGTGTCTGACTTTGTCTGTGTCTCAGACTATTAAACTGGAGTGTCTTTCCTGTGAACTGAGGTGTGAACTGAGATAATTATACTAATTCTTCTGACTGGGAAAGCTGACTGTAGTGGGAGAAAAAGAGCAATTTTTAGAGGGTATAGAAGAAGCCAGGTGACACAAATCTTTTCCACCTAAAAGGACGCCACATTTTATTATGGGAATTCAAATAGGTGTGGAAGAAGAGTGAAAAAGAGAAGGAGGAACGTTGCATCTTCCCTGCTGTCCACTGCAATTGTACTCCTTGTCCGGTCCTATAAGCATCAGGAGGCATTTGAAAACCTTCTCAGTATCTCTTCCTCCACCCTGTATTCACCTCCATCCAATACAGCTGGTCACAGGAGCTAATCAGTTACATTAGTCTGCCTTGACAACTTTCTCTGCTTCTGATGCATTCCATTCAAAAATTCCATGTACAAAAATGTACATGAGACACAGGACAACCATGCACACCTGCCCAAAAATATCTTGAACCGACTACAGGACTAAGCAAGGAAAGGGTTCAAAGGAGACCAGAGGGATGGAGTAATATAATGGCAATGCTGTGATTACTGTTGTGATCACAGACTGTTATTTGATTATTTTGCTATAACTTTTGGTTAGCAATAGTGCTGAAATAAATGGTCCCACACATACCCAAGTCTGTTCATTTGCTGTTAGCATTTTTAAGTCCGTTAAAAGAAACTGGGTGGAGGAGTTAATTTGGAATACAAATTAAAGTTTTTCAGTACTTTTGTATTACTTCCTTGATGATATTTTTTCATCAGGTTTCATTTCTTCACTGCTTTAGAAAGTAAATTCTATATTATTTATAAAGAAACATATATGCGATGCTTCCATAAAGTGTTATGGCACTTGAACTTCTCAAAAAGACCTCAGCTCCTCTTATTACAGGTAGGAGAGACATTAAGAACCACCTCTTTTGATCCTGCCAGTACTTGGAGAAAGGATAGATGGTGCCTAGACACTCATCAGGAGCTATCAACTCATACTTTGACCTGTCCTCAGCAGCAGCAAGTTAATGTTTCCAGGCAGTGAAGAAGATGAATACTCATCTCATACTTAGATCTGCCTCAGAAGCTTTCCAATCTTATTAACCAGGAGAAATTTTAATGTTTTGGGTTTTTTTAATCTAGGGGGTTTTCACTTTCTTAGGACTTGGAAGAAGCCTCCTGTTTGAAGGATGTGAGCACAAGATCTGAAAAGAGTGAAGGCTCAAAAATCCTATTTTATTCTTAAAAATCTCAGAGTCCAAGCCTTACTGGTTTAATACACCTGAAAAATGTAAACAGATATATTTTAATATCAAATATTTACTTAAGGCAATGGTGAATTGAAAAAGCTGGAACCTTTATTTCAACAAATCATCCAGTTAGTCAGAAAAAAATACCAGTTGAATTTTTTGCCATAGGCTAAATCACAATGAGAATTTTGTGCTCTGGAGCATGGGTCATGTAAGTGTACCGCATTATGCAGAGGTATGTATATGGATGAAATGAGGGAAAGACTGAACAGTTCCTTCTCCACTCTACTTTCAGAAAGACTTGGTAGCTCTTTGAAAACCTTCTTACACAGAGCAACTTGTATATGTCTTTCTTCCTTTTGTAACACATTTGGGGCTAGGGAAGGTGAATGACAGAAACCATGGAGATAACGATGATAACTGCTAATCAGCCCTAGATAAAGTCAAAGTGATTGGCCTCAGGCTGCCTGATTAACAAGGCCATTAGCAGCTTGTGCTGATGATCCACTTTACAATGTAATAGAGAAGACAATTACCCTATAGGAGGTGAGATCAGCACACCATGTATGGACCTCAGACATAATATCAAAGGCTGAGACCAAGATGAAACCCATTTGTACAGGGGCCGTGCAACCAGACAGAACAAGGACAAGGACATGGACACATCCAGCACGAGTGTCCTGTGAATCTGGATACTGCAGCCAGTCTAACCCAGACCACAGGGAAAGGGACTATAGCTGGTGTGAGTATAATGTGTAAGACAGAAACACTAGACTAGAAGTTGCTCTCTTATCTGAGCCATCCTGCTTAATAAATTAATTTTCAACCTGTGGAATGATGTGGTTCACCACATGATATGGAGAGGTGTGATTCTCTGGTTTTGGTCCCCTACTCAAATCCCAAAAGAAATTATTATTTTCATAATAATCAAAGAAGACCTGGTTATCAAAACAATTTTCCCAAGGTGAAGCATACCCAGGTAAATTATTAGCTTGTCTGTTTCCGTGGGAGAAAATACATATGTATGTAAGTACCACCTATCTACAAAATGTGAATGAAATTACCTACGAAGGTAATATGTATTTTTTTACTCAGTAATGTGATTTTTCTTTTACAGAGTCCTTGCAGATGTTGCTTTGCAGAAGACATTCCAGTAGATCTGCTTCTGCCCCCTAGTGCAAAAGAGTAGTGATCATGGGTCAGAATGGCAGAAGAGATCGCAGTCAAGGAGCAGCCAAAGCTGTTTCTTATTCTCTAAGAATTTATCTCTTATTTCACATGATAATAACAAATTCACTTGTTGTTACCGTCAGAGACTGAAATAGTTCCCATTGGTTTGTTTAAATTAGACCCTCCCTGTCATTCCTTTGATTGGATACCTGTCACCCTACGTCTTTCCTCCATTGGTGTATCCCTTTGTACCGCCCTTCTCCACCCCCTGTATAAAAGATGCTGTAACCGTCCCTCTTCGCTCTTTGTAGCGCCTCCTCCTTACTTCGCTGTTCCTCCGGCCCAGGTCGGGGAATAAAGACTTGGATTGCTGCTACAAGAGTCCCTCTCTCTGTCTTTTACTCCTGCCGTTTGCTACTGTTACTATCGGCTGCTGCCAGCTCCTTGCAGGAGGCACAGAGCAGACTGCTCTAACACTCGACTGCCAAGCTGCTGACTGTCCTGCGCGGACCAGGACACTCACAAGTCACCTGCTTGGCCTCCGGGCAGTCAAGTGGTCTAGCGACAGCACAGCTCACAGAATCCAGGTTTACACAGACTCCCCCCAGCCGTGGGGGGAGGAGGAGGTTTTTGGGTGCATGGTGTAACCTCTGGTGAGAGGCAATAAACACCCATCCTCCGATTACACAAACTGGCCCAGCTGTGGAACCCCCAACCCCACGGGACATCCACGTGAGAGGCTTTGCCCCACAGGACTGCAGTGATGCAACAGACCCAGAGACTGCTGTAAGAGGCTGCCCCCTCCCCAGGGGGACATGCCCGGACATGCCTGCCTAGCCTGAGCATATAAACCCATCGGATTCTATGCTTTCTTGCGGGGGTGGGGAACCTTCACCACCAAGAAGACCAGCTGGAGAGGATGTAACAGAACATTGTTGGGATCCATGAAGTGGTGATATTTTCCTTATTCTGTCCCTGTCACTTTCTTTCTGTCTCCCCCACCTATTTTCTACTTTTTTCTTTCTTTCTTTCTCTCTCTCTCATATCTACCATCAATAAAACCCATATTATTGTCACTGGCATATGGTCTCATTTGCACCTTAATTTGGGCAAAGGAATTTCTAAAGAACCTTAATAATAATAATAATAATTGGATTTTAACAGTTACTCCCCCTTTTTAACTCATATTAACCATGTTAGCAGTCTGTATTATCAAACATAGTTCTGTTGAGTTCAGCCACCCTCCTTGGTTCCTTCTACCTTATTCTTATCCACCATCCTCAAGGTTATCAAAGAGAGTCCTTCGGCCCTGGTAACATTCCAGTCATCTGATCTGTCTTCTGCTCCACTCTGGCCTTTTCTTCTGAGGCTCATTGCCCTCACAAAGCAGTAAGTCTAGGAGCACCACTCTAGTTTTGGGATTCCCATCCATGTGTCACATGTTCATATTAACTGGCAGGGGCTTATGTATATCATTGAAATTAACATGCCTATATATATATATAACAACATTGCACATTTATCAGATACCACCTATTTCAGAAAAAGAAGGCGGCACTTTGAGCCAAATATTTCATTCTTGTCTTATATAGTAATCCTTCTCCACTTACTGCAGGTGTAGCAGAGGTGTCTGTGGTGTTGACACAGCAATTCAAAAGCTACATCTTTTGGTTAAGAATTACTTTCACATTACAAGGAAAACCATATGAATAATTTTGATTTTTTATTTTGTTAGAAAAAAACTTGTATTGTTTTATTTTAATAAGGTAGTTCTGACAGTTTTCACCTGAAATAGCTGAAAGTAAGGACTAGAACTAGTCTCAGCATAAAGCTGTCCGCCAGGGAATTTGTCTTCAAAACCTGGAATGCCTTTGATAATATCCCAGACCTTGCTGGAACTTTTTCCCTGCTGAAATGAAAGAATAATAAAACTGTAAAGTAGTTTAGGGGTTGACTAATCAAAATTCTGTTTGCTTCAAGATTCCTTAAGCTCAAAATGAGGCAGGAAATATTGTTGACCAAACTTTACAGACAGAAGTAACTGATCTGGCTTTTCCCTTTGTTGGCTTTGAGTCAGTAAAGATAATATTTAATTACGTGTCGCAAATGGAAACAAGAAGAAACTTAACTCTTTGGAATTGTCAGATTCATTACTCTGTGTTAATCATGTTTATTTTAAATTTGGTTTTTTGTAGATGCACCTATCCTGTATAATGTTTACTTTGTCAGTTACATTAATATCTGTAGAATTACATTATGAGAATTACAAATGAGAACACATTTTCAACAAAGACTCTGGTTGTGAGGACTTGCCACAATCTTCCGTGTTTTGAAATACGTGTAACTGATGATTCAGAATTGCACATAACCAAATTATCTCTCAGCTACAGATATGCATTACTCGCACTGTTACTTGATCAGATGTCAGTTTTACAGTCTACTGCTCTTTCTTTAGCTACAAGCAATTTGGATTCAGACCTGTTCCCCCATTACCCACAAAAATCAATAAACTTAGAGTTATTTAAGAGTAAATGTAATGCTTTGTTGCAGGCAGCAAAATTGACTGTGAAAATCTGAAGCTGTTGAACAAAAGAAAATCTTTGCAATTGCATTGGTAACACTGGATACTAAACAAAATTAAAATACTTGCTTATGGCCATTTGAGTATATTTGGGGTGTTTGGTATCACTGTTATAAAAAATAAGGATAGTAAATAATATCTTTTGAATTTTTTGCATACTTTTGTGAAATTTTTGTATTTTTACTTTGTGTATACTCCAAAAACAAATTTCAAGTCCAATCTATAGACCTGAAATTCCACCACTGCCAGTGCAAGAACTGTCTCTTCTTGAACAAAAATCTTGAATGAAGAGTCATAGCTATCACTGACTTAGTTTAGAGACAAAGGATGGATTTCAATATTTCCAGATGTTAAATTCACTAATACAGAACAGAATAAACCCCAAGGTAAGGGGTAGACTCTGCAGTGTCTCTTTTCACTGAAAAATATTGCTTACTTCATGAAATCCCATTGTTCCTCTGTTGGGATATGGAGGAACAGGAACAGACCCTTGGCCTACGTGTCCAAATCATTGTCTCTAATTTTGTAGTTGAAGGACTGACATTTTCTCTGATACAATTTTATCAGCAAAATTTTAAGACTAAAGTCTTAAGCAAGGAGTTTTGACTGTAACATTGTGATATTTTTCTATATTGGTCCTTTCCTCTGTCTACAGGAATTTATAGATATAAATTCATTTTTTATTACTGAGAAAAAACCCCAAACCTCAGTTTCTTTCCCTGACTGATATATAATTCTGGAAAAATATGATGCAAGTCAATAGACAGCAACAGGAGGTAGGTGAAAAAAGGGGCAAAACTACCTTGCATAATTTGTTATTCAATAAGTTAAACATAATGTAAAATATTTCTAAGATCACAGGAACAAATGTAAAATATTTCTAAGATCACAGGAACAAATACAGTACCCAAGAGAATTAATGTTTATACAATGATGGATGTACCAGTGCAGTCCCTGTGGGAAAGGAACACCAAGAAAAGGAATAAACACTTCTGAAGATATGCCATAGAGAAAAAAGGCAAGATTCACCTAATCTTTCACTGTCCAGAAGTTAAGCATGTAGTCTAAGGTACTTGACTAAACTCCTTTATGTGTTAGGAAGGAAGGAGATCAGCTTCTCTTGAGGACAGTTTATCTTAGCTTCCTTAAATGTTGGTCTTAATAACGGATGAATCACCCTCAGGAGTCATCTCTTTTTGTTTCTTTACTTTGAAGAAAAAGTTGGCATGAATCACAAGCTTGGATTAGGCATCTAACTTTGAGGACTAAATTAGGTGAATTGCATCTTACCTTTATTCAAGGCATAACTCTTATTCCAAGGGATAGAGGCATTAACTTGGTCTCCTCAAAGCATAGTTTTCAAAGGTCTTTATTCAGGTGCAGATAAGCCTCTAGTGGATTTTAAAAGACCAACAACCTCAACCTTGCAATTATTTGGGCCCAGAAGCACAAGGACTTTTAAACTCCCAGTTCATGTATATACACTTAGTTCTTTCTAGATTCTACTGAGAATTAAGTTTTTGAATCGGACTTTTCTGTTTTGCTGCATAGTTGGACTATTAAATGGCTTTGAAAAGTTGACCTTATATGGCTACAAAAAACTGGATTGCAACATGATGTCAAATTTTTTAGAGATACCCTTAATTATTTTCCTTCATGTGTCAAAAGATTATTTAGGTGAAATAAACTCACATCAGCTGAACTTAGGTTCACTTTTTTCACTATGAGGGTGCACAGGCACAGGTTACCCAGAGAAACTGTGGATGCCACATCCCTGAAAATGTTCAAGGCCAGGTTGGATGGGGCTTTAAGCAATCCGGTATAGTGAAAGCTGTCCACACCCATGGCAGAGGGGTTGAAACTAGATAACCTTCAAGGTCCCTTCCAACCCAAAGAATAGATTAATAGATCTATTCATAGAATCATTCTATGATTCTATGAATCTATGATTCTATGAAGATGCCCCATTTCTTAGTACAAATCAGATACTAAAAACAAACTAAAGAAAAGCCCTTCTGGAAGGATTAATCAACCCATATGGACATTTGTGTTCCTTGCACTTTGGAATTTGATCTGATTCATTTAAAGCTAGAATACATGTCTATACATCATACCACTGAAAAAAGAACAGAAACACTACAAGTATTCTTAAGCCAAAACAAAATACTTTGAATACTTGCTTTTCTTGAATTGCAGATTCAAAGTATTTCACCAAATTATGGTGCATAATATATAGTTGCATAACTTGAAGCACATACAACAATACCCTTTATGTAACATGCTGCCATCTTCAAAAACCACAAGTCTTTGAAACCAAGTCTTAGAAAAATCAGGCTTACAGAGTTGGTAAATATATTGTACTTCTTAGCAAGGAATGTCAAGTTGCTCTCTCATTATCTACACAGAGAACATCAATTCACAAACAGCTACATTGGAATAAAAAAAATACGCATTTGTTTGAATTTATTAAAAATGGACAGATTGCACTCAAAATTAAAAGTGCACATCGCAAAAGAATAAAAGAAGTAAATGAAGAAAAAGTTCATTGGTGTATTATATATATGTATTTGCATATATATATATATGACCTGAAATTCC
>VXAZ01002751.1:264989-293949 GCA_013399875.1 Gymnorhina tibicen | reverse complement strand
AGAATATATATATATATATATATATATAAACCTGCACAAAAGAAACAAGACAATTCAGTATCCTCAGTAATTCAGTTACAAAGTAGGTATGTGGGGAAATAAATAATGAAGATTCCTAATACACTGCAATACCAAAATTTTATCTTTTAGAAAAGTTTAATTTATCATTCAAACAGATGTTTCTGAGACTCTTTCCAGGGGCTACTCTGGAAATGCTAATGCTTACATGTCACATTCTTTTCTGAAATCTATTAAAAGAAGCTACCCACCCTTTCAACTTTGAAGAGTTAGCATATTTGGGGGAAAATTTCTTGTTACTTTATTGTTGTTGACATTTTCTTCACGGATTGTCCCACGGATACAACATCAAAGAGACTGCAGAAACGTCCTGCTCAAGGGAAAAGTGAAACTTAATAAAATATTTCTTTATTTGAGGAAAACAGTTATTGACAGAGAAAAAAGTGCATCCAATTATTTTGCAACTGGAGATGCTAATGACACAATTGAAAATGAAAAATGGTAAAACTACGATCATCTTTTGTAGATGCCCAAGTTGAGATCCACTCTGCATTACCCAATTTATGTCTACTGACATTCTGGGGTAGTCGATGGATATAAAGATGTGTCTCTTAGTATTTACAAAAGGAAAATGTTTTACCTAAGATATGGCAATTAAATCAAGAAGAGAAATCTCCTCTTTTGATATTCAAAGGTACTTTTCTCATTTCTTTAATCATAAAGAAATTCACACACTGTAGGCTTAACTCAGTCACTTTAAGATGGGTTACTAATGGGTTGCACATATCTTTTGAGAAGGGTGTCAGCAACGAGGGCATATTACCAGTCCTCCAGCTGCTGAGAACAGTGGGTTCCCTAAAAGTCTTGTTTAGTATCTGGTAGCCCCGTGGCACTGTCTTACATATTGTAATATTTTAAAGAGTTTCAAATGGTGCTTGACCTATACATCATTATTTTTGAGCAAGTGAATCAGTATCTTTAGGAATGTTAGGTCATTAGGATTTAAATATGAGTGTAAATTATATGCCTTTATTAAGTCTATTGAAAATGTCCCTTGGTAAGTAACTAATAATTGGAATAAAAAGTCCCACTGTAAGTGATCATTAAGTGAAAAAATACAGGTGATGTATGTATCTTCTAATTTAAATTAGCAATTTGATGGACCTTAGAGAAAATTACGTATCATTTCATTTCATCTGATCTTAAGTCTGTCTGATTTTGTATATCAAAATCACCAATGCATATTTTACAATGCATATAGTACCAATCCACAATTTAACAGGCTTGCTTACATTTTATTGCCAGTGAAATATAACACTCCCTACCCTCTGTAACCCTTCCAGGACTGAGTTGTATTTTGGCATACTGAAACTCCCTTTCTTTCTCTTATATTTTTCTTCTGGAACCTTAATTTAAGTTGACCATGATATGATATGACCGTTAAGCTATGATAAACTTAGCTTATTAACAAATGTAATTCCAACAGAAAATCCTGTACATTATTGTACATACCTTAATGTAGCTAAGACAGAGAAAAGAAAAGGCATCCTGAAAAATCTTTCTCAGAGACCTGGTAAGTGATGCTACAGACTTATTTCCATATAATATAATAGATATTTCACTCCAAGGCTCATTCTGATCAAGTTTTGTCTCAGTAATAACCTCTGTAATAAAGTCAGATCATATGGATATAGTGTAATTAGTCCTCATTTTATTTCACAAGCCAGATTTGTTTCAGGTATTCAAAAATGTAGGCAAAGATGAACTCTATGGCCGTAAGGAAAGAAGATAGAAAGGAATATTAAACAAGAGGCTTTGAGAAAAAACAGTGGGAGACTGAGAGTATGTAAAAGGGTCTATCGAGTTTCCAGGGGTACTTAGAAACTTTCAAAGATTTTGAAAAGCTGAAGGCTTTGCTTGTATTGCTCTCTTTTTAGGATTATTTATTATTCTGTTTTAAGTATGTTCTAAGTTTTAGACACTGATTATTATCTCTAGGTTCCCTGGACTTTAGATGAAGTCAATACTTGCCTCAGAAACATCGCAGTGTCCGTTAATATTAGACTGATACTAACAGAGATGAGATTGTTAGTTTTCTGTTAAATTAGCTTTATTCCAAGAGCATCATGTTTATAATATAGCCAGTTTCCAGCCCACTGGTTTCTTCCTTAATGTCAAGCAAACTTGCAAGGCTGTAAGTATCATCAAAAATTCAATACAAGAATCAAAACAAGCAGCAGTATAGAATATTTGTTTCCTGAAAAGAAAGCAAAAGTAAAAACATGTAAAAGGAAAAAAAACCCCTCATTTATTTCCCCCCATTCTAACTTGTGTTGAGAGATGTTTTAAGTATGTGAGTACTTAATATCAGTATTACAAGTATTTTTTGAGTACTTACTTTTCTGGACATGGATAATAGTGTGCTGAGTTTATACTAAATAATAGTTAGTATATTACTGACAATATTGTCTTCAATCAGTTATTATTTTTTAAATTGTATTATTTTGTCATGGTATTTATCCATGACATAGCTACAACATTTAGGAATCAGTATCACATTGACATACTTCAAGAAGATGTTTTTATATAGAAAAGCACGTACACAGTTGACCTTCTTATGGAAAGAAAATAATTATGAAAATGTCTGTTTGAAAATCTCTAGACTTGATCTAAGATTTCTAATAAAATATAAAACAGAAAAAAAACCACGACCAGAACTAAAACTTGAACTAAAAGGGATTAATACTGCTTTATTAAATAATTTCATATTTTCAATGAGTAAAGATCACAGGTAGGGTGCAGAAATTCAGAGAGTAAATACTCTCTGAATAGAGTAGAAAAATCATTTTGTCAGGAGTAATAACACCTGTAGAATGCCTACTCTATAGAGACTTCTTGAGCCTCTATCCTGTATGAAGGTATTTCTTAATGTCACTGTATAATGCAATTTTTTTTTACCCTAGAAGACTGAACTGATCACCTGATTTACAGAGTCTGCATATTTCAAGCTAAAGGCTCAAACCAAACTGCAATCCCTTTCTTCAAATGCTTCTTATTCTGAATATTCCAAATAATCATTAATTGTGTTCTAACAAAGCAAAAAAAATAAGAGAAGAAGAAAATATGTTTGTGTGCTCTCAGCAGAGAAAGCTGAGAGTGGAGTGCTGTCATTTCCCTGTGATACTATCCTTTAGCAATCATTTGAATTTGTTTTTCAACTTGGCCATACTCTCCCTTGCTTTCCTACCCAGAAATGCTTGCCTCTGTCTGTGCCACTAGGCTCTCCTCAGTACACTGCTGAACTTGGATGCCATCCAGTGAAGAGCTGCAGAGATTGCTCGTGCCCTAGCAGGGGGGAATCAAGATCTGGTGCATATGCAATGTGTCATCCAGTTTTCTCAGAACTTGTAAAAGATCCAGCTGTGCTGTTAATTTGATCAGGCCTCAGGCCTTTCACAGCACATCAGTTTTACTTAATCTACATTCTAGAGCCTACATTAGATTTCTAGGAATCAATGTGAGATAGATTCTTACCAAGGTCCTCACACTGAAATAAAAAAAGAGTCAAAAGAAATGTAATGGATATAACACATTATGTAAACATGTTTTCGGCATGTTTGTTTGGGAAAGAATTTTTCTTGTGGTATATCTCTGCAAGAAGTAGGATCAGAGAGAAAATACTTTATTTGTCAACCTTTATATTTTTAAAAAACATTTTAAAAAACACAGGAACAGACAAAAACTGGCTATTTGGCTACTTGGAAATTATTTTTTTAATTGCACTAAATATACAATATCATTCATTTTGTTCTGTTATTTTAAAGTTATCATTATTATACTGAAATAATTCTGTCAGTTGTTTCCACTTTTTTTTTCGTATCTTGGCAAAAACCACCTCCTTGAAAGCAAAACAAAATAAAACAAGAAAATCTGAAAGCACAAAGGCAGTAAATTCAGATGGTCGCTGCAGAAAGATTTTAATCAAATAGAAAATTACTAGGAGTGTTGCAGTAAAGTGAAACAATGAATCATATGCATATACTGAAGGACAATATTTTCAAAAGTAAGAATAGGGTAGAAGAATCCAAGCCCTTCAAAGGAAGAAGAAAAGAGCACTTTGTAAATTAAGCAAATAAAGGAATGCTTACTTTTCCTTAAAATGCTTTCAGGGGGTCAATTTTTTTCTAAGAAGGGTAACTGAAGAATTGAGAAATACCTAATTAAGATACTTCTTATTATGTCTTTTGAATATTAGGGAAAATTTCCTGTCTGACCATTCAGGAGCCACTCTGGCAATCACAATCCCACCACCAGACACTTTAACTGCTGGGACTGAAGTTCTGGATTGCTCCAGTGACCCGAGGGGACCCGCTTGACTGCCTACACTCACCATAGCCACACAGTCAGACCAGGTTTTCCTACCAGCCGAACACCAGGTTTTCCATAGCAAAGTCTCAGGCCTTTGGTTCCTTTAAGTAATTTTATCATGGTCCAGCAACAGAATAACATCTCGAGCTGGTGTTTCTGAGGAGGGACCCCAAACAGAGGAAACCCTGAGCTTTTATACCCTCGCAGTCTAAGCATGTGAGAGTCTGTTGGCTACTGCTTCTCTGAGTGTCTGGTCACCTGGCTGGTGCCACAAGTTCTCACACTATTTGCTATGCAAAGATCGATGCCAGTTCACAGCCTCTTGCCTCTGGCTCACACCACCCAGAGCTCAGCCTGCAACGGGCACTGTAGCACCACACTGAGATACCTGCACTAAATGTATTCTTCAGCATATTTTGTTGGTAATTGGAATTAATAATCAAGTGAAACAACTGAAAATCAGAGGGTTAGGGTTTCTTTTTAGGTAGGCATGGGTTTGGTAGCACCCCTCAAGGAATACTGCAAAAAGTGGATGTTGAGAATTTTTATTAAATTATTTAAGGTATAACACCTTGTGACACAGAATCACAAAATCACAGAATGGGTCAAGTTGGAAGGGATCACAGTGGATCATCTGGTCCAACCTCCCTGCTCAAGCAGGGTCATTCTAAAGCACATCGCACAGGATTGTGTCCAAACAGTTCTTAAATATCTCCAGTGAGGGACACTCCAAAACCTCCCTGGGTGATCTGTTCCAGTGCGTGGACACCTGGACAATAAAGAATTTCTTTCTCATATTCAGGTGAAACTTCCTGTGCATCAGTTTCTGCCCATTGTCTCCTGTGCTATTGTTTGGCACCACTGAGCAGAGCCTGGCCCCATCCTCCTGCCACCCTCCCTTTAGATACTGAGAGACATTGAGGAGGTCCCGTCGCAGCTCGAGGCTGAACAGGCCCAGCTCCCTCAGCCTGTTCCAGTAACAGATATGCTCCAGTCCCTTATCACGTTCACAGGTCTCCACAGGACCTGTTCCAGGAACTCCATGTCTCTCTTGTACTGAGGAGCCCAGAACTGGACACAGCACTCCACATGCTCCTCACCAGGGCTGAGTAGAGGGGCAGGATCACCTCCCTCAACCTGTTGTCAATGTTCTTCCTAATGCACCCCTGGATACCCTTGGCCCTCTTGACCACAAGGACACTGCTAGCTCAAGGACAGCTTGTTGTCCACCAGAATCCCCAGGTCTTTCTCTGCAAAGCTGCTTCCCAGCAGGTCAGCACCCAGCCTGTGCTGGTACCTGAAAGTTTTTCTTCCCCAGGTGCAGGATCCTGTATCTGCCTTTGTTGAACCCCAGAGAGGTCTTCTCTGTCCATCTCTTTGACATCAAAATTCAGCTATATTAAAACTTAAAAACAGTGAAAGGATAATTGACTTCCTAAAGCTTCTAATGTATATTTTAAATATATTAAATAGAGTTAGTCATGCATATATGTACAATATTTACAGTCTCTCAATAACATAGATATGAGAAATAAAGAACATTTTTTTGTAAATGTGAGAAACAACTGTAAGAAATTATAAGAGGCATATTAAAAATATCGATAAGGTACTTGATCTTGACATTTAAGCACTTCTGCTTATGGCGAATTGCAAATTTACTGCAGTTTTATAAGGTGAAAAGTCTTAAAAATGTTCCAAATATTTTTAGTTTACTATCAAAACAATGTGTTCCTTACAAAATTAACAAATGTTTAAAAAGGATTTGTGAAAAGATATAGATGGCATAATTATGTTAAGTTTCTGAAATTTTGAGTAGTCACTAGAACCAATACATTGGAGTTACCTTTCATTTTCTTTTGCAGTGGCTGCTTTTTTGGCTTTATTGTGGTTCAATACGGCCCTTTCTCACTGTCACCCACCAGCATCAAAACTGGATGTTTTAGTCATCACTTAACTACCCAGACATTCTGACTGAATCTGTAAAATAGTTTTGCTGGAATTTATGAAAAAAAAAATTCATACTTGTTTCATGCAAATAAAGATGAGGTAACCGATTTTTATCTCCTGATGCATTTTTGAGGAGTTCCTAAAGAAAACAGGAAGGCCAGATACAGTCTTGTCTTTATCCAACTGGATCTGAACCCAAATTTCCTAAGGAACAGAACTGATCCTATTTCTGTTTCTCCAGCTGTTGATTTTTCCCTTGGGGCATAATTAGGGTTTCCATATGCCCAGTTCCTACTTCATGCCATATGTGTTTCCTTTATATCTGTACTTGATATCTCGGCATTCCGATATTTAAAGAGCCTTGAGCTCATTTGACAAAGTATCAAACAGGGGTAATATGATTAAAGGAGAACTTCAGTTTAAAATTTTCCAACTTGTAGCAGGAATCTAAATACTCAGTTCTCATTAAAGTTGTTGATAACTGTATATGCAAATGATTAGAAGCTAAAATTAAATTATATAAGATGAGAAACTTCCCTTTCCTTCTTTCATTCCCATCTCTGTTACTGAACTGGATGTTCTACTATTTGTTCTATTCCTATATGAAGAACTGTGACTAGCAGAGATTTTGAGGCCAAATACTTTACAGAAAGTTGTAAAGTCATCAAAAATACATTGTTGTGTTAAATAATATTCTTTTTAACTAGAAAAATACTGAATACATCTATCCATAAATCAAAGTTCTCAGTATTAATTCATGCTCAGGTAGTGATGGGCAAAATCTTGAAAAATAACAACTTAGTACCAACAAGCATCAGGGCCATTGTGTTTCACGAACCATATTTCTGAGAATAAGTTTGGAAAACAAAGCATAAGAGCCATTTATTGTAATCCAAGAAACATATTTCTGAAAATAAGCTGGGAAAAATTGCTGATCACAAAACGTCTTACATTTTGATTCTATACTTCACGTTGAATTGACTATGTGACATTATTTACTTTATTTAACACAGTTTCAGTGCAAATATGTGAATATCTATGAATGCATTCCCAGGTACTTACAAACTTGCAGGCATTCTCACTTTCCACTCACTTTAGAACATCTCTGTTGTAGTAAGTACAAACTACAATCTCAGGATGATAAAGGAAATTTATGTCTCCTTTCTTCTGTTGTTTCAAAAGAAGTATTTGGATGAAAAATACATCATGTTGGAGGCCATACTGTGGTCTGAATTCAAGTATTATCCCTGACTCCTTATACAGTAAGAAGTACTCAAGTACTTACACCTCCTGTCAGCTGATGACACGGTTGCAAGCATGAAGACACAAATAGCCTACAGTTCTTTTGCTCTTGTTATGACTCAGTGAATCTCCTAGTTTTAGAAAAGAAAGAAGATACTGGATTTGTTTGGTATAGTTCCAGTAAGACTTATACTACCTTCACAGTATCAGAATAAAATTGCCAAAACCCATGAGAATGACTAAAATTTTTCATGTTAAATGGTCCATTTATATCCCCCTTCCATAGCTTCATACTGCTAAACAGTGACTTTAAAAAAAGTAAGCAGTATTTTTACCCACTTCATGCAATTATTGATGCAACTGATTTTATGCACAAGGTGCTGAGATAGTACATAAATGCGTAAAGCCTCAGAGTACTTGGCAGTTATGACCTGTCCCAAAGGATAATGCTGTGTCCTGAAATATGAGAAAGGCCAGCGCAAAATACTCACATCTCCTGAGAATTTAGGACTCTGTTCCCTCAGTGATGCACAACATATTAGAGTTTAAATGAGTTACAGCAGTGATTCATTGCACATTAACGCAACTTAAGTTCCCTGAGGTTCTTTCTCCATATTTTGCAGAGTTCTGGAAAATGTGAGCTTCCATTAAACAAAGGTCTCTAGCTCTTCTGCTTCTAAATCCTGCAAATAAGTGTACTTATATATTGTTCACTCTATTCCCAGGTGAGTAGGAATAAGAATTCCAACAACAGTGAAGACTTTACTTATTCATCTTAGTGTTGTACTGACAACAAAGCCAAGTATCAGGCAGCTGAAAGCTAGCATTACAAGCATACATTTCCAAACAGAGGAAGTTAAATAAAAGAGAAGATGCTATTAACTTATAATACAGTTCACAGTATGAGAACAACTTTGTCTTAGTATCTTTCAGAAAACTGAATTGATAATATTTTTCTGAAAAAAGAAGGCTTATACTATTCTCTCAGTGTTTCAGAATCATAGAACTATAGAATTATAGAATGGTTTGGGTTGGAAGGGACCAACCACCCTCCTGACACAGGCAGACACCCTCCACTAGATCAGGTTGCCCCATCCAGCCTGGCTATGAACACTTTCAGGGATGGGGCATCCACAACTTCTCTAGGCAACATATTCCAGTGCCTCACCACCCTCATAGTGAAGAATCCCTTCTCAAAATCTAATCTATACCTACTTTCTTTCAGTTTAAAACCATTTCCCCTCATTCTATCACTACATGCCCATGCCAGTGTCCATGTCAGTACCTTTAGGTAGTGACAGGCTGCTATACTTCCTCTGCCAGTTCCCCCACAGGACCGACAGATGCATCTCATCAGGTCCCATGGACTTGTGCATCCCTGGGTTCTTTTATGTGGTCCCAGAACTGATCTTATTCTACAGTGGGTAGTTCTTCATTCTCCCAGGCCTTGCCTTTGCTTCCTGCAACTTGGGCAGTATGGCTGAACACTTGCCAGTGAAGCACAAGACAAAAAGTTAATTCAGTCTCTCAGTCTTCTCCATATCCCAGGTAATCAGGTCTCCCATTTCCTTCTGGAAGGGTCCTGTGAGGGACTGGAAGGACTGCTGGCTTGAAACATTTTGGGTGCATGTAGGGGAAAGGGGCAAGTTGGGCATTGCCCTGGTGAGGCGATGCCCTGCTCTGCACACCCCACCACCCGGGAGCCATATCCCAGCCTGGCAGTGGCTGCCAATCCCTGGCACACTGGAGGCAATGCTCCACATCCTACCCCTGGAGACCCAGTCTAGCCCCCGAGTGGCCAAATGAGCTGGGGGAAGGAAAACCAAAGGGTACCAGCTAGGTTTTAATGTGATTATGGAATCAGACTTGTATACATTTTCCTACCTCCTCAGAGCAAAGCATGAAATTACTATACCAAGGGAAGCATACGTAGTAATGGTTAATGATGTGTAAATCAAGATTGTGCAGAGGAGAGGGATGTTGAACTGTTGGTTGCCCCTCGAAGGAGGGAGAAAAAAGCCCGACAGAGGAGTAGAAGTGGCAGCTGGAAAGTTCTCTCCAGCTGTAGACAAAGAAGGCATAAGTCGTCCAATGAACAAATTGAAAAAGAAATTCTGGATTTGAGAACCAATGAAGGGTTTGATAAAGTTGGAAAGGTATTTGGTCTGAACCCAGGACCCTGATTGAAACAACATGCTGAGGAGGTGGGAACAAGTTGAGTTTTGTAATGATCAATAAATATATACATAATGTTCATGTCCAAACCAAACAACAACAACAATAAAAAAAGACACAATCCTTGCAGCACATCTCCAATGATAATAAAATGAAACTCTTGCAAACTAAAAGCTTAAAATACAGTCTACTGAAATCCACAGAAAACCTCTAGTGAATCTAAAGTTATCAAGTTCCTCTCAAGAAATAAGTTCAACAGGTAGGTTTCCTCATGTTCTACTCCTCTGGAAATTTGGGACATTTTCTATATTTGTTGGAATTATGGTACAAAGGTTTTTTTACATAAAGTTGAAGAGCTTGGATATGTACACATACACGTGCATACGATCACACAACATGCATATGTATGACTGTGTATTGATGGTCACAATTAATGTTCATAGAGGTAGTAATATGGAAAAGGGAGATTCTTGTTCACTTTCTCTGTTTTAGAACAAAGATGTGAGTAACACTGGAATGCAGGAACACCTAATTTAAACAATGGTAACCTTTACTCAGGAATGGGTTTACAGGACTGGTTTTCAAAGCCTGTAATAGAATGGACTCCAAACTATATAGTATACAAGAAGGGAATACAAATTCCCAACAAGACGTTAGGAAGATGGGAGCACCAAGTCAGTGCTGGTGAGCGTGCTTTAATTATTGTTCATATCAAAATACTATTGCTTTACTATTATTGTTTCCCAAATAAATTATGGATGCTTTTTGCTGTTACAGGTGTTTCATTTTCTTTAATCTAGTTTTACACCTTTTCTTGTGGTAAAAGTCAAGAGTAACTTAGTAGGGAGGAGAGGCTTCCTGAGTTGGGAAGAGATTGGAAAGGAAGAACCTAAAGAAACAAGGAGGAAAATAGGACATGAGCTCGTGATATTTTGTTCACTGAAAAACAGATCACCTGCATATTTAGGCGTGTTGATCATTGTTGCTGACAGTATGCAGAAAGATTAGCCATGTGTAATTATGATTTGACTACAGAATTAACTTATTACTTAATTGATTGATTGCCTGGATATGTAGTTCTCTACACGTAAGGAGTGTCTTTTGTTACATTTGATGGGAAGCATCAGAGAGCTGTTGTAAGTTAGTACCACTCGAAGGATGAGTAATGATTTTATTCAATTCAAGTCCTTGACCAAAATATAAGTAGAACATCTACCCCTATAATGTACTGAGACTGATGTGTAATGGTGTTTCTTCACTGATACTTTAGATAATTCATTTCACATGTATTTCGGGGTCATGCAGTGTACTTGTAGCTGCTTCTGATGGTCTTATGAAGACTCAGTACTTTAAACTCAAGGTCTAATGACCAAAACAGCTTCTAAAAATGAGCACTGTGTGATTATTCCAGCTTGTGGAGAGATACTAGGCAATGTCCAGCTGCTCTGGGGCTTGTTAAAGTCATTGGTGCTTACACAGCCTGAATTTGCAATATCTTATGCATTCCATTTACAAGAGAACATTCTGATTTCAGCTGGAGCTAATTTTCTCGTCAAAATAGCACAACTATGAGTTTTACTCATTTGAGATTCTTACCGTGAAGTTTCCTTCTACTTCAGAAAGGTTTAATAAAGTAAATAATGGTTTGAGTGCTGTGGTTTGACGCTGGTTTAAACGCCAAACACACGAAATCCAATTATATGCATAAGGGGAATATGGATTTATTGAGAAAAATGTAAAGAAACTTCGGGGCAAAACAAGGTCCACACTTAAACAGCTGCAATATACAGAAAAGTTCATTACCAATAGAATGAAAAGTGAAAAAAAGAAATGATAAGAAATCAAAGCAAACCTTTGAACACCTTTCTTTCCTAATGCCTCCTTCTTTACTACAAACCTTTTACAAGTGGAAACAAAACAAAACATGGGATTTTTTTTAGTCAAGAGTTACACTTTTTGTAAGAGTCTTTTTATGCTTAAGGAAAAGGAAGTTCTTCTGTGGTGCCACAGAATTTTCACAGCTTAGCAGTCCACCCGGTTCTGTTTAAGTGAAAAAGGTATCTCTCCCATGAATCTTTTGCAGTCTTCCCACACTGCCAAGTCATGGGCCACAGAAAAAAAATGGGGTTTTAGGTTTTAGTCTTCTAAGGATGAGTAATCTCAGCCTGAAAGCAAAGGTTCTCTGCTTCGAATCTCTAACAGCTTCTCACAACGTCTACATGGCCTGGCGTGGGCCTTTCTTTAACAGCTTCTCACAACTTCTATATGCCCTGGTGTGGGCCTCTCTTTAAAGTCATAGGCCGCACAAGAATTTCCCATCCCCCCCAAGTTTTTTCCAAATGGAATAAAGTTCTTTCTACGGTTTTGCAAGAAGCATTTTTAAGCTCCACGCTAAAAGCACGACAGCCCTCTTTTCCCGTCGCCATCTAGCTTCCATCCCACGCGGTCTCGCCCTTCCCCTCTGTTTCTGACCTTGGGGTCGCCATGCTCAGCTTCGTCCCATGTGACTTTACTTTCTCTTCCTTCCTCGTGGACTTGAAATTGAAAGAAAGGGTGTCCTTGCCGGCTGCGGCGTGTGGTGTTTCTTTGGTTTTGGCGAGAGCTATGCTGGATGCAAGGGTGTCCCTCCGGCCCCACCGGCCCCGTGCGAGGCCCCGGCGGCTTCAGCTCATCCCGGCCCCGCGGTCTCGGTCCCACGCGGCCTGCGGAGCCGGGACAGCTCTCCTGGCGGGGAGGGCCGGCCCCGCACCGAAGGGTCAAGAGGTGGGGGTCTGACCCGGGCCCGGAGCCCTCCGCCCTTGGCCACCCCTGGGTCCTTGAAGCAAGAAACGAAGAGAAACCTCCCACTTTTGCACGGGCTTTTTATAGGCAAAATTGCAAAAGCACGATTGGCCCAAAAGCCCGTCAATTAACTCAGCTCCAACCTATTACACTGAGAAAGCCAAGCCTTTCGAATATAATGTCAAAATTATCTCAAAAGTGTGAATGCTTATAGACTAGCGAAAAAAAATTTTAAAAATCTCTGCGTTAAAAAAAAAAAAAAAAAGGCAAAACACCGAAACCCAAAACTTGACTATCAGTGCCCTCACAATCAGCTCCCTCTCCCTTTGGAGCTGTGCACAGAAAATGTGCAGCGAAGAGTGAGACTAGCACAATAAAAAGCAGTATAAACAAAAATCCTGCATAACTGAATACCAGTGTTTTGATTTGTTTCATGTGCATCTTGTCTGCAGTGTGACAAGGTAAATGTTGTAGCATAGCTAAAGTTTCTTTGTATGAAGAAAGACTCAAAGTATTTGAGAGCAGAAAGATTTGAAGCATATTTAATTTCAGATAGAGTAAAGCTGAAACATTTAGTGGTTATGCTAGTGAGAAAATTAAATTCACACCCCAGTGTATGGATTCCTTTATTTTCTTCAAAATAAGCTTTGAGATATGCTACTATCTAGTGATTTGTTATGCTGCTCTTCATAGCTATTTCCAGAACACAAATCCGTGCCTTTCCAGGCCTGACAATGTTTGAGTCTTAAGAGGTATGGAAAGGTAAAAAATAAAGAGATATAGAGGTATATACACAGCCATTTTGTTCCCTCAGCTGTATCTGTAAAGCAGGGTTAAACTAACAGTGAAATTTGCATTTTATTTTAAGAATGTACAGTTTGATAAAGGCTGACTGTTAGCATCAACACCATGCAACAATTTTGATGCATGTGCTTATATTTTTTTTGCTTCTTCAGAAAAAGGAATACAGGCTGATTAAAAAACTGGAAGAGAGACAGAAATTGAAGCTTTGAATGTATTTGTAAAATATATATTTTCTACATTAAATTACTAGATTGTTCTATGTTTTTCTCCTTTGTTTAAATTGTATATGCTTATCAGTCATGGCAGAAATGAGTGATTTTTAGCAGGCTAATAGTCTCAGAGTTAAAGTATTTGGATAAGTTGAGTAGATCCCACAAACTTGGTGAGAAATAACAGGTGGGAATACACTGGGATGGGATACAACCATCTTATACCCTTACACCACCTTATACAGTGGAAATTCATATCTCTGAAAGTGCTAAGGTTTTTGTATCCTTTTGTCCTTGTCTAAGAATGTAGCATGAGAGACCCATACATTAGTATGCTACACCAAAATTATGTTTTACTGGAAATCAATACTGTTTAAAGCAGAGTGGGTTTGGCCATCAGTAGGTAATAAAAAAAGTGTTATGTAGTCTATTCAAAAATAAAGAAGGTTTTATCTTATGAAATTAAGATACTAAGATACATTTTCTATTTTTCATGTATAATTTTTGAATACAGAGTCATTGTCATCAGCTAAAAATAATACATCAGCATAAAATAATACATTCATTGAGTATTTTGGATGTGAAGTAGAATATCTGAAATCAAATCAAGGACTGCTTAAAGGTCAGACAGAAGTGATAGGAAGAAATAAACCAAGTCATTGAAATGTTACAAGCTACAAAGGTAACTTGGATAAAGCTGAACAAGGATTAGGAAGAAATGGTAGAATACATTGAGGTGGGAGCAGAATTTGCAAGATATTTAGCAATCCACTGCATTTCAGAGTGTGAATTCAGTAAGAGCACTTTGGTTCTTTATCATATCCTTTTAGTGCAACTCACATGAGAGCAGTATTTTGGTAAGAGATTGCAATGTTTGAAGTGAAACATAATAAATAGTAATACATTAGGGAAAACAACGCAGAGGATCACAGAATACAAACGAAATTCAGGAAATATTAGCTACTTTAGTAGCTGTGTCTAAAGAGAATGCTTATTGGTAAGCACGATTTATCATCTTAAGTTTATTTTACTTTCAAAATCTTGGGAATCACACAGGCAGTTTGAGCTTTATACCTATGTGAGAGTAAACTGCATGTTCATGCTTGGGTATTTAAGAAGTCAACTATTTGTTGGGGGGTTTTATTCATAAACACCTCTCATCTCTGCTTTTAAAACCTTATAACCCAGGAACACAATATCTGTTACCAACATGCTACTTTAGCCCTGTCTTCAACTGTCATTTATCCCAATAAGATAAACATCTAGCATTTCTTCCACTTGTTGACTGCAAACATGCAATACTAAAGCAATTCAAGCAAAATGCAGAAGAGCAAGGAAGTTTGCAGAGCATTGAGAAGGACCAGGCACAATTCAGTTAGGAAACTGCTTTCTGATGACAAAAATTACCTTGAAGAACACTGGTATGTTGTATACATATTGTTGTTTCCAAAGGCAGGATAGGGATGAAAAAAATTACTTAACAAAACACAAGGATGACAGTTACTCTTACTTTTTTTATGAAGGTTTAAAAAAAATATTCTGATCAGCCTTGCTGTATCTAATCAAATATTTCTTTCTCATCATTAATCATGCTTAGTCTACTTACAAATAAGTCAGCTCTGCATCTGATATACAGATGTTCAATGTGCACTGTTCACATTGTAAATGTTGAGTGATTATTCTTGGGTAGGCAGTTGTAGTTGGAATAATGAACTCTGAAGATGGTCTTGTATGAAGGACTTGGATACTTTTATGTTAGTTTTTCTTAATGTAGATATATTATTTATACATAAAGAATTTTTTTTCTTTAAAGGACCAGGATAAGCATATAGAAAATTAAAAAAAAAAAGTATTATAAACCTCACAGAGACTGCATGAGAACTGACTATGATAAAGGTGAAATCACCAATTTTACATAAGATCAGCAGATTGCTCTAGCAAAACTCACTACTGTGCAAGCAGCCCCATCAAGAAGGGCACAGGAAAGGTTGGTAGAAACTCTGTACAGAATTTAGATTAGCTACTTTAGTGTACTAATATAAGTTTTAATATCTTCCTTAATAATAAAATTCATTTATATCCCAGACGTTAGGTTATTGGTCTCTTGGCCCCTTCGAGGAAGTAATTGAGCACCTGTATGGGGACAATGGGAATTGAGGAGTTCTGATTAGTTTTCTCTAGTTATAAATTATTTATCACCTCATTCCATTTTCCTCTTACACCTATTGGGACGTTTTCACAGTCTTGTTGCATAATAAGAAAGTGAACATCAGGATTCTATTTGCTATGGTTCACCCTCATGAGCCATTTAGCATTTTGTAATTCCACAGAAAAAGCTATCAGATCAGCGGAAACGAAGTGAGAGTTTTATAGATGTTTTCTGTTATATGATTTCTTTTTTAAAAAGGTAATGACTGACTCATTTAAAAACGAGTGAATTGGCTAACAAATCTTAACCTATGATGTTATATCGGACATCTGCTGAAAGAGCAAATATCTGTCCTACTTCCAAAATACATACATCATAAAATACATACAAAATGCTTATATTTATTCACGTTGAAAGCAAACACCACGTTTTAACGTAGCTAATACATTTAATGTGCACTTCTGCATTTTTCATCTTGGAAAATGGCTTTCTTAGACTGGAGTGTTATAAAACAGTAATCTTTAAACTCATGTGATTTTTCACATCCACTTCCTTCTGTACACCTTTTAGCTTAAAGGAACAGACCACAGTTTCTTTCCTACCATCTGCAAATGAGACAAGATGGTGATGTAAAATTTGTGAGTAAATGTTTAGTCCTATGAAGAGAAGATAGACATCTGTACTCATTGACTCCAGTCCATCAGTTTGGACTAGGAACTGTAGACTACTGCCTTCTCAGACCTCTTATTTATCACATAAAATCCAATAACATAAAATATGGTGTCATGTATTTGGGTTTGCATATGAGAGATCATACAGAAAACAAAACGTCTATAATCAAGGCCTTGTTAGTTGGAAAAGACTCAGTGGCTGTAACACTTGTTCATAGCATGGCTATAATTAAAGGCCAATACAATAGCATTTAGTTTACTAAAAGACTGAGTAAAGGTGTGAAGAGATCATAAGCTGAATACTGTGTATGGTTCTAAGACTTCATGTTGCAGAAGTATGTAATTAGTATGACCAAGAGGAAAGAAGTGGTAAAGAAATATCATCAACTTTGAGGCCTACTTCTGAGAAGAGGCTAATCTGGCCATTCAAGCTCCAGGTTCTGCAGCAGCCTTTCAAGGTGGGAAAGACACCAAATTCCCTGTAACTGTGAGTTGCAAGGTGTGGGATGAATGCCTATGGTAGCAGACAATTTGATCTGGGAGCCCTCTTAGCTCAATCTTCCTATGTTCCTTTAGCATTATTCTTATGAATTGCCATTGTTGCATGCCTGGGATACTGGATATGCCTAACTTCCTCATATGGGTTCCTGTCTGCTGGACTCAGCCCCTCCTTGTGTCACCTGGGAAAAGTGACTGATTTCCCCCAAAGCACGGACTTGTTTGAGACCTAAGAAAGGCCGTTTAGCTTCATCTTGTGTCATGTGAGTTTCAGTCCAGTACTATTTACAAAAAAACCCCCAAAAAACTCTAATTCTGCAAGCTGTGAAGTCAGTTGGAAAACTTACAATGACCTTAATAATTAGGGCAGGCTATGGCACAATCTCACATAGCAATTATTGCTCTATTTTAAGGGTGGCAGGAACTCCTCATAGATTAAAGTTTCATCTAAAGAGAGTATATGAATGACAGTATGTTCCTCACCTCCTGAAGAGACAATGCCTCCCTGAGGCCTCACTTTCCACTTCTTTATGGGTCTTTATCATAGTAATTGTAGGAGGCAGTATAGCACACGTTGACATCCATTTGGCTTATTATAACTAACCCGAATAATTTGTTGCTTTGAACAAAACTTTCCTCTTCTGTATTATCAATAATATGATATATAGTCAGGGAAAATAATAAATTTCTTGTTAAGAAGTTACCAAATCCAGTTTTATGGACAAAGACTGGGTGGAAAGCACTGATGATGTGTGATGTATTCAGTACCTGATCACTAGAAAAAAGGAAACAAATTGAATAATTCTACACCTAATTTAATTTGTCAGAACATATTAATCATATAGGGCCAATGCTGCCCTCAGACTAATAAATTAATTTTCAACGGTATAATAGGGATTGTGATCGAATGTCTGAAGGCAAAATTAAACCCCCAATTTGGATATTTCCTGAACCTGAATAGTTGTTTGACTGTCCTATTCTTTACATTATTCTATGGGAAAATAATTATTATTGGTAGATTGCATAAGGAACCATCTCATTTGTTTTACAGAAAGAACAGACACACAATTTGCAACATCAAAAGGCAGCTCTTCAGAGGGAAAACACCAGGTCAAATATTCACTTAATGCACTGCAATACAGCCAGGTAGATAAAACCTGACACAATATTTTTCAGTACTCATGTTTTTCATTACATCAAATTCAAGTTTATGATCTAATAAATTTCCTGGAAGGAACTGTAAATTCTGAAAGTAAAGGAGATTCAGGTAATTTCTAAAGAGCAAGCCAGAAAATATTAAGTTTTAAGAAATTACTCAATACTATTACTATATCCAAAAAAGGTCAATGTGCGTCCACTTTATAGATTGGATTCACAAAATCCATCTAGAAGGAAGGAAGTTGAATAACAGAGGTATTTAATTAAGAAATATTATATTAACTGTGAACTCAACATACTTGAAGACTGATGAAATAAAAGTATTATCTATATATTTATATTAATGATTTAATCAAATTGTTTAGATAATGCTGGTCCTTATGCTGACACTAAAAATTAATTTAGCACTCATATGGAATTGAAAGATAGTTGAGAAATGCTGTGAAAGATATATTTCACAAGCTTTTCTCTGGTGGGGACTTTGTGGGTGTTGTTTATTGTGGGGGGTTTTCTTTCTATTTTTTTTTTTTGCAACTAAAATTTAGATTATGTGGCACTTCTGAAAATAAAAGGAAGTAGGCTTGTATAGTGAGTAAGGTTCAAAACAGATTGTTTAAATTGATTCATTCCTAAATAATATAATTAGATTCAATATTCTACTTAAATTTTCTTTGGTCACAGATGGTAACTGAACCCCATTAGACCAGAAAAACAACCTCTTTTTTTTGTGTGTTTTGTTTTCAAACTAACCAGCCAAGAAAGAAAATGTATTTACCTTCCATTCTTATCCAAATTTGACTGCTTCCAATACTGAACTAGTTTCTTACTGCAATTGGAGACCATGCCAAACTCTCTGGAGCACCTTGAGAAAAAAAGTGGTGTTGTTCTGAAGAAGACCCGAAACCTCTCATAAAAGAGATACACACATAATAATTTCTGTTCTAGAATGAAATGCATTATCCTGAATTGTGTTCACAAGCATAAACTGAGCCATAACTACAGCACTAAGTGAGATTTATGATTGCCACTTAGATAACTTTCCAGTCCTGTGCAGATGAGGTCCCTCTTATATCTCTAATCAGATCAGGATCAATTATGAGCCCTTTTTGTTCTTTCCATTCAAAGGAAACAAAGGTGAATAAAAATGCTTTTCAAGATATTGCCAACATTTTAATTTCTTGTTTCCTAATTTTAAAGAAAAACCTCTTGCTATTTTCTGCATATTTTAGATTTGTTTCATTGGTGTTTTTTAACTCTAACACTTCAGTTCAATCATTAAACTGATAAATGAAATACTTTAATTAACTCCTTTCAGAAGTTCTCTTCAGCCACATACACTGCATCCTGAAATTAGAGTGGACCTGAGTCATCCAATGGTGAGGGCAACATGGGCAGAGAACTGATTCATCAGTACATTAGTTTCATCTGTCAAATAATTCTATAATATATTGGGTGGACTCAATGATCTCAGAGGTCTTTTCCAACATAAATGAATCTGTGATTCTCTGATTCTGTGATATGAATATGCTGCTACTTTGTAAAACTGCATGTCTATAAAGTATGTTAGTAGATTCATGGTTCACATACAATTCCAACTCTAGGTAAAGAAGACAAGAATCTAGTTCTAAAACTCCCATATCTTATGTGGGTTTTGTTTTAGTTATTTTTACTTACTTTCACCCTATTCTTCTACTCTGCCACATTTCAGATAAAAAGTGTAGACTGAATTAAATTTCTTTCACTGGTTTTCTTTGTGCAGACTGTAATTATGTGGACCATCATTAGAAATACTTTTTTCCAAAGGGTTGCCCTGAGAATTACTTCCAGTGTTATGGCTATTACTCCGAGTACCAAACACTCTGTGTAGAAGGAGACTTCTTAGATTCAAATTGCTTATTTGTCAGACTGTGCTATAAAAAATCATGAAAAGAATTTTTTATAAAAGCATTCTACTCTTCATAAAAAACGTATTAAACAGCAATTAAAAATCTGATATCTCTCTATGCCCTCAGAGGGCAGATGAATAGGATCACTAGAGAAATATTAGACGCTTTACTAGTATCATATTTTAATTAACATTGATTAAAACAACACTTTATAGAAACCAAAACATTATTACTCTCACAGGATACAATAAAAAAATAATTTTCAAAATAAATTGTTGCATTACAATAGCTATGAAAAATAACAATAGTTTATCATTGAATTGGGCAATGTTAACAAATTCCCTTTATCTGCTTACTGATGACTTCTCCTTGCTCTGTTCTTCCTGATTAATTTGTTTTTTCTGTGACTTCTTATCCTAAATAAGGTAAGTTTTGGGATCATGTGACAACTTGACCCAAAGACTTCAGTATAAATTTGGGTTTGTTCCCTCCTTTAGGTCTGTGCTATGAGTTTATATTGAAGTAGTAGTGAATGAGGAAAAAGCTATGGTTAAGGATGGTTGCTTAATAATAATTTGATGTGTAGTTTTTCTTCTCTCTTTAGATAAAATTATTTTGTTTTCAAACAAAATATTCATAACATTTGTTCTGTCTAAACTTAACTGGTGAAGTTAACAATTAAAAAATGGTAATGAAGACCTGAACATTGAAATATTTCAACTTTTGATTTTGAAATAATGTATCATTTTGAATTTTTCCAGAGTTAAATTATCCATATAAATATTAAAAGTAAAAAACTAGACAAAAAGGTTTAAGCACTAACAAAAAATGAGTAATTTCAGGTAACATTTTATCTGGAAGAGTGATCCGGAAATTCTAATGAATGTCTACATTTGTGTTTTAGTTCACATCACGAGTGCACTTTCAAAGCAACTTTCCTTAGCACCCCAGTGTTAAGCAGTATGCTCTGCTTAATGTTATATAAAAGGTCTTGTGGCCCTCACACTATAATCCTTCCAATGACCCTAAGCCAGAAGGCAAACATTAGGAGTGTAGCTGATGTACCACAAAACCTAATAAGCATTTGAACCACAGAAATACTGCAAAGCAAACACCCAAAACCAGTGTAAATATTGTAAACCCAGCACCCTAAAGGTGCATCTTCTAGTGCCACGCTTTTTGCTAATGCAGGCACCAGCTTTGAGCTCTTGTCTTAAGAGGATGAAATGGAAGGAGAGCAAATACAAGTGATATCTAAACAAAGGTTAGAGATAAATTCTACCCAGAGACTGACTCTTTCTCCCTCCCCCAAAAAATTGGCCATTCATGGAAATGGTAATTTCTGAAAGAAAATAATGGAAGAAAAACAACAAAACACTAGATTCCAGAATGAGTATTCCTCAAAAAGAGCAAATAAAAATGATCCCTGAGAAGATAACCAGAGGAATACGCTGAAATTCAACATGCATGGAATAGGTAACATGAATTTTGGAATAACCTCCTTGGTTTTTTGACTGAAAATCACAATCTATTTAAACAAAGGGCAGTAATCACTCAAAATATGTAGAAAATGCTATAATGTGAGCAAATAAAAAACCCACAAAAAACCCCGAAGCACCTTAACGTGTGTTGCTCTTAGAAAAACAACTGAGAACTGATTTTGTTGCACTCTGTAAGTAGCTACACAGGAAGAAAATATGTATCATTACAGGGCTGTGTAATCTGGAGGGGGAAGGCATGCTAAAAAATTATGTATTGAAGCAAAAACGTAACTATATTCAGATCAAAAATAAAACACATGTTTAAAAGTATGTCTAATTAACTACTGGAACAAATTATTAGAGGTGTGGAAGATTTTCTGTCTCCTCGTATCTATAAAGTACAACTTTCAAATGCTCCACTGTGTTGTCCTTCGGGATGATTGATGCCTCTTTCCTGTACTTTGTCAAAACTGTGAACTATTTTGTCTCATTTCAGTATAAATAGATCACGTATGATGTGTGAAACTTGGTGAACAAATTCAGTACATTCTTAGGCAATTCTTTTCAATTTTAAGTTTGCCTGTATATGTCTAGTTTTACCCTCAGTAGGAGTTTTTCTAAAAGTTATTTAAAAATAAATAATTCTATACAGCTTTTTGTGAGATATATAACTATGGAACTAAGAAAAAGGGAGTAGCAGAAACAGTTTAAGCCTGAAGATTTGTTGGCTTGTATGGACAAAAACTCTTGAGCTTTCTACATTGATGAAGTGGGAAGATTAAACATATGTTTTACTTGCTACCATATTTATTTGCATATGCTGCCTTCTAGATGATCATATGGTCCTTTTACCTTTTGGCAAGATGACATATTCCAAAGAAATACTACAATGTGATCAAAGTTTGTAAAATGTAACTATCCCATATTATGCTTTCTTCATCTGTTTATTGTATAGAACTGCAAAAATGATTCACAGATACTTAAAGACAATGCAATTAGTTTTCCAGTGATGTCAGTTCAGGCATGCTCGTATGGATTCTATAGTATGTCAAGCCCCAGATTTACAAAAGAAATGGTATCCTGTTGCAGTGCGTTCCGGTAGTTTCCCACAGCCAGCAGTAGCATATTGGTCACTGCCAGCTCCCTCCTCGCCCCCACATTTGGTTCTTCCCCCAGAAGGTTCTGTGTCCTCCGATTCCCCGTGGGTCTGCGCTATTTCTCCCCTCCCACCTTATTCTCCCACTGGCCTACCCTCTCTGCCCGAGAAGATTCAAACACTAGCCCCTGTATTATTGGCTGCTTCCTGTTTTCCCCTCCCACGCTGCAAGGGGTAAAAGAGTCGGGTAATGGTCACTCGGGGCTACTTCTGGGACCTTCAAGATAATAAACAAGCTCCTGCTTTCCCAAAAGGCAGCCTCTCCGTCTCTTTCCTCCTCGGCGCCCTGGGGACCTGAGCGGACCCCAGACCGGAGCTCTGCCAGCCCCCCCGCGCCCGGCGAACCAGCCGCTGAGTGCGGGCAGATGTGCCACGGACTGCAGTACGTCAGTATCCTTTTAAACAATACTGTGTCTCCAGAATATAGACTAATCAGTATCTTGAGCCATTTGCCTTTAGTAAGATAATCACTTTCCAAGCCTTCTGGCTTTAAATTAACAAAGAGATTGGGAATGGTCAGCTAGGACCCAAGACAACTGGAAGGAGCCAACTAACTCTTGTGCTGTCAGCTTCGACAGGGAAGGAGGAGAACTAACTCAGTCTGCCATTGGCAGATGACATGCTCCCTGGTTATCCATGCATTTAAACATAACAATAGCTCTTTTAATAAATTGCACTATGTTCTCAGCAATGTGTTCAATTCACACAAGACAGTGAGTATTGCCAAGTAAAATGAACAATTCATATTTTCATGTTTCAGTTTGATTTGCTTTTGTATAAATGAGAAAATTAAAATAGCCTTTCTGAGGAAACCCTCTGTGTCTCTTTTCTATTATTATATCTTCCTGAAAAAGGGCAATTGCACTGGATCATAAAGCAGAATCCCACATAGAACATAAGGGAAAAAAATACTAGGGCTTATTTTTTATATAGATTGGTTTGTCAGTAGATCAAAACCATAACATAATGACTGCAGTAGCCCAGATCAAGGATTCATTTAGCCCACCACTCTTTCTATTAGGTAACCATTTGATGTTCTCTTGTTCCAGAAGAGACTGTGAAGGGCTAGTGCCTTTTCCTTGTTCCTTGGCACTCAGAAAATAACAGAAATCTGCCCTTCTGCTCCCTGCTGTCACTATTGTAGCATTAAGAGCATGGGTCTTTGTTTGGTGGTGTGGGTTGCCCCCCCTGCCCCTTTTATGACAGTTGTCCCATGTTATTACTTTTATCAACCTTCTGTCAGTCTTTTCAAGTTTTTTGTTACCTTTTTTTTTAGGCTTTGAACAATAATCGTGTTTACACAGAGACATAAAGATACTTTCTATTTTATTTTCTATTCTACTCCTAATAAACTGTAAAATTTGGGGCTTTTTTTTTTTTTTTGGCTTTTGAGACAACAATCTCACCATCCTATCATAACAGCAAGATTTCACTTCTGACAAGTTTGTTAAGAGTTCATCAAATTAGGTAAAAGCAAGAATATAAGTTGCTATAGTTGAGGGTTTGTGGTGAAATATTCAATCAAACTAAATATAGATTATTCACTAAGGTTCTTGCACACAGTCAACAGAGAAAGTCTATTTCAGAGATGATTCAGATGAGAAGCCTGAATAGGCTGCCTTTTTTTTCCTAGCAATATGATTGCTTAATACACAAGCTGGCTTAATAATAGGACCGCCTGAAGCTGTCTTATTTTTAAGGAATGATAATTTACAAAACATATTTTGTTGAAACTGAGTCCTATGGAATGAATAAGAAATGAAGCCCCAGCCATATAATTAACTTCTTTTGAACATTTTGTCTAGATACTGTTACTAATATGTAGATGTAGCTCTACTGGTTCTGAAGGACAGGAAGCTTTCCCATTCACATGGCTGCCTGAGGAATGGAGTGTTCAGGTGACATGATGCAGCTCTGCAGAGGGCTTTTGAGCCCTCATCACTGCTGGATTGAGCCCACTCTGAACCACAATGTCGATTTGTTACTTTTGCCATGTAGTGTCATGTGTCAGTAATGTGTAGTGTCAAGCAACTTACTTCACAGCTGAGAAAAGGGATATTCTGAAATCTATTATTTGTTATTCTCAGCTTCTGCCATGAAAATAAATTGTCTCAGCTAAGTGGGAAACAAAACATAAAACAACTTTGGTAACATTCATTGGCGGAAGGTTTAAAAGCTATCTAGCCTCTACTGTCAATAAAAATATGAATCAATATGCTGAAGGAGCTGGGCATGAGGCAACAGCTTGAATCTGTAGCAGATTTGAAAATTCATAAAGCTACCTTGTTGCTTATGGATACAGCTTTCTGGTTTCTTGTGGGGTATTTTTGTTATGTTTTATTTTGGTTTTTAGTATTATTCAAATTACTATGCTTTAAAAAAATAAAAAATCTGAAATAAAAATAATCTTCAGAGGAAGATGTTGACTTAAAAAATAAACATGGCAATGAGCAGCCAGAACTCTATCACTGGCGTGGTACAAAATAATGCAAAATTTCATGTGCTCTGTTTTAGCAACCAGACTGTGCATTTAAATGCAGTAGACCAGAACAGACAATGATAAATGAACATAATGGTACCTATACATACGGATTTCCAAAAGAACAGTGCAACAAATAATGGCTTTAGTGACAGTAATATTATATAGATTTTGCTTAGAGGAAGAAAGTCTTAGCTGTGCCTTGAACAACATTTGTTTCAGTTCTTTTTAGGTGATCACAACAGCATTATGCCACAAAGAGAGTGGTCTCTCACTGTCAATAAAACAGAACCTGAAATGGCACCTAAACCCAACCCCCTCCAGATTCTACAATAAAATAGCACACTTTTGATAATAATTAGAAGTGATAATTTCATTCTTTTCTTCATCACTGCCCCAAATTTACTTTATATGTGCCTTTTTGTTCTGGAAACATTTTTTACCAATAGCAAATTTCTCATACACCCACCAAAGATAAACAAATGCATAGACTACCTTAAAAAAATATTTTTCCTAAGGTCAACTACAGTTAGAAATGAATGTGCATTCTGTTTCTGATTCTTCTCTCTGTAATAATTCAGAGTAGATGATAATGTATTATGCTGTAAGTCCATAACCTTAGAAAATAAGAGCCCGGTTGGTGCTTGACTTACAAGAACAAAACAAGCTTACAGAGCACAGGTCTGTGTTGTTTGGCAAGTAGTCAATAAAACTGTACCTTATGAATTTCTTTCCTAAAGGTTCTAATCAAAACAATTTATTTCAGGCATGTAAACTCTGCTGTTCAGACTTCAGCTACTGTCAGTGTACGGTATCAGCATCCGCAGGAGCTTCAACCATGTTAAACCGAGTCCCAGAGCTCCCCCATCTGTCTCAGCAACAGACAGATTTCCTGCTAGATCAATGTAGTGTGTCAGCTACGGTAAAAGAGATGTGGCTTTTTTCTAGTTTTTATTAGCTTTTACAATGACTACTTGAACAACTGAAATCTTCCCCATTCCAAGTACTATATTTCAGAGAGTTATACAAAGGAAAATAATTAAAATAATTATTCCACGTGAGTAAACTATGATGAGGAAGGAATGCAAATTAAAAGCCCAACTACACATAATGAAATTGGACAGAAAATTGTAGGCAAATATTTAGCAAATTAGAAATCCTTAAAGTGAATGCATGCAGTCACAGGGAATTGTTCTTCACTGTTAATCTGTTCCTGGTATGTCTCTGAACTATGTTTATTTAGGGCTGAAACAGAGTGTATAAACATGCATAGGTTGGCTAGTTTCTCGAACCTTACGGCCATTTTATTTTAGAACATTAACTGAATACTTTTTTCCATGCTAGAGATAAGGCTCAGATGGCATATATCATAAATTTACTGATCACTGAAGTTACATTTTGATGCAGTTTCCTTGATAAAACCAGCAAGCAGATCCCAGTCTCAGCAACCTTTTTTTTTTAAAAAAAAAAAAGGTATATATCCTGTTTTTCTGAAGCCCCCCTAAGGGAAACATACTCAAAGAAAATGAAGAGTCTCCTATTTTAGATTCTTGTTGTGCAAACACAGTGGGTTTCCACCTGCCCTGTCACACTGTCAAACTTCAGAGGATGATATCACTTCTCTAAATGAGTTCAGTTCTGATTTCTCCCAGATTAACAGCAAATATCTTTCAGGTGAAATAACTTTTATTGGAGATTAAAGGGAAAAACAAACTAAGTAAAACAAAGTACATATGGAAGAACATCTAATATACAGCTTTTAATATCACCAACCGTGTCAGCCTAGCTCCTAACTCATGGCTCTGCTCTTCCAACTTCACTCTTAAAGAGGCAGTCAAAATAATAAAATAGCCTCACTGCTCTTGCATATTGACTGACTTTTTCCAGTTAATCTCCTGCCAAGTAATAAACAAGAACCTTATTATTGTTGGACATCAATTGTTGTCATTGGGAACATGGTAGCTTGTAGAAAAGGTTTTCAAATAGTTAAACAGTTTTTAGGTGGACCTAAAAATAACATTACTAACCAAATTATTCCATTTTTTGATGTTTTGTGCTTTGTTAGGGACACAGCAATCATGAATTGGTATACACACGTGCAAGGGTTTGTGGATTTCAAGCACAGGAATATTTTTTATAGGAATATCATACTAAAGAGGCAAGTAACTACTCCTCTCTGGTCTTCTAAGGTAGTCACTAATATCAGAGGGTAGCTGGGTACTTACAAATCTTTTTTTATTCACTTAAATTCATTCCACTCTTTCAGAACAGACAAACTGATGTATCATATCGATCCATTGTTCTTTGGTTCTTGCAGTACCCAGCTGTAGTCATCACTATCCAGCTGTGCACCTTGTGTCAGAACCAACAAGGACTGATGCTACATATGTCCCAGGAACCTGTCAGAAAGCAAGCATGTATTTACCTTCCCACTTTATCTCTTCTAACTGTATTTTTATCCTCATTTGAATTTTTTTCTGGAAGCTGTATTTTTCAGCAAGGTGAGCAGGCAAGTTGTTGTAGAACTCCAACAGTGTTTATTAACAAAATGTATATGTAATTATTTAATACTTTCATTGAAAATGTGCTTTATTAATTTTTCCTACACGAATGACATCAGATTAAAAAAAAATGCAGTTGACTGTTGAGGGCATAATAGTCTATTTTTACAGTTAGAGGTAGTTTCAAACTGGTCAAAAATGTTAGTGCAGTCAGCATGGATCAGTTGAACACATCCCCATTATCTCATGAGTAAGCCTTAGAAAGGCTACATTTATTTTATTTCTGACTTATGAAACAATTTCAGTATGCTTTAAATTTGTGCTAAAGAAGAAATTTCCAGTATAGAATTATTATGACTTCACTGAAAAAAGATACCTAGGTTTATATGTTATTTTATACTGTTCTTTCTACATTAAGAAATGTAAAAATCTCTGTCTGAAATCATTTCAGCAAGGCACATCATTATGCTTCAGCTTCTTTCCAGACTCTTCCTTCAGAAGGTGCTCTTTTCTTCATACAATGCAAGTGATCATGACACGTTAACCTCAGGTTGATGGTGAGATGTCCATTATTTCCATTTTATTAAGAAGAAAACAAACAAGCAAAAATATTAGTAGGAATGCTATACAATAAATGGAGTTGTTCCTCTATATCTCAGGTACAACTGAGATGTTGCTATGCCACAAAATCATAGCATCATAATATAATTTAAGTTAGGAAGGAACTCTGGCGGCCATTTAGTGTAAACCCCTGCTCAAAACAAGTCCAGCTAGATCATATCTAGGCAATCCTAGATGTTCTAGTTTGAAAACAAACCAGTGGGAGATTACAAGTCAGAATTATAATTTAATAGGAAAATTAAAATAAATTAATGTGGTGGTTCGAACCTGAGTTGATGGACAGTTGTTTAGACCAATAACGCTTCTCAAAATTTACATATTTAAACCACGTGGAAACGCGGGAACTCTTTTGCTTCCGGCTTTTGGACAGGTACCTGGGCTGCCCGCTCGGCCTGGTGGGGGCCAGGCTGGGCCTGGCTGCTGGGCCCGGCGGGGGCCGGGCCAGGGCCTGCGGCTCCATGCGGGCCGGAGTGGCTCCCCTACTGCCCCCCTTCTCCGGTGTGGCCGATGGACTGAAACTTTACACCGAGACCAGCCCTGCCCGGCAGAGAGCATGTCACCAACCAGATAAGTTCCAAGCACAGGCCTGGGTGAGAGTGACTCCTTCAGCGCTGTAAGTTCCCCAGAAGAGATGAAACCTGCAGACATCAGTCCTCTCCCAGGTCAGAGGACAGGGAAAGGCAAAGACACGTGAATAGACACCATGATAGTGACCCCACGGTCAGTGAAGAGCAAAGAGTTGAAGCCCAGAGGGAGGAGATAGAGGAGATGCTTTAAACCTGAAAGCTGAAACTCTTTTGTAAAGCTATGGTGATG
>VXAZ01002751.1:194217-264509 GCA_013399875.1 Gymnorhina tibicen | reverse complement strand
GAGTCAGGATACAACCTGACACCCTGTTAGTCAGGGTGGTGGTAGCAGTCCAGATGAAGCAGTCCTGTTGAAGTGGTGGTCCTGCAGAAAAGGGCATGGTCTTCATCTGAAGTTACAGTGGTATCTCTTGTCCTCTGGGAATCCAGTCGGTAAGGGCTACTTGTACTGTTTCAAACCCCAGATTATATCCACATGGGAATGCTTGGTTCCTCCCCCTGGGCGGAGCATCTGACAATGGGATGATGTAATTCTATGAGTCGTGCAGTGGGTCTTTGATTAAACATTAAAGAGATAGATTTGATTAAACATTAAGAGATGGCCCCCAGAGGGAGTTATCAGGGATGAGTCATGGTAGGGGATAACAAACACTGCCCCACCTGCTTTAACAGCTTGTGAAGATGATAATAGAATACATACTTTTGGTTACATTTTACATTGTAAAACAGGACACTAGAGATCACTAATTTCAGTGACAAAGGAATAAGAAATACCTGAGTCTGTGCAAGAGATACAAATTCTAAATGAATGTATGCTTACATAAGACAAAATCCCCAATATTCCATTCTGTTCTTTTTTAACAGAAGCAAGCAGATAAAATTTATGCCAAATTTAGGAACATATGTTATTTGGCAAAACCTACGGAAAAATACAAAGTAGCTATGTATTGCTGTTGTTTAATTTATTGAAAAAATAGATTTATCTTTCAGATGCTTAAAGAAAGCAAGTATTAAAGTAAGAAAAACCCCAAAACATGTTGATTCACTCTAAACCAAGACAAGTACTCATTTGTGGTGGTGGGGGAGGGCCAGAGTAAGAGAGATAAGAGCTTTCCATCTCACCTTCATGAGATGTATGTTCACTTTACCACAATGTATTTATTATATTAATGCTGGAACTGTTGCAGAAAACAAAATAATCTGATCTGGGATTTGGAAAGGTTATTTCCACCTTAGCACCTAGTTGAAGCAAGTTTCAAGGACAAAACCAACTGAAACTGAGGACATGACACCTATACGAAATGTATCTCAAAAGGTTTCTTTTTATTTTAGAATCTTATCTAACATCTATTAGCAATTGCAGGCTCACTGGGTACTCTCCTTGGAAGCACAGCTGAGTTTCATTTGAAGAGAATTCACCTTGTGTGCACTGAAAATGCTCTGAGGGGTGGCTAATGGGAACAACGCTTTTGCTTTAAAAATCATTCCTCTTGTATCTAAAACTCTGATATAGGTAAATCAAAAGAATCAGAATTACAAGTATGCAGTCTTAAATGGAGAATTAGGATGATACAGGGGGCTTGAGGTCCTAAGAGTTAATTGCTGATCACAGGTATTGCTAAATTTTGCAGCTACTTGCTAGACAATGTATATTACTTGCTCAACACTTACTGCATTTGCCAAGCAGAGAGGAAGGTTGTAAGGCAGGATGCAGGGCCATTGATAAGGGGAAGAAACCATGACCAAAGATCCTGCTTTTGGACCCTGAAACCAGCTTGAACCAGCTCTGGGGTTTGGACTTGGACCAGGAACTCAGAGAGTATGCGCAAGGAGGCAAGATAAAAATTCAACCCAAGGAAGACTTCTTACTTCATCTGAGGAAGACCTTTACTTCATCCCAGAAGTACCTCGGCCCATGACCACCAGGCGGCACTGCGCAGATGCATTGAAATGCTAATGACTTTTGAGGTAATTATAATATGAAGTGGAGATAGGTAATGAATATGTATAAGGGCATTGTGTAATGCATACGTAACCAAATAGATGTCGAACTGTAGATGGAAGAGGTGTGCATACCGTTGGAGGAGCTATCCCCCATGCACCTCAGCTGATGATTAAACATACCTACTTTACAACTCTCGAGTTGTGGAGTTTTATCTGCACATTAGGAACCTAAATTTCTTCCAGGTCCTGGAGGGCAACCGTAGAAAACCATTTAAGTCTTAGCAGCTGGATTTCCTCTTCTGTTGGCACCCAAACTTATTATCTGGTTTGGAGTGCTAGCCAATGCTGTACACGTCTCAGCAGCGTCCTTATCCCAGTACTCATCCAGCTACTTGGATCTAAAATCTCAGTGTGATCTGATTCCACCACTGATGTGACTTACATGTCAGAAACTGACACCATGACTGCTCTTATTAAAAATTACCAGAGTGGCATTTAATAAAAAATCAAGATGTTAAAACTGAGAAGAGTCTTAAACCTGAGATCCTTTCTTACAGATATTTTAGGATGACAGTTGTTTATCATCAACGTTTTTACTGGATTTAATCAATTTACTACAACTCTCTTATAAGACCGACTAGAGGCATCTTTTCTGTTGTGGTTTGGGCTGTTCTTTGCCTATGCTGCGATTTCTATAAAATCAAATTATTTTGAATATATTCAATGAATGTATTATATTTAATATTAGAATATAACTCTCCAATTTTGCAAAAAGACTTGTCTGATATTAGGAGCAATATTATGATACCTATGCCAAAGATGTTTGCACTGATTGCCTGATGCAAAATACAGGAATTAGTTTAGGAGTAATACCTTTCTCCCTCTGGGTGAGCATCTAAATCAGAAAATTATATAGACAGATTGCTATTATTCTTCTGCAAGGTGGGATAACATTAATAAGAGAGAGATGAAGAATCAATCATGCCCTCAAAAAGAAACAAAAAAACCAAACCAACCCAAAACCTTAATCAAATTCAGTGATTCTTCCTGAAGGATTAGTGGACATAAAACATTTTTTTAATAGCAGGTGCACATAGCTACTTTTCCTGTCTCATGACTGGCCACTCTCACTACTTATCAATTAATTGAGAGTGTTCAAATAAAGACCTTTTGCCAAAAGATCTTTTGTCCTGTATTTAAACAGTAAGTTAAACTTTACCTGCTAAAGAAAAAACAAACCAAGGAAACATAGTTATCTATCATAGCTAAAAGATGGACACTGGTACAGGGAAAACACTTGGTTTTCCCCGCTATATTTCTTTTTCACCAGTTTATTGATTCTGTTACCTTTCTTGTTGCTTTGCCTCCTGTTCTGAGGTATCTGATTTCTTTTATCCCTGTTTAGGAGAACTGGGCAGGATTATGGACTATAGACTTAGAGGAAATGTGATAATGGCTGGCATATTGATGTTCATCATTACAATCTATAAATCCATTTATTAAATCAAATTTACCTTTCATTCTTCAGTATAAAATTTAGTGAGTCTAACAAATAAACAATACACATCTGCCTCCCTCAATCTTTTTCTATTCTTCTTTCTATTGATAAATCACCATAAATCACCTTATTTTCCACATTTTTTCCCCAGAAATACCATTGTAGTGGAATGTTATACAGCTGAGAGTCAACATCAAAGACTAGGGACAAGAAATGCTCTCTGCCTTGTACTGCAAGAGTTTCACATTGTAAGTTCATTAGTTAATAAGAAAGAGTGTCTAGTAAAATCTAGCTTTAGAATTATAACAGCTTCATTAAATCAGTCGTTATCATTGCAAAAAGTGGCCTTCTACACCCTGTAGGATTAAACAGCAGATCTCTCACAAACACTTTGTCCTTCCTGCCACTGTTGGAACAGCTTAATACTGTGGAGAAACATGGGTATTCAGTGTATTGGCTCATACACACAGGAACAAGACAGTCTTTACTGCCAACTCTGCACTCTTTCCAGAAACAGAGAAGCAGACCTCATGATGTGCAAGCATAATAGGCTTTACACTTATACATTCCCTCTCTGATGCACTGTATGTACAGATATGCTGAACTGTTCACGGCTATTCATGTTCTCAAATGGGAACTTTTGCAAATCAGTCATGGCAAAACTGGATGATTTTTTTCTTATCCCTAATTTTTAATGTAGCTGTGCTTTTGTCAGTGATGTAGAGCTCTGTCTCCGTCTCTCCCCACTTCCCCAACCCATACGTATATGGGACATATATATGTATATATTTTGGACATTTTTGCCATTATTTATCATGTGAAAAAATCTGTGAGGCTGGCTTGTAGGAAACAGTGGGGAGAATTTTCCTCCTATATTACCATCTTCTTGTCAATAGAGGCTTTGTTATTTTTGACAGAGACAGTAGCATGTTCATAATGAATAAAGAGGTATGCAAGAAGGAAAAAACTGGTGTTTTCCTTTTTCACAAATAGGTAGCAAAGCTGCTTTCCATCCGATTCTTCATTTTGGTTGTACTGTCTTGTAAGTGCTGGACCTATATTGCCACCTTCCCTTGTAGTTCCAGAGACAGGACATCTTGCAAAAGAGGTTTATTTGCGTTCCTGCAGTGTGCTGAATGCACTGAAAGGTTTCCAAGTAGTTTGTCAAATTCATTATGATTGTATCAGTTTTTATATGCTTCATAGGAGGAAACAGAATTAGACTCAATGTTATATATCTATGTGTGTGTGTGTGTTTAGAGACACAAAGGAAGACAGAGGGAGATAAAAATAGTTGTCAAAAATAATATAATCCCATGATATTGCTACATACATGATCTGTTCAGAAAGCCACCTTAGGTACAAAATGTTAATTATCAGTAGAAGTACAGTTTAAAAGGTGTAACACTTCCACCCATCCTTCAGACTATAGGTCATTCCTTTGTCATTGAATGTTTCTTTAATTGCTCATGTTATTAGCTGACAGAACCTGTTCACCCTAGTAAGGTGAAATTCTTTTATTTTAAAGGCAGAAAAGAAAAGGAGGACAGCAAAGCAGGCTAGAGATGTAAAATTAGTCACAATCATGAAAGGATGCTTACAATAGGGTCATTAGCCATTTAGAAACTCGAACCTTTGGAAGTCACTTGAGTGGGAAATTAAAGAAACAAACAAACAGAGCCTCTCATTGACCTTTAAAGCAGAGAGAATCTCAGAATTTTCTTCCATCTTGCTGCTTGGAATGCTAGAAGTGAAAGAGGCAGCCTGGTTTCTTATCTGGCAAGAGCTAAATGACCAGCAGTGAAACAATGTAAAAATAATGGTGTTTTTACAAGTCAAAATTCCTTTTGGAAACTGATCTGGTATTCTGTTTGTTTAAGGATAAAACAGCTGGTTGGAGTCAGTGAGTTGTTGGACTGAAAAAGCTCATCTGCAGCGTTCTTCTTTGACTTCTTTGCTTTACTAAGTGTTCTCAGACTGCTCCAAAGAACATTGTCCTGAAGAGAAAAAAAGATCATTTTGTTCTCAAGTAGCAGTTATCTTCCCCAAACCTCAGATGGCTCTGACACAGCTCATTAACATGTCATGCCTACCAGTTTCATTCTTTCACCCAGTCCTACCTCTTCTTTCCCTGAGGAGCTTTTCTGCTCGGCTCAGCCATGCACAATACTTGCCAGCTCACTATGGGTCCTTCACACCACAAGTGCTGTGAGAACACTTTTGCTGTGTCTGTGTGCATGAAGCTTTGCACATGTGCCTTTTCTTTCTGTGCTAATTGCTTGGATACAGAAGACTAGAAACTCCATCACAGCAGACTTTGGATTAAGGTTGATTTAGGTCACTGAGTAGCAGTGATGGGATATACACTCTTCAGAAGCCCTCCACAGTTTCCTGATGTGTTGTGTTTAATGAAGAGTAGTAATTAACCATGACCAACCTTGTAATTATTAACATGCTATTGTTAACGACACTAAGACTTCAGCTATCACTTTGTGAACACCAATTTAAACCATAAAAAAATATTTAAAATATGATGAAAAATGTAGGTATAATGACCATCACAATATTTATTATGAAATTATCAATCTTCAATAAAAATTAAATTTGAAGCAAATTGACATTGTTGATGCACTGAAATTTTAATTCCTGGCAATAGTTGTTTGAATTGTTTTGCAAATGTAGATAATATTTTTAAAGCAGATTTCTTCCCTGTTAAGTCTCTTTAGCTTTCACATTTGAAGTTTATCTGTTTAGATGTTGACCTTGATTGCTCTGTTCTCTTTTTGGGTTTAGGTCAGTTACTCAACCTAAAAGAAGTACAATTCCTAAGATTTTTATCTGAACTAACTGGATGGATACCTAGGAAAAAATAGCACATGAGACTTTGATTTGGGATTCATCTCTTGCTTTTTTTTTTCCTTTTCCCTTAAGCCTTGTTTTTTTACTTCCTCTTCAAGTTTTGGTAATGGTAAGCAGTGCACTTCAAAGTAAGAGCTTCCCTATAGAGAAAATCTATGGGGTTGTTTTTCAATATCACAGCTATTTACGCATTGACCCCAGTAACTGTTCCATCCAAGTGTCCTTTAATGGTCTTCTCGCCTTGGAAGAAAAGGTATTCTTTTTTAAATTTTTGTTTACTCCATTTCAAAAGTAGAATTAGAAAAAAAAAAGGAATCTCAATGAGATATGGCAGGAAAGAGAATTAACAAAGAAGTGTGCCTACAGTGGTGTTCTGGGCCTTTGCTATTGTAGACAGGTCCAGTGCCTAGCAATGGGGAATGCACAGGCCTAACAGAGCAGTTCTGATTTTGAAAGTACGTAGTACCAAAGAATATCAGAATTATTTACTGGGACTACTCCAGCTGTTCTATGTCACCTGTAGTATTCATCTTACAGCCGGCTTTCAGCTGCTTGGTCTTGTTCTTCCTTTTCCTAAGTTCTTTCACTGTCAGGAATTTAGAATTCAAGAGCTTTCCTTGTTACTACATGTGGGTCTGCTTATTATTCTGCTTGCTGGGGGTACAACAGGAAATTCAGTTTAGCTGAATTAAGCTATGTCAAATATATATCTGACACTGATTTACTGGAATTTTTTTTAAACTCAGTTTGACATTGTCTGTGTTCCCAAAGAGGAGAAAAATCAGTGACATTTAGAAATTGTTCCCTGTTACAAGATAATGTTCTTTCTCATCAGAAAAAATAAACAAGACACAGGATGTCAAACAGATCTTTCAAAATGCCACTCAGAATTTTCATTTCGATTTTACTTATTCTTATCTTGAATAAGTCAGCATTGAACTCACTTTTTGTAAGGTCTGTCACAAAACAGTGTGTGGGTGATTTATGCCTCTTAATGTCTTTTCCAAATATCTGTCTCACCAAGTGCTGTTATGTTGTCACAGAGGCTCTCTGAGACTGACCACAGTTGACTATGTACTTCTACTCAGAGAAAAGGATTTAAAATCTTCTCTTGTAATGTCTTCCTCAGAATACAGGATCTGCAGAATGTGCTCAGGAATAAAAAAAAGATTTCTTTTTTTTTTTAAAGGAAAAAAACTTGAAGTTGTGCATTAAACACAAACTCTAGAAGTGAGATTTACTATCTGTAAACTTTCAGTAACAGCACTTCAGTTAAAAAGAAAATGCAATATCTTAATTTATATAGCTTTTCAAAGGGATGTTATGAAATTACTTCATTTGAGCCTACACGGATTGACAAAAAGCATCTTTGCAAGTAGCTGGTTATTTTGTTTAGCTAGCAAAAGCAATAGCTGAAAACTGAAGCCAATCAGATTCTGAGAGGAAGATGTTTTCTTTAAATTAGGGAGGCAATGACATTGCAACAATTTTGCTCAAAGACTGTTTTCTTCTTTGAAGCCTTGCTAAGGAGGTGGTAAGTCCAGGCTTTTCTGATTTTTTTCAAGTGTATCTTTTTGCTAATAAAAATTATTGTTTCTTCCCAGAAGCCCTGTTTCCTTTATGTCTATATTCAGGTGTCTTTGATCCATATACACTACATATCATCGTAATAAAAACAACTTCCTTTCGTAAACCATTGAGCGAAGCGCTATGAACTTGGTAAGGATCATCAAACCATGACCTTACGTGTCTCCCCAAGCTTGATTTCTGTCAATTACATGTTTAAAATTTTTTTTAAAAATTAAAAACAATTGAACAAATCAGCCAAAAAAGGTCTTCGTAGTAAGAAAACCAAGAATGGGGTAATATAAGTGAGCAACTTATTTCCTAGTCTATCATAAAAAAGTTATATGGAGGTGGTTTTTTTCCTAAAGTAGCTTCCATTAGGAGAATCATTTTATGCCAGTCAGCTCATGGCTTGTGTCTCTATTCTTTGTGAAATAAGATCTATAAAGTCTTAAGAGACTTCAGATTTCCACAAAATGCACACTGTGCTCCTTGTATTTTTAAAATTTAAAATCTAATTTTTTTAAAATCTCAATATTTTGAAATTTCTTTGGAAATAACAAATAAAGAAAAATTTTCTATGAGGTGTCCTCATGTCCTTCAAATGTTACACATTTGTATAAAAAGAATTAGAGATGAAAATTAGCTCAGACTCTCCTTGTGTTCTATTGTAGTTTTCAAACATTTCACTTTCTAATTTGGGAAGAAAAACCCAACATTCAAAATTTAAAGTTCAGATTTTCAAATGTGTCTCACAACTGCAGATGAAAAATACCAAGAACCTATTTGGTACCTCCTATTCTCCCAGAAATGGAAGTTGATACTGATGTCATCTGTAGTACTGTTACTACCAGTAAACTGGAATTTGAGGTTTAGGTTCTGCTCTTCCAAAGCTGCTCCTGAAGCAAGGGCTTACAGACACCTAAAACAGCTGCAACAGCATGTCAGCTGCAGTTTTGTTGAACTCTTGCATATCCAAATGGCAGGGAAGACATTACATTGTTAACTGCCAAGCCACTTAGCAGACCTTGAAGACAATGTTGAAGGGATGTGTCATTGCTTCTGCATTCAGCAGCATCAACAATGTCCATCACTATAAAAGAAAGGATAAGTGGGATTTAACCTACAGACATGAAAAATTATTACCAATTCAGTATGTAGCTAAGGCTGGCAGAGTTGGGAGTAAAAGGGAAGGCCATAATGCACTGGATTTTCTTCACATTTTCCAGAGTTTAAATTATACCCCCAAAACTCTGAACTAGGGCTCTAGTTTACATCCTAATTTGAATACAAACTCTAATACTACTCTTGAGCACAACTAATGACTTGAGGCCCCTAGAACCACAGGTATTATTGCCTTTGGTTTCTTCCACAGTTTTGGCAGACATGTATGGAGAGCCTTTCTGTGGACATATTAGTATTAATATTAGATTAGGATGAATCACAGTGTAAATATTGAGGCTAAAGTGAGGTTTGCATTTAAAATTATGGATTGTTCAGAAGACAATGTCTTCATCCTGCTCAACCTCTGAAGCCAGAATGGGATGTGTGGGCAGCCTCTGACTGGGTGTTTACCAGGGAATGACTACTAAGGGTGGAGACAGAACTGGTTTAAGAACAGATGTGCACACACACAACTGCATGAAAAGTGTCAGTTTATCATTACACAATAGCCAGACCACAAAACTGGTAAGTAGTGGCTCAGAATTTGCTCCACAATGAGCCACTGATGCTATAGTTAGTATTGAGGGTATAATTGCATTTAGTCTTGGGAGAAAAAGAATAGGTTTATTGCCAAATTAGCAAAGGCTAAATTAAGGACTGTTGTTGGACATTACAACTGCTTTATTGTGGGCTATATTTTGGCTGTGACAGTAGGTTACTATTAAAAGTATGTTAAAGGTTAGAAACAGCATACATTTTGGGGACAAAGACCTCAATTTACTGCTGTGTTCTGCAAAGCCCACAAAACTAATCTGGACATTCAAGTCACAAAGAATAGTTTAATATTTAGAGGCTATGGATAGGGTCACAACTGGACAAGGAAAAAGTTAGATATAGATATCTAGTCATCAAGAGAAGGAGGGTTTGCTACATTTCCAAATTCTGTGAGGCCTATGAGGATATTGAAAGATAATTGCTCCAAATCAAAAAATCAAAAATTTATGAGTCACCACATTACAGCTCAGTACAGAGATAAAATTAGGCCTAAAGCCATTTGTGATTGAAGAGCTCAGATTAATGTCCTCACAGGGCTCAAGATACTTGAGTGAATACATCCCACCATAATATATCATATTACTCTTTCTTAGATTTTTTTCTTGGATGTATATGATAATATGTTTCTGTAAAAACTGTAAATATAGCACAGAGAAGAAGAAAAACCTCACCATTATGCATATATCTGTATAAGTCTAGAGTAAATCAACTGCACCAGAGCTGATGGAAAAAAATGTCTCTCAGAATAGGGAAATAGAATTCAGAATAGATTAATTCAACATATGTTAAATATGTCTCACAGTTTGATTACTGAGTTCATTTAACACATATTTCTGAGCTCAACTTGGCTTTCTTCATTGCTTTGCAATATTGTTTTACAAATTTTGTGCTTGACACTTTATGTAAGATGGGAATCACACTCCAAGACTTACAGTAATACCGGTGTAAATTAGGCATAGAAGCACAGAGCAAAACAGTATCTCTGGATATATACTGATGCCCCTGAGATGAAACTATATCCCATATTCTTGGACAGAATTAAGAAAAAGACTGAGCTGAGAATAACCTAGTGTACATACAACCATCTGCTCTTCTGAACACATTCTTCCTAAGTCCTGTATACTCTGACAGATCCATTAAACAACTCTTTTCCAGTGACATCACTGGAAATATTTTCTTTATTTTTGTGGCAGGTCTTTGCCTTTTTATTTTCATCTAGGTGTATATTATGTTTTTGAGATAGAAAATGAGATACTGAACATTATATTACCTTGTTAATAGTTTTGAATATTTAAATGGGAGCTATCCACCTGTCTGTGATCTTCCAAGTTTAAAATAACCTCTTAGTACGTGGTTGAGACATAGTGTTGTTTGCACATATTCAGAATTGTGATTCTGAAATGAAATTTTCATTAATTTCACCACTATTGCTTGTTTAAAAAATAATTAAAATTTATTAAAGGCTTCTTAATATTACTTTCTTGCTCAAAACTACTTTTTCATTGAAATTGATGAAGAAAACCAATAATTAAAATGTCTAGACACACAATATATTTGATGTCTAGTCAAGGCAAATAGTTTGAATTTAAACAATTTGAGGAAATATGATTGTCAAAGTGGCTTAAAAATTCAAATGGCTTATATATTTCCAGGAACTGGCTTTGTAGGACAGCATAAACATTCATGCAATGAAGGTTTCAATTCACAATGCAAACAGAAAACAACACTCTATAGAATGCATTAGCAAGTGTAAATAATCACATACAAGACTAAGAGCCAAGTATGTGGCTCTGTGCCACGGTGTGTCAGTGCCTCAGCGCCAGCCTGGAAGAGGCCCTGATGCCAAGGAGGATGGCACTAGATACTGTTCTGTCTGTACTAGTCACGAGAAGAGTATATCCCAGTATATTATCTTTTCAAGCTTGTTCTTCCTCAATGTCCATTATAATTTAACCCTGTACAAGCCATGACTTCTTAATTTGCATTTTCATGCTTATATGAATATAAATTGAAATAAAGAAGTCTTAGCAAAAATTTTACATTGTACTTGTAGCATGTCCAGAAACACTGAAATTCTTTCTGGAGCTGAGAATATACCTTTGGTTCTTTTTCTTTATTTACATTGTCTGAAACCACACAAACTGGTTGTGAATACTTTACTTTGTGTACTGAAATTGCAGTGGTTACTTGTAATTGAGCACATAAATTGTGCTATCTCAGGTTTCTAACTGGATAGATGTATGTCACGAGGAGGGAGAAATATTTAAAAAGTGATGCCATTACTGATTTACTGCAGGTTAGGCTCTGAATAGGGTTTCTTAAATGTAACTCTTTTACTTGTCCATATTTTTCATATGTGATTTTTCTTGGGGAAAAAAATGAAGCATTACTATGAAATTCAAATATTATTTACCCTTAATCTATGAATCCAAACTCATCCTGCATGCAGCATTTTCCTAATTATTTTGAACAGAGTTAGAACACTTTTTGGACCGAGATTACGTAATTCTTGTGTTCTAAAGGATTCAAAATGGTTTTTTAAGAAACTCAGTCCCCTTTTGCCTCATATATTCATGCATGCCACTGAAATATTCTAAATGGATTACTTTTGTTCAGATGCAGTAATTGCAGGTTAAGAAGCAGGTCTGCTTTTGAAGAAAGATGAACCAGATCTTTCTCTGTGATCCCTAGATTTTCAGAAGAATATAGGAGAATATGCACTTAATTTTTCTCTGGGATTGTTACAATAATGAATGAATAAAAAAGACAAGATGAAAAACACAGTGCAAGAAAGACCTATGCCCTATCATAATGAAATTATTTCTGGGAAAAGAAACCCCTCTTTTTTAAGAAAAAATTAAAAAGTACTTTGCAAGAGTGCAAAGCCACCCATAACTTACCCATGAAGTCATAGATGAACCCCAAAATCTTCTCTGTGTTTAAAAGAACCTGATTTAAAATTATAACTCTTTTTCTCCCTATACATAGAGTTAGCACTGGTGACTCCTAGCTTTTGATACAGTGAAAGTCCTGTGGTGGCTATTTGAGTTTGTTTGCTGCTGTGTCCCAAGTTATTCCTCATATCCTAAGGTGAAGAGTATTAAATGACCTCCTGGTTAAGACAAGTGTAAAAAGGCACATTTATTCATACCAGCTAGAATAGATAATAGAGTAACAAATTTTATAAAGACACAGATGAATAAACAAAAGGGAAAAAATCACATTTAATTTGATCATGTCAAGATTACCTCATAGAAATATCTCTCTCAAACAGCTGATTTGCCACCTGCTTCTTACAAGATGGCAGTCACAATTTCATGCTTCGTGCTGCATTTCTATTTGGAGACTGATAAAAGCACCCATCCATGAGAAAGAATGTCCTTTCTTTCACAGAACACATTTCAGGACTGGGCCCTCAGGGACTACCCTCAGATATTCATCGTGGACAAGCCTGTTAACTCAGTTAACCTGTTCTCCCTTCAGTTCTTCTGGGGAGTTCAGGCAGTTTTAATGTCTTGTCACAAAGTTAATTTTATCCACTTTCATCCCAGAGTTACTCTGGCTGCACTTCTTAACTAAGATATGTATCGGTCTTCTTCAGATATACAAATGACACTGTCTAGACTTGATAAGATATCCTGTGATTCACTAAACAATCCACTGACTCAACAGAGGTTAAAACTCTTCCTGACAGAGTCCTGAATGCATCTCCTGGTCCATGAGTTTAGTTAAGACGAATTAGGGACTTCAGCCAGCCACAGCCAATGTCAGCTTCCTCACTAAGAGCTTTTGGGAAGTGAGATAGAAACAAGAGTTTTAATCACTTTTTCCATAGGACCCTTGTTTAGTCAGTGGCTCTGCAGCTTGATCCTGAGCTGCATCACAGTGGCGATGTTTACACCTGAACCTGGTACTTTACCTCCCTGACCCACACCTGGACATGACTTCCTGATGTGACCTTGACTCATGACAATAGACTTGCTGAATTATCACTGGCCTGAGACTGGCCCTGACCTCCTTCTAGACGCAAGTCTGACCCTGACTTTCCTTGTTCAACTTGCTGACACCTTGCAGGTGAACCAACTACTCCAGCTGCCTTGCCGCCATCCTTGCTTCCTTTGGGACACAGCCTCCCCTGGGACTCCCTGCCATGCCCCTCCCTTCAGTGACTGAATGGCATGATTTGTGGGTTGTGTTTGGACATTATAGTCCACAGGAATCTGTGAGCTATTACCTTTGATAGAAACTTCAGATGCAAATAGTTCAACACTTCTTTTTAACTAAGAAGCTTTGGCTTTAGCCTTTGGCTAAAGGCTTTGGCTTTCCATCTTTGTGATTTCAGTGTGTTTGAAATGACTGGTTCTTAATGCTTTTCGTTTAACAACAAGCAGTGCTGTGTTCTCCATCCCATCCTCTAAGCACCAGCTGGGGCTTGGTCCCTACATGTCTGTGCATCTGGATCTCAGTTTCTTCATCAAGGGAGCCTTACTGCCTGTAGAATGCAGGTGTCGGACAAACAGATAAGTAGTCCTGTACCTCTTGCTATAAGAATATGTATTATTCCTTGTAGTACAGCAACTGGTATTAAGTTTATCCCAGTTCACCACATCTGAACATTTTGAACAGACATAAGAGAGATGTTACAGGCCATGTTCACAAGAAGATGTTAGTCTAGATTTGCATCTAACCTCAGAGATGTACATAATGCTATTCATGTTAGCCTGAGGTTAGCACGGCACAGGAGTAGAGAGAAGCACAATGACACAGTGGGGAATAGCATAGATTAAAATAGCAAATGAGGGAAGAATTTTCAAAAATTATGGAACTAGCAAAATACATTAAAAAATAAGAATAACATAAAATAGGAAGTCAAAGGAGATATAAGCCATTTTCATGAAGGAAAATTATATTAACCCAGAAAAGCTTGATAATCATTACCACCAATATCTGGAAGAGCTGCAAGGGGACAGTTTAATAATTTATTATTACGAAGCAGAGTTCAGCTTCTCAGTTTTCTCTGCAGTGAGTGCTAGTGTGCTTCATCAACTTCAAGGATGAAGGATATGAATGTAATTTCAGATTTTACTGTCCTCTAGTAACATCTCTGTCTAATTACACTGTTTATAAAATATAAAACCAAAATGCTTAAAGTAACTCTGCTTTTGACTATCTGTGCACACTTAAGAGACAGTAAAGTGAAATTTTAAAAATATATGTACAAAAGAAGGCTAAATAGGAAGAGATAGTATTATATCCTAGCTTATAATAGCTACATCATAGTTCCTAACAATTGCTACAGAAAAATCTGTGTTTTCCCATCTTTTATTCCTTCTATCATTTTAACAATATTTCCCAAAATTTCTCTGTCCTACTTTTTTCCCCAGAGCAACTTTATGGAGCCAAGACCAAGATCAGTGCTTCTATTCCTGCTCTGCTTCATACACTTAAATACAGGCCTATAAATGAGTGAAGAAATCTACTTATTCAAGGGTCATATCCATGCTGCCAATTCAGAGTTCAAATAAAGTCACTGATGAATCAGATAGACACTGATTTTCTACCTTGACTTCTAGAGAAAGACTAGGATTTCCTGCTGCAAACCACTTTATGAGTCCTTAGATACATCTATGAGCATTTCTGAGAGGAATTCTCTTTGTTTTCAGTAGTTCTTCTTCTTCAAATTAAATATTTCCTAAAGAGATTTGCAGGTCTCAGCTGTATAAGCAGCTAAAAGTTCTACTTTATACTTATATTTAGACAATTCCTACTTTAATGACTTTCTGATGTAAATTCAGCTTCATGGCTCTCAAGGAAATGCAAATTTTAAGAAATCATATATTTTGGTTCATTTAAGTTAAGATGAAGGACTTTTCATTTATATGATTTTGGGTTGCTTTTTATTTTTTTCTCAGGAAGTGAAATAAATGACTAGGAATGGTTTGGGCTAGAGGTGCCTAGAGGATTCTCTTGCCAAAGGGCAGCTCCTCATGGACATCACATGAGAACTGCCTACCTGCATGCAACATATCTGTCACTTTTAATGATAGGGGATCACAAAAGGGCATTATGCCAGTCACATATTTCCTGAAAACACTTGCATACTGTGTGCATCACCAGGTTTTATGGCATGTATTCAGGACATTACAATTCCTTTCCTGACTGCTGGCAGCTCTACATCTGCTGCTGGATTGGGGAGAGCCTAAGCATGGGAGAGACTTGGCCTTAGGCCATCTCAGTATCCTCAAACCTTTGCAGGCAATTAAACAGGAAACAACCTGGATATTTCGTAACTACACAGGATAGGAAGGAAGCTGTAGTTAAATGTGACATCTTCTGCTCTCAAGTAGCATGCAGTACCATTTAAAATCTGATTTAGAATGGCAGATTCCTTTTGTCTTCCAAAGGTGAAAAAAAATTATGAACAAAAGATATGTGTAGTCTGAGGATAATTACCAGGACATATGGGTTTTTTCTGGATGGTTCTTCAAAACAAAACTTAAATATGAAAAAAGCTGAAATAGTAGGAATATCTCTTTGAAGATTACTTTTATATATGCCTCAGAAAAATATAGAATGGAAGATAAATAAAAATAACTCACTGCAACACAGTATAAAATCTGACACTTCAAAACAGTAGGTTCTTTTATCCCCAGGGAGATAAACAGAACAGTTGAAAACTACATTAAGGATACTTTATGGTATAATCTTAACATCCAGGAAGGAAGTTTGGCTGTCTGCCACCACCTTCTGAATTAGACAAGCAACTTAGAGCAAGAAAATTCATGCTTATTCAGCAGCACTTTAGGGATGCTCTTCTTTAATATTTTAGCTTTCAATGAAAGTTTTCTTCAAGATGTTAATAGAGTCAGATGTGATTTTAAAACTTTTGAGTAGAAAACAAAATTGATGTATAGTTTCTTTTCAGTTTAGACTAGCTTCTCATTTCCTATGTACCACTTCTTGTCTCTCAGGTTTTACCTTTCAGGTTTTGAATATGTAGGTGAATTCCAAACACAATTCAGCCTAAATTTCTACAGATTTTATGAAAATTGTCATTTGGTGACTGGATGAGTGATGTACAGAATATCTCCTTTGAGCTAAAGGCTTCAGCATGATTGTACTGTACTATTATTCTTGTTATTTTTGTTGTTATTCTTTTGGTAATTATTCTTGTTGTTGCTGCTATTGTTATTATTATTATAATAATAAATACATGAGCATGTGCAAAAGACAGATGTTATAATCTCCATAGCAAATGAAAATATTAAGGCTTCTTCAGTGTAGGTGAATGCATTTAGAAACACAGAATCAATTATACAAAAGTTCACAGTTTGCATTGCTCATGAAAAGACTTGTATGTATGTAAATTTCCTTGGAACTATGCTTTCAGTTTTTTTAAGGTTTTTTCAGTTTTTATATGAATTCATAAATTGCGTGATGAGATTTATAAATCAAATCAGAAGCAGGCAGGTAAAGTGGAGATTATGTCTTTATACCAGTTACACAACTAGTGGCTCCACAGAATAGAAGAATTAAAAAAACCTTTGAACTAGCTGGCCCAGGTACCACAGTTTCTGTAGACACATGGTCCCAGAACACACTGCAGGTTTACTTGCTCTCATTCCCTCTGTATGCCACTGTAATATAGGAGTCATGCTAGAAACTGAATGAGTATAAAATTTGTATGTAAACAGGTTGATCAAACACATCTACCATGATCCATGAAGCATTTCAGAGCCTTTGAAATGGCTACTATCCAAACAAAATTTACAAGCAAGATAACCCAGACCTTTTATCTTCATTCCCTAACATAAGGTTTTATCCATTTATGATAAAGGACACAAGCACTGTTATTAATCTGCTCTTCCATGTTACAAATGAAACATACGAGATAATATTAAATGACTGCTTCCACTATGTTAGCATTCTTGTATGAAAGAGAGGTTGATTACTGTTGATGCCTATAATTGCCCAAGGAGAGAAGAGACTTCAGTGTGTAATATACCTTTCTTGTACAAATACTATACTCCACACCATATGGTGTAAAGGGTGTCTGTAAGAATGTCCAGTTATTTAAAACATCTTTTTTTTGTTGTTGTTCTTTCTATCTTTTTCTCTTTTTTGTGTGTGTGCTGGATAGCTGTCCATTTTATCCATCTGCAGGTGGTTTTTTAATAGGTTTATTGCTATTGCAAGGACAGAGCTGAGTGGGCTGCAGCATAATTGCAGATGGGATGCACACTGTGAAAAAGCTGATGTTTTAAATGTCAAGTCAATTTTTAAGGGGAAAATGGCCCAGAAAAAATATAGATCTATGATGTAAGGACACTATTTTTAAGCAGCTGATTGCTGGTAACTGAAATAATGTTCTAACTTCAAGCAATTATGAAGTAATCCTATGATTTTGAAATTCAAATTGCTACCTTGTAAGGGAGAGTCAACTTCTCTTTTTAATATTGCCAGATGACTGATTTTAGAAACTATGAAAAATATTTCAGTAAATAATAATTTTAATGGAATTACACTTTAGTTACTTCCATTAAACCTTTTAAAAAGCTTTTTTTTACTTTCTTCGTACTAACATACTAATTTAAATTACTTGATTCTACCTTGTAAGAATGTTAAAGTTGAATTTGAGCTGTAAACAGATGAAAAACAGGTAAATTCACAACACAGTTTTGTTTTCCCACCTGTGTGTCACTTGAATGTAATTATTGTTTTTCCCACTGCATACACTGATTTTGTTTGTATCTTTCTCTCAGCTTTTTTAAGATCTTTTTTTAACTAGATCTTATTTACCACATATTATCCAAAACTGCATTGCATATAAAAGTCATTAATTTGTAGTGTTTTTAAAACAACGTTTTAAAAACTACTATTAAAACATCAAAACACTTCCTAGATGTACAAATGCATTTCCACAAAGACCCTTGAAATTAGGTGGCACTAGTTTTCCCTTTCTTGTGTTTATAAGTAGAGACACAAACCAAAATTAAGAAAAAGAATTGTTAGTTTTTCTTGTCAAGCATGGAAGAGAATGAACTCGGTTTTTTAGCTCTCTAAGCATTATAGTACATCAAGATACATTCAAAGCACAGGTTTAATTAGTTTAAAATGCAGTGAAAGAACACAGAAATTCTGAAAATATGTCTTCAAGTTGCTTCTCTATGGTAAAGAAAGAGCATTGTGAATATTGTCAGACAGAACTTTGTTTAGAAGAGAATCACAAGACAGGAAAAAAAAAATGTGTATCTCCCTAGTTTTGGGGTTTTTTTACTTTAATCATAAGAACTTTATCTCATTATCTCTTTGCTTTCAACATAAATGTATAAAATTTCTGCAACCATAACAACTGAATGTAGCAGGGACCCTAAGTGTGTCTTAAGTGTCATTCTGTATGTCTACAAGCAGGTGAGTTGACACTATAGAAATTTTTTCAAATTCTAAAAATCCTCTATTTCAGCTCTTTGATTTTTTGTTTTAATTATGTGGTAAAATTCACATTATAATTATTGAATTGCAAAGGTTATATACAGGAGTAGTTGTTGCTCCTGATTCCTATTGAAATACATTAAAGGTAGTGTTGTTTGAAGCCATCTGTGGTTTCTAGACTTCATGTCTCTGATTTTAGACAAGTTGGACACACACAGGCTTAGTTTATGCAATGTAAGACCCTGATGATAGAGCAGGAGTGGCAGAAGAACACAGCGTTCTTCCTTGCTTGGGCTTGCTCCCTGCTCCAGTCTGTCAGGAGCCATGGAACCCCCTTGGGGGCAGGCTGGGCAGATTTGTGGTGGGCCTGGAAAGGCGCATCCTACTGCATCCTGCATCAGAGATGGGTACCCCAGGCTGGCGGCTGAGATGGATCTCCCAATGGGCTGGGCTGGGAAAGCCAGACAGCTGTATTTGTGCCCTCAGGACCCCAACATTTGGGAAGGGCCATAAGGTGAGCACCTGCCTATCCCACACCACCACACTTATGTCCTTGAAGGGTGCTCTGGCATGGAACAACTTCTCCTATGCCTTCTTTTCTTGTTTAAGAAGTTTCTCAACATGTCTGCATTTATGCAACAGAAGTTGCTTTCAGCCCCATGCAGATGTTTTAGGTTCAGCTAAATAACAGTTTTAAGTACAGGATACCAAGTTTGCAAACTATAATCAACCATGCAAAAGATTGGCTGGTAAGAGACAGAAAACACATGCTCTTAAAGCTGCTTTTGAAATAATGATAACATATACAACTAAGTCAGAGGAAATCTAACTTATGTTCATGCATTCCGGAAAATTTAGGGAAATTAAAATATATACAATTAAAATCAGGAACAATCTAATAACATTTAATAGCTCAGTAGTAATTTCCTTTCCAAGTATCCCAAAGCATATTATGTATTTCTGTCTAGTAATGAAATCCTAGCATTTGTAAGATGAAATGTTGTGTCTGATCTGCCATAGCCAAATAAACCAGTTTGCACAGAAAGAAATGGGAAACATTTTTTCCTTTGCAAGGTCAAAAGTTTGCAACTGTAGAATACAAAAGGAACATGTAAATTGGGATCTGGCCAGAACTCGAGCATAAACATTTATTTTCTACTCGAACATTCCAGAGAATCTCTTTCCTGGCTAGGAGTGGTCTCAGTGTATTACTCTCAGTGCCCATTTGAACGATGCAATTAGAATGACAAATGTCTAAACAATGCATTGCAATAGGTAAAGTATCTTATTTTTTCTTTTAATTGAATAATTAAAAATATTACAAAAGCACTTAATTTACTTTGATTTTATATCACAATTTTTTTATGCACAGTAAGGAAAATCTGTCTATAAGTTCCTTGTGTTTCACTGATTCCTTTTAAAGTTATGTATGCCTTTTGCAATTGCTTTCATTTCAGAACCAAGATTTTCTTTGGAAACTGATGTATTTCTAAACAGTCTATGTCTTGAAACAATTTGAAACTGTGCAAAGCAATTCTGAAGGGCATAACTTTAAAGTCATTGCAAAAAAAATTCATTGATTTCTCAGTTTTAGAAATCCTTTTTTATATATATCCTTTTGTAAGGATATATCATTTGAAGTACATTATCTCAGAATGGTTTTTTTCCACATTTATCCTTCACTAGTTTGAACTGGTAGAAGTTTAACAAATTATTTTGACGCTTAGAGAATTAATTCTGGCTTCTCTGGTGATGTTATGAGACAGAAAGTATTCAAAATATCTTTTTCTATTACACTCCAGTATTGAAGTTCATTTCTCCTTTAAACTTGGTCTTTGAAAAAAGTAACAAACTGCCTATTTTACAGTTTACTTTGGAAAAGACATGGTATGCACTCCACTGACATAAAATACCATTAAATTTCAAGTGGTTTTGTGTTTCATTTTTTATGATTATCAGTAAATACTGCAAAGTTGCATACTACCATTTCCTATGTAAAACATGTGAACCATTGCTATTTCTGAGAGGAACTCACAAATAAACTAGAAAACCTATTTCACATAAACTATAAAATTAGACTTATGTAAGAGAGCAAATACATTTTGTCCAGAATCTGTCTCAAACTCCTCTTTTTTTTTTGGCCTAGTTTGAGTTTAATTTAAAAAAAAAAAGGTGTTGCCAATGTCATGGGAAAAGGAAAAACAAAACAAAACAAAAGCACTCTTGTTATTCATTGACTAGTGTTTCATTTTACTTATCTAGTTAAGGAAGAATACCATAATATTTCCAGCAGCCAAATGTTCTGCAAGCCTAAAGGTCTTTCCTCCATGACCCCTACAGCAGCTGAAGAAAAGGAACAGCTATGAGGCACTTGTAGTCATAAATTCACAGCCAAATTTGTTTCTAAGGAAACTGTACTAAATAAAGTTTGACACTCTTTCATCAGGGCTACTCTATCAGTCTGTACTGGGGAGATGAATTTAGTTTCATTTTTTTCATTCCATCAGGATGGTAATAGCAGCAGTTTAGAGTCATTTTAACATCCTCTCTATGTCACTTTTCACTGAGTCCTTAAAACTGCTTTGGGGATTACTTTTTCTTTGTCTACTGGTGGTTAATTTCCTTTAATCCCAAATCTTCCAACCTCTGAAACACTTCAGATGTACAGAATTAGGCTCTCTTTCTAAATTACTCTTCACACCTTCATATTCTGTCACTCTGTATATTTCACAAAAATAGGTTCTCTTCGAGAAGCATACATTTCCACATTTCACACCCTTTATATATATGAAAGTGCTCAGAGTCTAACCTCTCTATAAGTGTAATTTCAGTGCACAAGGTATTGAATTGACACAATGGGTTCAGTTCATTTGCTCCTTCCTGACTCCTTGTTGACAAGAAGTCAACATCCATTTGAATTGCTTTAGGATATCCTGCCTGATGTCCATCTATGAGTCCAGAGTGGCACATATCTCCTGTAGGCTCTTTGTCAGATATGTCAGCCCCATTTAAATCTCTCAGGTCATCTCAGATGGCACTAGACACCTTTGTTTACAAGGCAGAATCAAACACTCCACTTCAGCACATCATTTTTCTGTGGACCTAGATAAATGTTTAAAGTCAAACACAGCTTCAGGGCACCTCTGAATATGGAAGGTATCCCTGCACTGCTGGAGTCTGTTCAGTAAAACCTTTGCTTTGTCCTCACACAACTGGTAAAATGAGCCCCAAAATAGCCACTTGGAACTTTTTCCAGGTAATACAACAAACACTGTTCTCCTAAATCTGCAATACAGCAATAAAACATACAAACCACAGGTCAGAAAAAGCATTCAAAAATAAGACATGAGATTGCATGATCTAATAAACAGGACATTACACTATAGAGAAATGGTGATTGGTTTTGTTCATTCCAAAATGACAGTGTAAGTAGATAGGTATTCTGCTTTTAGAAGTTCTCTCATTTTCTATAATTGCTTAGGGGGTGATGTTCTCTATTGCTTTTCTTTTGGCACTTTTTGTTGGCTTTTTTTTTTTTTTAATTCATTCCTTTACTGCCCTGATAGTGGAGCAGGCTTGCTCCAAGCTGGAAAAAAACCTTCAAGTATATTTCACTCACACTTTGTCTTCAAAGAATTATTTATTCCTGTACACATGTTGATCTCACTTTGTAGTGCAGGAAATGTCAATAATTTTCAGTAAAAATGGGGAGATATAGCCTCAGATTTTCTAACTTTGCTAATGCAGACTTGTAAAGGTCTACACATGAACAGCAAGACTATGTACTTGGTATGCAGCTGACTTAAATATATTTGATTTACATCAGCGTAAGAAACTCCTGTTCCTTTGCACTGCAGAAAAACTTTGAAGGAGCACCTGTTGACATTTTCACCAGACAGTCTAATGAGTCAGAAACACAGGAAAAAATTAAATGAAAATACAAGAAAAAAAGAAAGAGAATCTTTTCCTCTGTAGATAATTTACAAAAAGTGCATGTTTAGGATTCCTGGAAGGTTAGATTAGATAAAAAAGATAAGACCTTGCAGAAATTGATCCTTGTCTAAAAATGTTTAGATGGGCAGTGTATTTTATGTAAAAGTTTAAGTCATACTATATTTTAAATGGGAAAACAGAAGCCTAAAAATTAAAATCGGAGTCCAGCTTTACCAAGAGAATCAGTACGAAAATCTTCCTGACTCTGCTCCCCAGTAAAGGGGCAGGGACGTGGGCACAGTGAGCAACAGGCTGTTTGGTACTTCACTGCCAGCCAGAATTAAACCATGACATAGAACAACTGGTACTTTTTGAAGCCATAAATGTATAACTTCCTGAATTTCAGTGCAGTCTTGGTTATGCAGTGTCCTACAGTATCCTCTATAACATGTTTTGTTTGTTTCTCCTAATGAGAAAGCTTCAGAATTTTAGTGCAGTGATTTGATATTTCATAATTTGTAGGATATTTAAATGTTTTGAAGTGCAAACTAAAGCTTTCTATTCATTTGCCCTTTTGGCATGATTTTATGGTATTTCTAATATTTGCAGTGGGCTACATCAGACAAATCTCCGAACTTGTCTAATTATCACCTCTAGAATTTTAATTTTGTTTTCCCCAGATGTCTTAGGAAAACTGCTTAGCTTATTAAGGACTGCAGTAAGAGCTTCACAGACTTCATCTTTAAAAAAAAAAAGGATGTTAAGCATTTTTGTAATGATGTTATTCTCAAAAAGTCAAAAGCAACTACTGATTTAAAATTATTGCAATTTTTTTCTCAGATTTCTACTCTGCCATGTGCCTGTATTACAGTTATTAATTACACATATGATTAGTACATTGTTTTATTAGAATTTCTGTTTGCTTGTCTCCATTTCACTGCTCCCTTTCTTTCTCTTTTTCTCCATTTCATAAAACATTCTTCTTGAGTTTTTTTTCTTTTTACTATGTTTTATTTAGAAACGCTATTTTTTTTTCCCATTTTCCCTATTTATTTATGTTCTTGTCTTCTTCCTATTAGTTGGGATCTACTTGTCATATTATGTCTCCCACAGGATTTGCACTGGAACAGAGGAAAGGTTTGAGGAGGAAGGAATGGCAGAGAGAAGCTACCATGTACTGACCATAATCCCCTCTTTCTGCACCACTTGATTCCTTGCTGAAAAGACCACCAACTGGCCAGTGGCAACAGTAAGGTGGGGAGGACAGGAGACTGGAGTGAAGGACTGAAGATGAGACTGGGAAAAGGGTGAGAATAGGAAGAGATTTAATGTTTGTCTTTTTGTTTACCACTAACCAAATCTATAACTAAATATTTATTTTAACTGACAATAAATATAGTCAATTTTCCCAAAGCCAAGTCTGCTTTTCCTGCAGTGCTAAGTTATAAGTGATCTCCCCATCTTTGTCTCAACCCCTGAGATTCCTGCTTCCCTTGTTTTCTCCACTATTACTGTCTTCTTTCCTGGAGGTGGGAGGAGGGCAGCTGCGTGGGAGTTTGGCTGTTAGCCAAGACTAAGCAACCACACAAAATCAGATTAAGATGTGCATAAGCTTTTTCTGCACTCTGCAGAAGAAATCATACTAAGCCTTCATCTCAGTTACAATCTTCAAAATCAGGGGTTATCCTTCATTATCTCTAAAAAAAGCTGGTGGGAATACCTGTACTATAAATATTTGACCTTAAACCAGATAGGAACTGATCAACATTCTAAATTTTGTTTATTTCCACTTTTTTTCTTTTCTGCCTTCTTCCTGTTCTACCACAGTCTCTTATCTTTTAGATTTTTTCTCCTACTCTCTTTCCTCTTTTTTCTGTGTCTTCAGTTCCATAAAGGAATTAAATTTTACCCTCATGTACTATCATGGCCAAGATTTTAGTCATATGTGCAATAAACTGCATTTTTTAACAATGTGTGTCACTGTAGCTCCATTAGGGTTACTGTATCTACGATATTACATAGCAACTAAGATCTGGTCCAGAATTCCTCATGGTACTTAATGGAGCCATTCTCTTTTTATGTAATAAACTGATAAATTAAATTATTGTGTTCAGACTGAGGGCCTCTGAATAACAAATAGCTACTGGTTTTTTTATTATCCCATGATGTAATTTAATAAAATCAATGTTATTGGTCATGTTTCAGTTTATCATAGCTCACCAAGGTATAGCTCTTTAGAGGTTAGATAATTTTTTACAGTAATAAGAAAAAATGAAAATTTACCTTTGCTGATTACAGTAGTAGATTTTTTCCTTCCATTTTTTCCTTGTGATATACGCTGCAATATGTGAAATTACTTATTTCTATTATTAATATAGTAAACACAAGAGAATGTAACATATATTTACATAGAACATCAGATGCTCTTTTACAGATTACTGAAACAGATGACAGTTTATTTTCGATGACATTACCTGAATTGGCTGTCTATGTCATTGCATGAACAGTATGGTTTGAGTATGCATTGGCATAATATACTGGCAATTCTCAGAACAGCAGTTTTCATAAACCCCAATTAGAGATTACAATGCCAAATAATCATAAATCTTGATGAAGATTGGGAGACAATGATTTGTGTTCTAACAGCAGTATGACAAAAAAAATTACAATTAATATTCATTGAATTCGATGAAATTGAGCTAGAAATCTTTCGAAGAACAATAAATCTATACAGAGGTGCCTGTCTCAGATGATTTGAAAGAAACATAGGGTCCTACATAATGAAATTTGCCATGAATCCATCAAAGGAACATTTTCTGTGCCCGTAATAATTCAGGATAGATTTTTGTAATAAAGATACATCTCAACCATTTTTCCTTCATTCTTTTATGATTTGCAGTTTTCATTGTGTTATGTTTATAACATGAATTTGTTTAGTCCTGAGATCTCACTATAGAAAATGTAAGCAGATACCTCTAAGGAATAATAAACTGAAACACAGTTGGCATAAACAGATTTGGTACTGACACCCAAATGAGTAGTGTGTGGGCAGCAATTTAAACACCAGCTTGCAAAGCAAAATGGCAGTATAACAGAGCAGGAAGGTGATCATCTTTCTCCATATGGCTCTGCTGAGACCACACATACAACCCTGAATGCTGAAGCTTCCTGGGTGTTTCAGTATGAGGATGATATTGACTAATTATATGTCTATTCTCAGAAATATTCATTGATATAACATAAGGTCTTCTGGAAACTTTCATGAGATATGCTTTTCTTTATTTCGGCCACTGATATTCCACAGTATTATCCTTGTGTTTGTATTTCTAAGTTGTTATTTTTAGTATTCCACTGAAGAATATGTAATGAACACATGTCAAAACAGTTCAAGCATTGTTTTCTTTTAGAAATTAACAAATCATTTCAGGAAATATACTTTTAATTAAAATAAGAGTTAACTTTTTAAACAGAATTCATATTAAGCTTTTCACAAAATGCAAGCCTCTCTATCCTTTGTCCAGCATGAAACATAAACGTTCCATTTCTATCTATGTTTTTCTCTAAGCGCTATACTTTCCAAAATGAGAGAAAATTAGGGAAAGTAATTTGACTATAGTGTTCTTTACTTTTAGAGTTCCAGAGTTGGCTTTAGTATATGTGTAAGTAGTTTTGAGTCTGTTTTAACCTGACTACAGTTGCTGTAAGTTTTCTTCCTAATGTGAGGTTATTAAAATGAAAGTTAACTAACCCCTGTTCTGTTCTTTTCCGTTCTCATCTACTTGTATTCTATCCTAGTCTAATTTAGCTTCTATTCTTCTCTCAGGCCAAGAGTATATATAGTCACTACTTTAGAATCTTTTCAACTCCTTGATGACTTGTGTCAAGATGCTTTGTACCAGGAGAACAAAATAAGCAGCCACATTGCTAGGTATCCTCAGATAATAATGAGTGCATTATTAAAGATAATTACAGTAAGAATGTTGATATTACAGCATTATCTAAACAACTAGTGAAATAAGACAGGCTTCTGTATTTTACCTTTTACTTGAAATAGTTTAACTGGAGTCTAGTCACTTTAACCAGGTGATGTGAATCTGTACTTCTCTCAGGAGTGTAATTTCCTATTGTGTTCAGACGAATTTTAGTTTAGCACTTATTTCATCATTCCTTCCCGCTCTTATTGGTATTTCACATTGTTTCAAACAATTCATTGAATGAGAATTGCTTTTTTTTTTTTTTTTTTGTGAGGAATATTTGCTTTTAGAAATAAATGTCTCCCTTTCAAATATATGAGTCATTTTCTAGTAGTAAGTAAAATCATCATTAGCCTTGTCCTTATTAACCTGGTATTAAGAAATAAACTGAAAGTTCATGCATTCTTCTTAAATGTTAATAGAAAATATAAAAATAAAAAATGATTTTTGAAAATGGAACACATTGATAGCACCTGTCTCAACCATCTAGTGTTGTGCAAATCTATAATGTGGATGAAGTGATGCCAGCATGTAGCTTGGAGGACATTGACTCAGAACACACACTACCACATTTATGTAAATGAATCCTGTACTTCCTCAGTCAATCTCGAGATCCAAAGTAAAACTCTCCAAAGACTTAGGAAATGCAAATAACTTGTTTAACTTTTTTGAAAATTTTAATGGAAAGGAAGTACTAAGCTAGAAAATGTCATTATATAGTGCAAATGACATAATTTGACAAGGTTATAAGCAAGTGGTAGCACGTTTCCAACACTCAGTACCCTTTGGACTAGACTAGATCATCATCTAGTTACTATGTATAAAGTTCAAAGCATTTGGAAAGAGAATGACATTGTAGAAACATTGAAATACTACATAATACATTAGTTCAAAATTATGACTAAAATATCTTTCAGTTAAGCCAGAGGTTTTTCTACAGCTGCCCTGACGCAGAGGCACAAGTGCACACAAGGTCAATGTTGTAGTACAAAAATCCCTGAAGGAACAATTTCAATTGTAATGTCACTGTGCAGGGCAAGAAGAGATCCACATGCTAGATATTTGTAAAATTAGGTTGAAACATGCAACATGGAAAGAACTCTAAATCTCTGTTATGACAAATGAAAACTGTGTTTGGGGTGAGATAGAAAAGCAGAATCATGTACACCACCAGCAGCTTTCTAATACATTGGTCATCCTTGTGAGTCTGCTTACAACAAAAACACATTTACACAAACAAAACCACAATTACATTAGCTCAGGCTATGAGTGACCCAGACAAGTCCTGAAACCTGCACTGCCACATCAATGCAAGTTTATGAGATTCTGTTAGCAAGTCAAAATCATACGTACCAGATTAAACACAGAACAGAATTTTAGCAAGACAGAGAATAACCAAATAGATTCTTCGCTGAGACTGTAATCGATCACTGGAACAGGCTTCCCAGGGAAGTGGTCAAGCCTGTCAGAGTTCAAGGAGTGTCTGGACTATACTCTTCATCATATGATTTAATTTTAAGTATTCCTGCAAGGAGCAGGGAGTTCCTTGATGATGCTGATGAGTCCCTTCCAACTTAAGATATTCTATAAATCCATGAAAATAATTTAAATCAGAAAATTGGAAATTTTTACTTCTCTATTCAACATTTTAAGCTCTTCATTGGGAAGCAAATCTTTCAGGTATTCAGACTCCAGCTAAAGCAGATAATATTTAAATAACAGGAAAAAACACAACCTGGCATCATTCCTCTCCTTTCCTCTCCTATGAAGTAAAGCTGAGTACCTCTTCCTTTGTAATCTAACATCCTGTTCCTCTTTTTTCTGCTTAGGGTTGCTCAGACCATTTTCTTTTTGACAGAACATTGGTTTTCTTTAGGTAACATTTCACATTCGAAGCTTTTTAGCTTTGCTCCCTATCATTTGTCTGCATTTTTCTTGTTCAGAAATGGTATTTAATACAGTTGGTTGTGTTGGGTTTACATGATTGTTGAAAGTGTAGCAATAACTAGACTATCTACACTTAGACCAAAATTTATCTGGCAAGTGACAACAAAAATATTGTATTGGTTGTTGTCAGTATCTCCATTTTGGCATATTTTTGATTGTACCTGCAATGTGCTTACCTGAGGATTAGAGGCAGGCAAGCAAAAAAATTAATTTGAAATATTAATCATGGTTATGCTTTAGACAGTGATTCAGTGATTATAATATCGGGCAAACAGCCAGAACACTATGTTCCCTTCCTTGGTCATGTATTTTACGATAAATATCTTCCAGTTAATTCAATATGATTTTTTTTCCTATAAATCTGGGGGTTTATGTCTACATTACCAGTAAGTGAAGCAACATCAAAGATCTCTAATCTTTAATTTGGTAATTGTTGCTAGAGAAGTAAGCTAAATTATCTAGAACTGCTTGGAAGGATCTCTACATTACATAAATTACAGGAATATAAAAAAATATTAATTCTCTTTGCTTTCTTATCTGTTCTACATCATTCTTTTTCAAACAATTGATTATTATTTCATCATGCATATGTGATTTTGGGTAGGACTGATATCTTCTGCAGTGGTAGAAATAAAAAATAATAACAGCACAGGAAGGATCCAAAAATTAGCTTGCAGTTTTCATCATTTTGAAGGCCAGAACACTTTGTGAGACATAAAATTTCATCCAGTGATTTCTGTGGTATTTCTGAGATTTAAGGTTTGACTTCAAACACTTCAAACGGTATCTTTTAAAAAAGACATATACTTTGAATTAAACATTTTGAGTAAGACCAAGCCCGTCATGCAAGATTTGTTCCAGCAACTAATTCTATGTGCTAGAAAGTTCAACTTTATTTGGTAAATCTGTCTAACTATAGTTCTTAAACTGTGGATTTTTATCTGCTGTACTCATGGAGCACCATACATGAATGGACTGTGAATATACATTATTAAATTCCTGTTAATGAATCAAATAAATAAAATATCTCAAAATAAGGCAAGCTTCCTAGAATTCATGTGTTTGGATAGTTCCTTTTTTTTGCATCCCCTGGTTTTCCACATTCTCTATGATGTCTGGGACACAATGCACTATTCCATTAATGGCTTCTCTGCAATGAACAAAGCAGAGATTTTACTATTTAACATCAGCATAAGTGTTACTAATTTCCTGCCTTATTTATTATTTTCCTGTTCAGATTTAAAAGTACCTCACAATTTCACCACAGTATTGAAGTGAAAACTCACATCCAGTTATTGCTCTCCTTGCCATTCCATGATCTCATTCTTATTCTTCTCTTCATTCTTTAATCCCAGCAGCAATTTGTCTTGTTTCCAATTATTTTAGTTTATTGAAAGGTGCTGATTGTTCCACTAGCCCTTAATGATTTATCTGTTAATATTTTTATGCTTCATTTTGCTATTTACTCGGTAACAATGAGATAAACAACTCCTTAATATATAGGTAGGGTTAGTTACTGCTCAAGATGAAGGAACGGGATGCTCTCTCGGGTCTGAAGACTGTGGGTTTGGAACATACTGACAGACAATGGAGATGTTGTTTACTCCGGAATTGAAGAACATTAGCCCACAGATATTCTCCATCGGATATGTGCAGGCATAAATGACAGTAAAAAATTGAAGGCAAGCATGGAATTAGACATTTTCAATTTTATGTCATCTCTTCTACAGCTATATTTCTTAAATTTTTTTCTTCAAAAATCATGTAAGACAAAAAAAAAAATTACGAGAATTTTTTTAATGGCAAAACTCTTATTGTATTCACAAGCTGATGTGGAAGTATCATCCTTATGAAGTATTTATGGACATGTTTTATTTATAGAATGCTCTGACAGTTATATCATGCAGAGTACCGAAAAAATGGCAAGGAATTTTTATATTTTATAAAAATGTAGCCCTTAAGACAAAGTCATTATGCCTTTCTAAAATTGATAAAGAACATAATAAACTCTAGCACCTGCTCATTTTCTTAAAGAAACATCAATTTATCTTAATATTATTCAGTTGTTCAAGTGAGAAATATGCATGTGGAGGACACAAGACAATCCTAACTGCATTGAACAGATGCTTCATGCTTTAGTGTTTTAAATTATGTATGATGCATGAATGTTTCTTTTCATTAATGTGCAAATTGGAACTGAAATTTTGCACAAGTTTTGTGTGTCCTGTATCCCAAGGAGTAAGGCCAATTAAAATGTGATTTTTTTTTATGCATATAAAAACAAACATGCATTGGATGCTGTTCATTAGAATGTCAGTGCTTTCAGTAGATCACACCTTCCCACACAGCAGATACTTTTAATGTGGCCATTCCTAATTTCTGTCTTAAATGTTGCTGCCTACTCACTCATAACCTAGGGCAAGATTTAGTTTTCTAGAGCATCAACATCAAGTTCCCTTCCTTCCTCCGATTTTAAAATCTGAGCCCATTAAAGATCTGTTCCCTTGCAGGAAAAAGAGAAACAACAACAAAACAAAAAAAACCACAAAGCAATGAAACAATCCCCCTGACACACACTAATTTTGTTAAAAGCAGTTCTTTTGAGCAACATTCACAACGGAGGTTAAAATTTCCTCCTGTGGTCTTGAACCCATTTAGTTCAGTGTTAACAGAATCTGTCAGTAACAGATCATTCACACCTGCAGTGGCTATCATGTAAGTAATTAAAAACTAACAAGAAGGCCAATTATTATGAAGTTATGCATATTTTCAGCTAATAGAACATTTCAGCATGTAGGCAGACATTTTTTTTAAATGGTTAAATAATTAGTTTGTGAAAGGGAAGACAGTTACCAAAAGCCAGTTCTTATCAACAAGAAAACCTTTAGCCCTAGTTTATTATTTCACAGCTATTTACCATTGCAAATTTTTGTAAAATTTAGTAGCATCTCCGTAACTTCCTAAAACATGTTCAAGGCATGCCTCATGGTGAGAGTTCTATCTTCACTGAAACTGTAGTTATGAAATGAGAACTACTAAATAATTGCTGTTTTGTTCAGTGAATATTTCTCTCTCTTGTGGTGAAAGTTTAGTACATACTTACATCCAGTCACGTACTCATTTCTGGAAAATGTTTTTTATGTAATGGCTGTTCTCTAACATAAGTTTTATTCTTAAGTAGATAAAATATAATAATTTCCATTTATATTTATTGCAAGCTGACAATAATTGTTACAATATTTTAGTAGACTTTAATCTTAAAGATCTTACAGAAAAATAATCATTAAAAGGATTTTTTCTTAGCATCAGTAGTCCCCATAGCAAACTATATAATACCAATATGTTTCAGGACTAGAATTCTAATTTGATGATTCCTATATGATTTTCATAGTCAATATACCCTACTTGGCTTTGAAATCTCAGAAGCTTGCTCTCCAAAACACCAGATTATTTTTTCCTCACCATAATTAAACTACACTTCATATTAAGTACGCTTTGTACTAGCTCAAATTTGAAGAGAAAAATGACTTCAAAAATCTTTTATATGAAGTTTGTAAAAAGTTGAGCCCAGAGAGCCTGTTAACTGACCTAACAGCTACCCTCCCCTGGAGGGAAGAGCCCTAGAGGCACTCCTAGGTTATGGTGACAGAAAAGACCTCTCCCAGGATGCTTTGTTTCAGCATGCAAATATACCCCAGTTCTGCTTCCCTGGTTGGCCCCTTGGCCTCCCCGCCCCTTTCTACCTTATCTAGAAGGTTCTCCCTATTTCCCTGTTCCCCCCATTGGTCCTTGCTCCCTTGCCACTCCCTCAGATTTTCCCCATTGGCTCCCATACCCCAGTCCGGCCTGGGTACCAACCCCGTGCCCTCAGATTATTGGTCCCTGATGCTCTCTCTCCGCCGCTACCCACCCCGCACAAATATCTGGACCCTTCGACTTTCACCTTCTGCTTGTCCTCTCTCTTCGTCCTTTCATGGTGTTGCTCCATGCATCTACTCCACGCGTGTGGCTGGAATAAACTTCTCCCATGGACTCTTTGCTGTCGATTTATTGAAGAAGCTGTCCGGTGCGTGTGTGCGTGCAGTAGCCTGCCGAGTGCCTCCTAGCTGGAGAGCTTTTGGAAGGTTACAGCTTACCACCACCAGAACCATGTCATAACAGTTAAAATCAAAAGAACATCCGATAATTCCATGTGCACTTTATCATGCCTCTGCTCTTTTATATCTAGCGCTTTTACTCTTCTTGCCACCTAGCACAACACACAACTTTGAGTTACACATCCAGAAGTAGTTGTGCAATACGCAGAAATATTGAACATCCAAAACAGAGGTTCCTGAAGGGCGATACACACATTATTTAAATTAAAAGGCAATTCAGTGAACTGAGGATGGAAGGGAAAGGCAAGACAATAAAAGCCTTGGATATGCCAGCCTGATGAATGACCCAAGACATACTGAATGTTGCTGACTAAGCTGAAGAGTAGGAAATAGAGACCAACAACAAAAAAACCCCAGATTTATATATTCTAGTTCAGAAACAGACATGAATTTCCACAACACCCTTCGCTCAGCATTTACAGTTATGAATGACTACTTGCACACAATGGATTAGTGCTGGGCTTTTTTGTACATTGTATTCACTCTGCTTTGCAGTTAGGAAATAGTAATTTAAGCTACTCAGTATGAATCTGTGGTCAAAGGCAGAATGCCAAAATACCTCTGCAGTTTGTCAGTTCAGTATTTATCTGATAGGTTCAGATTTCATAGTAAGTATGATATAAGGATTGTATTCAAAACAATACCTCTGAATAAACAATAAACCACAGCTTCAGTAAGTGAAGGAAAGGATCAAAGCAGGTGTTTGCATTCAAAGTCGGAAAATCTGAGTTTTGCCAATGAAGATGTCACATTTAAGCACTGTTCCCCATAGGACTGGTTGGTGAAAAGTCACAGACACTGATCTCAAGATTGCAGTGACACAGGTAAGGTCCCCAATCCAATTTAAGAAAGTTCTGGCAACTCCTACTTCATGAATCCTTCTCATCTGTTGACTGTTGGACACTGAAATAGTAGGCACAGTCAATTCCTAGAAAACTTTCTGTGTACAACCCAGCAGAGTCATAGGGACCAAAAGGGTCTTCTAGCAACAAGGAAGATCTTCTTAATTCTTTCTATCAATTGTTTACATATTTGCTTAAACAAAATATATGCTGACAGTTATTTAAATATTTGTTTAAACACAGAAGGACATTTAGAAACCCATCTCATTCAAGAATCCCACTCCTCCAAGAATTTCATTTTTCTTCCTATGATTTTTCTTGGCTTGTATGTGAATATGGCAGATGATAAAGAATTTTGTCTGTGAAATTACAAAATCACCATGCTGGTGTCAGCTGGGATAGAGTTAATTTCCTTCACAGTGGCTGGCATGGGGCTATGTTTTGGATTTCTGCTGAACACAAACTATTTTTATGAACTATATCTTCCAGAAAAAAAAATTCTGGCCTAGAAAAGTGTTTTTTTGAAAGACAGACATTTTGTATAGGAAAACAATTTTCTGTACTAAAATTCAGCAGATCATTTCAGTTTTCAACACAATTTACTTCATTTTTGGAATACACTCAATGTGAGCATTCATGCATGCTGGAAATGAAGATGGCAGGCAGGACAGCAGGCTGAAGCACTGCACAGTATGCATTATCTAAAAGAGTAAACAGAACTCGCACTCACTTTGTGTAATCAGTGGTCCAGGATGTCCTGAAAAGGTCATGTAAATACATGTGGACAAAAACCAGGCACTTTAAAAATATAGTTATGAAAATGTGAAATTAGAAATAAGGCAGCAGGATGATGGGCTTTAACTTGTCATATGCAATAGCTGCAGCCAGCTAACTAAGACTAAACCATGTCATGCTGAATCTTCCTGTTAAAATAGCACCTACATTTGCTCTAATTTTTTTCACTAGTTGATAGATGTTCCATAGGTACAAAGGTATAAACGTATTGAGTAGTAACAACATTTGTTTTGGATGCAGGACTATATGTTAACAAATTTTGATAGCAGAGATAAGCAAAATGTCTTCTTAGACATTTTATTGAAGACTTCAATAAGAAAATATTATAGGAGCTTTTCTTCAAAAAGACTAAAAAATGGAGGTTGAAACTTGAATTGGACTTGAACCTGTGACTCCTATATCCAGTGCAAACATCCTAAAAATTGAGAAGCTGGGAAGATTTGAGTTTTGAAAATATATTTTGCTTTCTGTGTAGTGATCCTGTTACTACTTTCCTATAAAGCTGACTGGAGCAGTCCAAGCAAGTAAGAAGGAAGTCTGTGCTTAATCTGCAGTTCCCAATGAAACTTGTAGTCCACTGGGTATCTCACCTCTTATTGTTGTTAAGGCCCTCTTTAGGTGTGCAGTGAGCATGATGGAGAGCACTAAGGGTCTCCAGTTCCAGACATTTTATGCATCTCAAATGCTGAGCAGAACCTGAATAAGAGTTCTTAAGATCTAAATTTTAAAACTGATTGAAAATTAAAACATTCATTCACAAAGTATTTTGGGACCTAACAACCCATGTATTTCAATAGGACTGAGTCACTATATATTTCAGGCATATTCTCCAGATTCTTTTGCATTGAGGTAGGTAAATATTTGGGAAAGAAACACCTACTGCTTAATCTTGCTCTCTTCACGGAGTCTTTATTTCTGGCTATGGCTAAATAGGCCTAAGGCTAAATGGCTCTTTAAACCAACCTTCAATATTTTTTCTCCAGGGATTTGCATTATTTCTATTAAATACTAGCATCTACATATTAATCTAAAATTTAGTGTTCTGTAATTTTTACTAATACATTTTCTTTGAAGTAATAAATCATTATTTTAATAGATTTTAATATATATACCTAATCTCCAAAATCTGAAATTTATGAGAAATTATTATGTTTCGTTTATAAAAGGAACATCTATGCAGGGCCCTCAGCTATTGTTTTTCAGCACAGCTCCTCAGGAAGCACATTTCTGATAAAAACTCCTTTAATGCTTTTATATATTTACATTGGTGTCACGAGATTTTAGGGTTACGAAATATACAAAGAGTTAAGAAAATGTTTGGGGAGGAGATTCTAACACACAGATTCCCCAAATACTGTAAGAAGCTGCTGTGGAAAGATGAAATAAGAAAACCATGCAGTGAAAACATCTGGCCTAACTGCAAGGAAGAACTCTGAAAAATTACCCGAAGGACATCTGTACTGGCTTACAGACTTGCAGTTAAAGTATGGACCATGATGAAATACACACACAAAGAAATTTTATTCAAAACTCTCTGCAGAAAACATAGTACATTAAAATAAAGCAGGTAAGTTATTAATCTTTGTTTTAATGAATATCTCTTCAAAGAGAAAAAGTATCTCTCATGTCCAGTGCATTCATCCTACAACTCTGCAGACCATAACCAAATGTACAAATTTGGCAAAGACATTAAATTCAAGTATATCAGAAATATGCAATCTATTATTTGCAAAGGAACTTTCTCATAAATTTGTGTTGAGACAGCCTTCAAAGATGACTAGAAACTTACTTTAGGTTTGAGGTCATTTTAGTTCAAGGTGATACATTTGAGATAATTTGCTTTATCGCCTTGTAACATGCACTTTTTCTCCAGAACATGCTGATGGTGCTATAATTTTAATTCTGCAGGTGTTCAAATTTACCTCTATGTAAAGGGCTAAGCAAAAGAATAATGCCCTTAATTGAATTAAGTTTTATGTGTCTTTTAAAAGGTTTTCATGTTATTTCTCGGAAGAGTTACAACATTCAGCTCTTTTTCTGTGTGTTCTGGTTAGTGTGTATATTCATAATTGCTATTGCCATTTGCAGTAATTATAATACTCATTAAAAGAAAGGCTACTTAGCATTTAACGTAAAATGGTGGGTTTAAGTAATTTTTTTTTTTTTTAGGAGTCCTATACCCTTACTTGACACGAGTCTCCTTGCAGAATACCACGCAGTGGAAGTGTTAGACTGAGATTTGACCTGTGGCATCACATAATAAGTATCTTCATGAGCATCAGGGACTTGAAAGCTGTATCTTCCTAGAAATGTTGAGTTTTATCATAAGAACAATTATCTGAAACATAGCAACTTGGACATGGTTACATGACCTGAAGCTTACTCTCTTAAAGATTACCTTCTACTGTGTTTCATCAAGATCAAGTTTTACAAAAAAAATAATCAGTAGAAACAAAAGCCAAAATACAAAAATATGAAATTCATGCATGTGAAGAGAAAGAAAAGGAGTATTTCAGCTACAGCTCTGCTTATACGTGTCAGTGAGGTTAACTGAACACTGTTGTTGTGGTTACAGCTAAGAAAAAGTTAATATTTGCAGTAGGTGGGAGCAAGTGTGGCTAAGGCCCAGCTGTTATTCTGTATCATCTCACATCACTTCCAGAGGCAGAGGAAAAGGGAATCTTCATTTCCAAGGAGAAGTGGTTCCTTCCAGTCAAGCAAGCGTAGCGGACAAGCAGTGGGGTAACACTTTTTTAGGTGGTATGGCTGCGGCTGGGTAGAGCGCCACACTCTCTGTTTTGTACAATTTTGTTAGTAATACTGTTGCTGTTGCTGTTTATTTTCTCATCTCAATGTCTCCAGTAAATTGTTTTATCACAACCTGTGATCTCTGTCTTTTGTGCCTCCAATTCTCTTCTCCAATCCACTGCAGCAGAGAGGGGAAGGGAAAGGGAGAGCAGGGAGTGAGCGACGTGATTTGGAAAGTCTTGGTGGGAGCACTGAATCGGGGAAACCATTCCTAAACTACAACAAGTGTAAAAGTCAGAAAGTGATTTCTGAATTTAGGAAGCTAGAAGGCAAAGGTTTAATTAAAAGAACTTCTACTTCTGTGTCATATTTTAGTATGGAAAGTCTTTAACATAATAGTATTCAAATCTTTTTTTGATTCAGATTTTACTGAGTTTTCACGTCTCATCTTTGATCAGCACGGACTTCAGTCTATCTGCTAGGTAGGTAGAGCTATAGCATGAGACAGAATGAAACATACAGTATCAGAAAAAAGATTTATTACTATGATCCCAGAGAAGGTATAATTTGCATATGAAAGGAAAAAATAAGGCAAGTTTTACATTACTTACTGTTTGTTTTCTTTTTGAATGCCCAGAGAGAGTTGATTTTCAGAAGATCTTTACCATTTATGTTTGTTGTAATCAGACTGTGTAAATAGTAAGGTAGCTCAGACAAAGAAGGCATAAAACAGCCATGTTACTTGTGTAAGAGAAGAGCAATTTATTAACTGTAACATCACACTTCAAGGGAATCTTTGTTTATATGAAAGACTTAAACCTACACAATGTGTGTTATGGAACAGTTTTAATATAGAAGTGGGAAACATAGTTGAAGGACACAGGAAAAAGCACAGTGAAGAAAATATAGAGCAAGAAGTGTGCCAGGTGTGGCCACTTAAATCCAGCTGAAAGGGAAGGTATAATTTTCTCATAACAATGCAGAACTTCTTACTCATTCCATCTGATGAAAGTAAAAGTAAAGATATAGCCAAGACATCATCAGCCAGCTACACAAACCAAGATTTTTTTGGCTTAACTCAAGCCTTGGTTTAACTCAAGGACTATGGGAATAATGGTGACAGCTGCAATGGCGGTCTGTGAATAGCAATATTTTACCTTTCAACAAGATTTCTAATTTTACTGCAAATGTCTTTTTGTTGTCCTACAACAGAAGAAAAGAAAAGAAAATTTCTCCTTTATTTCAAGAACCAAATCACTGTGTTCACTTAGAAAGTTGGCACTTAAGAAATCATGGCATCCCAGCAAGGAAGATATAAAGGAGCACATAAATTGACTCTGTACCGTTAACAGACACCATACTTGCTCTCCTTGGTACAAAGAAATATTCCTGGACATCTCTGTATGACTTTACTTGTATATCAAAACCAGATGGACAGAGGACCAGACTTTTTCTGTATATTAGAGAATTTTACCCTCAGTATAATGTTCTGGAAGAAATAAATGCCATTAAAAGAAAAATATGTGGCATGCAGCCTTACATTTGAGAATGATTGTTTCTGCAGCACTAAGTTTCTGCTTATTTTCAATCAGCTTACACAGACAACAATAGTGGCAATAGCATGGGACAGAAGTTAAACTGTAACCAAAAAAAAACCCAGTATGAAACAGAAGCATGTTTAACCAGTTGAGAAGAAGGAAAGCTAATGCTTAAAACATCTTGTGAATAACTAGAAAATTATATACAGGTATATCTTGCGACACTGATCCTAATAACTGTTTCACTGAGATACCAGTTCACTAAGGGAACTTGGGGAAAAGGTCAAGAAAAGATAATTAGGAAGATGGAGAGTATTGGCAAAAATGTGTCCCTGACTCAGTAAGTGTAGAATCAGGCCAGGCTGGAGAGTGAACGGGAGTCTGACAATATGAAGAAAAGGCTACCCTGAAACAAAAGACTTTCAACATTATAGGTCAGAGTTAAAAAAAATTTAAGAAATCTTGGATTTACAGTGATTGCCAAAACAGTATATTGACAATAGATGGAAGAAATGCAATGGATTCTACAATCTTGCAAGAGTTTGCAAATCCTCAAAGAGTGTGTGAAGCAGGGATTATGAAAATAGGTTATGCTTCAAGTGCACTCAGCAAGCGTAAGCCAAAGGCATGACTGTGAATGTACTTATAAATCATTAGGGATTTCCATAGGAATCCTTGCAGAAGGTTAGTAATATAGTGTGCTTAACATCACTCTTGTTGTTTTATGGCTTAAGCTTGCAATATTTCCTTTAATAATTTTAATGTGACTTTAAAGAAGGATTAATCCAATTAAAAAGCATCTATTTAGTGGCCCGTCTTTCTCTCATACTAAGCAAAAAAAATAGAATTTGAAATATTCTTTAGAAACTCAAGAAATCAATAAAATGAAGCAAAATAAAGATAAAAATAAAACTATTAGCACAGTCCAGGAGAAAAATCACATACAAAGATAGTAAAACTGAAATATTTTGTATGACATAAGTACTGAAAAAAGACTGAGGAAGGATGAGGAAAATTGCTCTTAGAATCTGCATCACCTGTATAGTGACTTAGGGCAAGAGTCATTTTAGTGGGATTTGACAGAGGTGTAAAATGTAAGATGCAGATGGTAATTATTCTGCTCTACTTGGCACTGGTGAGGTTTCAATTGGAATGCTGCTTTTTTGGTCACTGAACTATAAGAAAAAATGTAGACAAAATTGAAATCCAGAATGTGGCAGCAGAAATATTTAGCAGCTTTGAAAATTATCCACAAAGCAAACACAAATCCAAAAAAACTGCCTTAATTTGGTATTGAAAGGATTGATAAAAAACAGATAACAGCCTTCAGACATTTTAAAGGAAGTATGTCCTTGTCCACAGAGAGTATACAGAGAAGACCATGCCTAAATGACAAGGTGTTCTTCCTGTATACATCCAAAAAAGTTTTCACCTGGGTCAAAAATGTTTAGGTCTGTGGATAAGATACTTGATAGGACAATAAAAGAAGTTGTGATTCTGCATGTCTATCACTATATATAGTCTTTCAGTTCTAATGAGAGGCTTGAATTTCAAAGTGAGTGAAGGTTCAAAAGGATCAATGTGTATCTCCAACAGTGTTCCTCCAGGCTATATCAATATTTCACTTCCATTGCTAGTAAAGCTGAAACAGTGAACTAATGACTATAAAGTGATATTGGCATGAAAGTTACTCTGGTCTTATCTGCTAACCTATGGCAAGAATGTTCTGCTTTTTTTTTGTAATCATAATAAAACAAGAGATTCCTATATAAATTCCAGTGCTATTCCCATCACAACATCTTTGAACTTCTTTCTTAGCTGCTAAATTGTAACCAAAATTTGAAGATTTTGCAAATGGTTTTCATAACCAGTCATTCTGTGATTCATTACACTAATGAAAGTGACAGTGAAATATTTGCTTCAGCTTTTTACATGACTGTAGAGTGCCAATACTTTTCAGCCACAATGTTTGAAAGGTTTTAGACATGTCAAAGCAGTTTCAAAGCTGTTTTCTCTTTCAACATGGAGTTGAAGCTTATGCATAAAACTAATTTTTTTTCAGCTGTATTATAAACCATTGCACTTCATTCTTGCTCTACTAGTTCAAGTTTATTAAGTCACAAGAAAACACCAGAGATATAAGCAACCTGTTAAGCGGGGTTTCACTTTTATACAATGTTTTAATAAAACATTCATATGATAGTTATAATAAAATTCAGGAAAGTGACTTGCATTTCTGAACACTTCAGAAAAATTGACAAGTATTTTTGATAGCCAGCTCTTATTAGAATGCAAAACAAACCACCATGTTCGTAATCCAGATCATCACAGAAAGTTGAAAATACATGTGACTTCATCTGTCAAGCTTTGATAAGGCAAATTTCTTTTCACGGCAGCATTCAAAACACTTTTTATATAGCCTGGTGTTTTCTGGTTGCCTGTGGGTGGGTTTGTTTGTGAATACTCCAAAGATCTTAGGAAATATGAGTGACCATCTTTTTAATACAGAAAGACTTCTTTTCACTGACTCCTCCTAGCCCATATGATTTTTCTGTACAAAAATTATCCACATTGTATATAAATATGCCTATATCTGTAGGACAAGGGTGACAAACAACTTCCAGTGGTTCTAATTCTTATTTAAAATAATGTAGAAAATTATTGGCAGTTAAACCTCTCTAGTGTCATCTAGCTGCAAAATAAAGTTGAGGTTATTTTAGCAGTAACCAAAGTCAATATGTTTTTTGCTAGGTCTTGAAAATATTTTATATTTATATTATGAGCAAGAGCTATTACTTTAGCTTGCTTGAATGCAGTTCTTTATCCACCACAAGAATTTTCTCTTTTCTCCTGCAAGGTAGTTTCTGGTCTCCTGTGCTTTTGTGATTTTTTTCTAATATTCATAATTTGGTGGCTCATACAAAGAGATTATTTGAGCACATCTGTATTCACAGGAGCAGCTGAATGGAAAATTTTATTTCCTGTTTTCATTTTTTCCACTTAATTTATGGTTGAAGGAATTTTCCCGATTGACTTTGAAATGAAGGTGCCTCCTTTCAAGGTGGTGTCAAAGATTAAATGGTTTCATTTTTCCATTAGCAAATACTTTGTAACACAGCTTTGAAATTATTGTTCATCAGTTGACACAGTCTAAGTAAAGCCCATTTAAACATAATTTGGTCTATATGAGCTAGTTTTCTCTTAGGTTTCTCATACCGTTCATCCTTTTGCTTTTAATGATAACAGAATTTGAAACATTATTTCAGGTCTTCTTCTTTCCTGAATAGTACTTACAGCTAAGAGTTCATTGCTAAAAGATAGTAAAAGTGAATTTTTTTCCTTCACTTTTCTTTTCTTTAGGCACTGGCCCACTGTTAGTCACAAGTTGCACAAGCACAGTTTTTGGTAGCTAAGCTACTAGACTTGACTTAAAGTTGACAGCCTTGTTATCATAACAGGAAATTTATAATTATGTGTTGGAATACAAAGACTTATGTCCCCTGCTATGATGTCATTGGTGCCAGACAAATAAAAAAATAAATAGCTGGAAGTGTAGAAAACCATGGCTATGAACTCTTTGGTACTAAGCAATTCCTTAACTGTACTTCAAAACTGGAGCAAAATAGTAGTCTAGGCTCAAAGCTCTGGAGACTGTGTGATAAAATAAGGAACTTCTCTTACCATTAGTGGAACTGAGCTGTTCCACTGACTTTCCCCTCATTTGTCCCAGCAGTTGTCTTTTTCTTAAACCAAGAATTAACAACTTTTTTGACATCTCTTCTGAACCACAGAGGTGCGTAAAGGGTCATTTTTAAAATTGCAGGACATACATATACAAATCTTAGATGTGATTGAACAGCAGAAGTCTAGATCACCTTGTACAGTTTCAGATACTTAAATATTTCTTGATCTTCTACAGATTCATAAGAAATAGCCTATGGATTTTCTAGATTCATTAACAACAATTTGAAAACTACAGGACTGTATGAACCTTTAAAGTGCCCTCCATGTCTACTGTTTTATAACTCTATTTTTAATGTTCCCCTAAGTTATTTTACTGGAGGATGTTATAGGAAAAAACATGACTGCCTGCAAATCAAAACTGGTTTTGCATTATATGACGGGTTTAATATAGTAATGTCTAAGAATAAGCTGTCGATTAATTCACATGACTTCAAATAATATGCCATGAAGTCTGGGCTTAGACATATAACCTACACAGTATGGGCTACTGGTAATCAGTGTCAAAATAGTAAACATATATTGAAAGCCTGCAGGGTGAAGTATTAAGGTAGGTAGTATCATTACCTTGCAGGAAAAGTACTAAAGAATCACTGATTGACACCTACAGATATTTTATTTAACAGACTTTAGAGATCAAGAATACCTGTAATGTGAGAATTGTGTTAGCTGGACTGGAAATTTACAGATGTTTAAAAAACACAACTGAAGGCAAACAGGAGTGTTATTATAATGTGGAATGCCAGAAGCTGCCACACACATGATTTATAGTCAGTATGAGGCACAACATCAGTATTGCCATATGAAGTTGCCCAGCTGCCTTGTAAAATGGCTACCAAAAAAGCACATAATAAGGAGAAACAAAGGGTGCTGAGTGGCTGTATTGTGTGCCACTCTTTTTTATTGGACTTTATCTTTCTCTTCCTTTTATTATTATGACCTTTTTAAAAACTTTTTTTCAATTGTTAAACTGTTCTTATCTCAACCTATGAGTTTCACTTTTTTTTTTTTTTCCTGATTCTCCATCCTGGCCAACCAGAGTGGGGAATAGGAAAGCTAGGCAGCTGCATGGTACTTAGTTGCCAGTTGGGGTTAAGCCACAACAGTGCTTCAGTTTCCAAGAAGCAGGAAAAAATCTCCAGGTAATGGCAATATCACATCTGTTGCCATATATTCTTAAAGCAATCTATAAAAATAATACGCTTTGCATTATGCAAGTGGCTGTTATTCACCAATATAGCAGAAATCCATTAAATATTTCTATGATTACTGTATATTACACAAATCATAGCTACACAGTCAATTATATAGTTTCTTCAATGGAAGAAACTCTTATGGGGGACTAACACTTTCTTCTGCAGTTCTAATACAAGATTAGCAAAATACTGTTAAAAAATACAGTAATTATTATTTGTAGAGAATAAGCTCTGATTTCTTAGGACTTCTCAGTACAAAAAACCATTTGAACAATTTTATGGCTAAATTATGTGTGAAACTCTCATTGCAAGCATCAACCTATGTGAAATCCCAGGCACCATATCTATTATATATATGTTTACATATACATTCATATATATAAACATAGCTGACAAAACTATGTATATATATATATATATTATTCATGTGTACTCATATATCCATTTTTATACCTAAATTTGTAATTTTTGAAAATTTGTCAGTTTAATAAGAAACAATAAAGGAATTAAATTATTTCTATCTGAAATTTCTAACTTCTTTCTCTATGCCATGCCATGTACAGACCTTGATTCCACTATGTCTGTGGCACCAAGAATATTTTCCATTCACTGCAAAATAGACATCCTTATAATTTTTTTAAAAAATCAAGGTCAAGCACAAGTTGGAATCTATCAAGTTCTAAGATGGTTATACTTGCATGGTGGCAACTTAGAGAATTCTTACTGACTTCAGTTGTTTAAGAAACATCATATACCATGGAGAGTAGTAATAGGTATGTCCTATCTCTAAGAAAGAGTCATAGTGAAGAAAGCATCTTATATTTCATAGGTTAGGACATTTGAGGAGTAATGGAGAACAGGGAATGGCAGGAAGATGGAGTTTTGTCACTGAGTTAACCAAAACACAATGGAATTCTTATTTTCTTGGGACTCATCCCTTATCACTTCAGGTCAGCATGCTCTGCTATGCTTCATACTGTCTGCTTCTCAAGGCCTCTGCTATCATACAAGGCATATATTTCTCTGGGATGCATCAATATTTTACAGTCATAAATATCCAATTTTATAAAAAATAACTACTTTATCTTTACAAAACTATGGTTGGACCACAAAAAGAGAAATAAAGGCAAAATAAATTAGCTGTGGACCTTGTCAATTAGAGAAATTGCTTTTACGGAGAAATCAAGTAAAACAAAGATACAGGAAGGTCAAGAAAAGTTCAGACAGAACAAGTCTGACAAGTCTCAGTCCTGAGGCTCTCAAATATCAGTAAAAAGGTTATGATCTGTTTCTAGGAATGGCAATATGGCCCTGGATTCTGCAACACAGAATTTTGTTCTACTCTGTTTGTTTATTTCTGTTTCTACCCATTTGCCAAGTCTGTTTTATCTGATCCTTTTTCTCATGAATCATACATTGAGTAGGGGTAGCAATTTGCAGAAAGAATGTCATAGTGTATAAATATTTGTTTTTATCAACAAAGCTTATGGGTGTAACAATGTCAATCCAACATTCATTATGTTCAGTAGCACACTTTTAAAGCTATGTGCCATATGTTCCCTTCCATTAAAAGACAGGGAAATTCCGCTAATCCAATGCAAATCAGAGTAGGGTATAATCATAGCAGCCTGCAAAAGGAAGCAAGTGACACCAGGTGAGAAAAGATTGCCATGAATATGTTGTATCGGTACTGGTATTCATCCCATGGTAATAGTTCCTGGTGGATTGTCTAAAGAAGAAAATGTGAATAGCTGGAGAAGCAAAAAGGCATAAAATAACCTTAGGAGGCCAAAGTCTGTTATGCTAGTTTTACTGCCAGTGTTGGAAAGACAGGGAAGGGTAGAAATTCAGAGCTTTTTCAGAGGTTAAGCAAACAATACAGGAATTTCTTTTGTTTATTTCCTTGCAACTAATTTCTTGAATGCTCTTCCTGCTATGGGATCCTTCAGCTGTAGATCTACAGTGGGATTCCAAGATGATTCACCACAGCAGTTCTTAGTCTGGACTCAAATTATACAAAATTTCAATTTGACTTTGAAGTACAGAAATTTGCATGTGCTTTCACTGAAATTTCCTTGAAACCAATAAAATACATTTTCCATGTAAAAAACCACTTTATTAGAAGTTTGAAGTGCTAACTTCATAAACTTAGAGGGTATTCCTAATATACAATTTTTGTATATTTACCTTAGTTTCATTTTTTTCTTACGTTGTTTTTGAGGCCATTGAGAAGGTCATTCCTCTCTATCATGTTTTCCATTTCCATTTTGCAGCTGTACTTTATCACATTTTTGCCTTATCTAGACTCAACAAATGAAATTCTTTCTTTTATTCTTACACATCCAAGTTTCTTTTCGTACTGCCTACAGTACTGCAGGCTATTGTTTTGTGTTATTGCATTTGCAATAAATTAAATGGCATTCTAGAAAAAGTATTATTTACACTTAAAACAATAAAATAATATCTTCATGCTATCTTATATAAGATTGCTTCTCTCCAAAATATTTAATGTTGTGAAAAATATGTGTAGTTTCACAGGAAAACCTGCTCAGTTAATATGGTTTAAATCAAATTTACAGGTCCGTCTGTTCCTATGTGCTGAAAGACAAGCTGATGGGGAAGCAGGCCAGCCTGGCTGAACAGAAATTTAACTGGAACACAGGTTAAAAAATAGGAGAGTTTATGACCTATGATAGAAGAGGCAGGATGACTCAGGAGAACTCAGGAGGACTTACAAGGATGTTGTGAGGTTCTGCAGGGAAAAAATTACAAGGGTAAAAGCCCAACTAGAATTTAATCTGGCTACTGCTATAAAAGATAATAAAAATGCTACTATAAATAGCATTCACAACAAAGAGGGGGCTCAGAATAATCTCCATACTTTATGGAATGGGGGAGGAAACATTTTGAGAGATGAGGAAAATGATGAGGTACTCAATGCCTTCTTTGCCTCAGTCTTTAATACTAAGACCAGTTGTCATCACGTACACAGCACTATAAACTGGAAGACAGGGACAGGGAGCAGGATGAAGCCCCCATAATCTAGGAGGGAGAGGTCAGTGACCTGCTACACCACTTAGACATACACAAATCCACAGGGCCAGATGGGATGCAGCAAGGATACTAAGGAGCTGGTGCACATGCTCAGAGTCACTTACAATGGCCAGAAAGAGAATGAAGGGCCTGTCAGCATCACCGTTAGTCCTGGGGAAGGTCATGGAGCAGAACCCCTTGAATTCCATCACATAACACATGCAGGACAACCAGGGCATCACGCCAGCCAGCATGGGTTCATGAACGGCAGGTTCTCCTTGACCAACCTGATCAGCTTCTATGACAAAGTGACCCACTTAGCAGACAAGGGAAAGGCTTTGGATACTGTCTACCTGGACTTTGGTAATGCCTTTGACACTGTTTCCCATAGCATTCTCCTGGAGAAACTGGCTGGTCATGGCTTGGACAGGTGCACTGGCTAAAAAATCATCTGGATGTCCAGGCCCAGAGGGTGGTGGTGAATGGAGTTAAATCCAGTTGGTGGCCAGTTGCTAGTGGTGTTCCCCAGGGATCAGTATTGGATCCAGTTGTGTCTAATATCTTTATCGATTATATGGATGAGGGGATTGAGTGTACCCTCAGAGTTGGCAGATGAAACGAAGTTGGGTGGAATTGTTGTTCTGCTGGAGAGTCAGAAGGTTCTACGCAGGGATCTGGACAGGCTGGATCCGTGGGCTGAGGCCAACTGCATGAGCTTCAATACAGCAAAGTGCCAGTCCTGCATTTTGGTCACAAAAACTCCAGGCATCTCTACAGGCAGAGTGGTCGGAAAGCTGATGGGTGGCAAAGGCGCTGGGGGTGCTGGCTGTCAGATGGCTGAACCGGAACAGAGCCCATGATGACCCCGAGAGACTCTGACAGCACCAAAACACGTTCTTTACACTGCTTTGTTTTTTATCCTCTCTCTTGACACTGCTAAACATTTTTCTGCTTCTGTTTGGTTTCTTTTTGAATTTTCTTAGCTAATTCCTTCATAATTTATAAAGTCCCCTGATAACCCCTTGTTAGTGTATCCTTGTGTCGTAGTATTTTATGGCTTCTTTTTTAGCATATTCACTTTTGCCAAACAGCATAAGAACAGAATGCTTTGGCTGTAGTATACAAACGGAATGTGTAGATTTGCATTCCCATTCTATCATCTATTGTTTTCCAGGCCACTTTACCAAGAAGGGAGGATGTGCCAGCAGCATGAACAGTATGAGCTGCTATTCCATAGGTGGCTCATGGTCATTTTCAGGCCTGTTTTTCTCCAACTCATACTTTTAATTTTATTTCTCTTGAAATTTTGCTCTTTTTAGTACTGTTACTATCTTTTGTTTTAATTATAAACCAGCCTTTTAGTTTGTCAAGATCATTGTGCATTTTGATCCTGCCCTGCTTCTTCCCTTGGTATATGAAGTGACACAGCTAGCTTAGTGTCATCCACAAATTTTATACATACACTCCAAAGTACCCTCTCTTAAATGCCCAATGCACTTAATCAGGAAATGTTGAAAAAGAAACAAATTTTCAACCAAATGTATATCATTCTCCAATCAGCTTTACTTCTAGCTCTTATTTCCATAGTTTCAGGCAATTAACAGATAATTTTCTATCCAGTGTCTATATTTGCATCTGTGCAGTTTTTCACAGAACTCTTTTATTTAATACATTAATTTGCTTCAATGCCATTTTTGCAAACAATGTACAAAAGTATTTTTACTGAAATAACTGACTGATTATAAAGTGCGTATTTTATTTGGCCTCTAACTGTACCAGTGTATGAATTAGAACAGCCTTTTCCACTAGCAGAAGATCTCATTACTTCTCTAATATTTTTTCCATAAATCAGTATGTGCAATTGATGCTGATATGAAAGTAGAGATTGAGTCTCATTAAAGCTCTTGCTAAGAAATATTGGGAGAGTTTAATAATTTTCATTTAGGTTTCCTGAATAATAAAATCTCTCCAGATCATATTTCTCTTAAATATTTCAAACTCTGAGAAGTGAACCTGTTGTAATTTTTAGCCCTAATTAGAAGTTGGGGATATTTTAGTGTGTTCCTGGTTCAGATAATTTTTTAGTTACAAAATGGAATTAATTTATCTTTTTGCTTATATGTATGTGGAAAGCTATAAAATACTTGAGTAAATGTAAAAGGGTTACTGATACTATGAAATTAGCATCAGTATTGTGTTATCATTCAAACTATTATTTGTTATACTGATGTTCAAATTCCATGGTAAGAATGGAGCTGAACAATAAATTGAAGTTTTTAATAATCATCTGTTATCTATATTATGAACTAGATATAAATCTTCATAATGTTTTTTTAAAATAAGACTTTTCAAACATACAGAAATAAAAAATAATAACTTATTATAATGTATTTCATTTGTAGCTGAATGCAGTACAGAAAAAAAACAGAGATGAAGACATAGCCAATCACCTAAGACTAGAAAAATGGTAGTCCAAAATTGGGATAGCAATTTCCTGGATCAAACCAAATACTGATTTATGTAGTCACACATATCTCTAACTGGCATTTCATTTGCTTCAGTGGAATATGGATGCAATTACTGTTCATAGAATAATATAAACAATAGAGTACATCAGGCTAGTTTTACAAAAAATGCTGTGCATAATTTAATATTTAAGTATATCTATCTTTGCAATCATATTGTGTTAATGTATATATTTATATACTTTATAATTGTTTCTTTATAGCTTTCATTCTTAAATATGAGGTACAGTATTGAGAAGAATAACACAAAAGAAGAAAAGTAAACCAAGTTTGCATTGGAAGTCATGTAAGAACAGGAGGTGAATGATAAGTTATTATATCCCATGAATTAATCTAGATGAATAGAAAAAAATTGTAATGAAATTTCCCATTAAAAGCATTTATTATCTGAGATTTTGAGAAACCAGATGATGTTAAAAAAACTTTTTTAGTTTAACTTAATTTCTTACTTATTCTGATATTTTAAGTGTCATTGTAAACTATTTCATCTCCAAGAAATTTCAACCTGTAAAATGATTGTACTTTGATTTGTGATTTGCACCTAACATATAGAAAACATTATATTCAATGCAAGCTTAGTTAGCTGAACTAAAATTGTGTAAGGGCAGAAAGAGTCAGAAATATTGCCACTGAATGAATATGAGAGAGTCACTCACTAAGAAACTTCACTTGTGTAAAAGAGTTTACAGCCACCATTCAGTATATAAACTGGGGGAGTTACCCCTAAGGTGGGATAATTGTGGTTTGGGGATAGGTTTGGCATTGGTCAGCAAGTGGTGAGCAACTGTATTGTGCATCACTTGTTTTTCCTGGGTTTTGTCTTTCTCTATCTCTTTCTTCTTCTTCTTCTTCTTCTTCTTCTTCTTCTTCTTCTTCTTCTTCTTCTTCTTCTTCTTCTTCTTCTTCTTCTCTTTTAATTTGTTCCAATTATTAAACTCTGCTTATCTCAATCAACAAGTTTTACATTCTCCTCCCAGTCTCACCAGGGTGCTAGATAAGTGAGCAAGCAGATGCATGCTGCTAAATCGCCAGCTGAGCTTAAACCACAACAGGAACCTAAAGTACCCAAATACTCAAATCAGTCTACTCATAATTTCTTTTGATATTTCCTATCAATTTGGAAAAGGAAACTGATTTATCACCTTTTCCATTCAACACATTTTATTTTTGGACAGTAAAAGAAAAAGACAGCCTCTACTTGCTTTTGTCTTCTACTAACCATGCCCCTCAAATTGCTTAACATTTATCTCCTTCTGGTATTTCTTGCATGAGAAAAAATAGATTCTTGAAAAGTAGTTGTTTTAAAGACTAAAACACATTGTTTCAGAGAGTGACATAAGGAGGAGGTGCAGAAAAGGCATAAGTTTGGGAATGTTGTTTAGGCCATGCTACAATAAAATAAGACTATCTTGTTTTGTAAATAAACCTAAAGTATTTTAAAAAATAGGTACTTCAAAAGATAAATTGCCCTTCCAATTTAATGTTGGAACTGTGTTAAGAACATCAGATTGACATTAAGATCATTGTTTTGAAAGTGCCTCTTATTGTATTGTAAATGAGTACTAAAAAATTCTATCCTCCTTTCAAAAATGAAGAATTTTTCCTAAACTTGGTGAGCTGAGACTTGAGTGTGTCACTGGAATTGGTGAGAATATTACTGGAAGTACTGTTTGAAAGAGAAGAGGAAATCAGTCCTTACTGACAGAGAAAAAGTCTTGACATTCATCAGAACTTTGACTGAGAGAGTAAACTTTTGAAGACTTTTATTAAGTACATTATTTTCACTAGTTCCAGATTATGTTGTTATATTTATTGTAAATAGATAATATTCTTCTTTCATAGGAAGCTGGAAAAACTCTTCAAACTTTCTCCCTTTCCCTTAATTTTGTTTTGCATATGCTTAACAGATAGCATATGCTGCAGAAAGCAAGAGACTGAAGAAAAGTCAGGGAACAGCAATTCTCTTTCTGTTTCAATGAGAAATGTCGAGAATATTTCCTGCATTTCTTTTCATGTTGAAATACATACTAAATCATTAATTGTACATTCTTGTTTCTTTATGGCAAATTACCCAATGGTGTAACAGACTGCAAATTGCACTACATATTTGCAACACATACCAAATAGTACTAAACTGAGAATTAGATTGAGAACAATAAACTGAGATGTAGATCATTGCAGAGATAAACTGTGAGAACTCAACCTCTGATTTCCCATTTACCCTATAAAATAATGTTTAAAAATTGGCTGGATATATTTATCTGAAACAAAATTTCTAACATTTGTAAGAAAGAGGGTGGGGAAAAAAATAAAATTAATTATTAACTGTGCATTTTGAAAATTAGCCCTAAATTTGGTATTGAGCAGGTTTTGGCTTAACCTTTCAGGGACCCTCCCGATCATGTTGGATAGTACTGCAATAGCCTTCAAATTATAACAAGTGATTGCCAGTCAAACATTTTCAGTGGCCTGGGATTTGGTTGGGGATTTTTTGTTTAATCTCAAGTAGAAACAGAGTAATCAACATTGGAACATATTAGCCATTTTTTGTGAACTGTTTTAAGAATACCTATGTTGCACTGGTAATCCTCATATGAATAAATATAATGAAAACAACAAGGGATTTTGCAAATAAGTTTCATATTAGACATTTTGGACTATATTGAATGATAACTAATTTTATGTCTCACCATAGTACTTTGGTAGGACTTGAATGACCTGTGGTTGATTTTAAATTATTCCTTGTGCCATGGGCACTGTTCTGTCAGGTGATTATAATTTTTTTTTGTAAAATCTTGGTAGCACTTAGTAAATGTTAGGCATCTGGAGAGGAAGTAGAAAAAAATTAGTGCAGGAATGACCAGGAATAATTGGGTAAATTCAGCATACCACTGCAGAATAATTTCCCAGAAAGAGCACCCTGAGAAAAATTCTCTTGTCAAGGTACTTACTTTCCTGCTTCCACTCACACACCTGAAAATTCAGTTCTTTGGCACCTTGAAAAGCTTGAAATACTGTTTAATATTTTTTTGTTCTTCACATCTCTTCATTCATTCCTTTCCAACTGCTCTGAAGTGTCTGATGTGGCTTGCAGTGCCGTCATTACAATTTATGCTAAATTCCAAAATTTACACATCTGTTCATAGGTACTCAATGAGGTATTTTTCTCCCATTCTTCTGTCTGTCCATCACATCGCATATGTGATTGTATATTTCATTTTTATGCACAGTTTCTGTGAATTCATTTATTAAGACTGATAATTCAGAGGTTTCATATTGGATGTGCAGATTTAACAGATTAAATGATTGTAATCTGGATACACTCATGGGAGAAGAGAATTAAGAGGTCTTTAGGTTCACCTTTAGTATCTCTCCCATTTCCTTACTATTTTGCTTGTACTTTTTGAGGAATGGAAGTGAGAGTGTGTCTGTTGCTGCTCAACAGCCATACTGCCTCTTTATTACAGCAGTCCTTCAGTCCACCCAGTTCTGGTTTTGCCATGCAGTACAGAGAGAAGACTGCCCTCTTCTAAATCACATTTGGGCTGCATTCAGCCTTGAAGATGATTTTCTTAGTGCAGGTGTTTCCAGAAATGTTATAATCTTAGAAGTTTTCCCTTTTAAACAACTAAAACTGGATAGATTGGCAGTTTTCTTGAAAGAACTTCCAGACTGAGTACATAGAATAACCCGGAAAAGAAATCTTAAAGCAAAATAGAAAGAAGGCCATGGCTGATATCCATTGTCAGCAAATAGTTGTAGAAAAGAATAAGTTTCACTCGAAATTCAGATGACTTAGTGCTGTCTATGTTAAAACCAATTATTTGAACTTCATTCTGTAGTAGACAGCTGGTGCAAATGGTTCTGTAACAACGTAATGTAATAATGTGTCAAGCAAAAAGTCCACTTTTAAGGCAGATGGTGCAGCAAGTGTAATTGCAGTTACCTGATGGATGCCCTGGTGTACATATGCTTTCTATCCAAAATTTATATGATGATACTGTTAGGCACCGCCATTAGCATACAACAATTCATTGTATGGTATCACAATCAAAGAGAGAGAACTGAAAAGAAAAAAAATACCTCTCTTATTGAAGTACTGTTATGAAGAATGGATGTAGAATGTTCTGTTTATTAGAAATCTTTGCCACTACAATGAATTTGTACAGGGATACGTAAGAGTGTTTTCTTGATCTGTCAGCACATTTTTAGATTTAATGGCAATAAGTAAAACAACTTACTCTGCAAATAAGTAAAGCTAAAATTATCAGTTTTCTGTCAGGCAATATGAAGGTGACTAGTGTCTTCAGATGTTTTGATTATACTATCCTCTCATCCCGAACTTCATTGGAAGACTATTTACAAAGCAGTCCTTCATAGACACATATGACCAGCAAGAAGTACAGAACACAACTGACAAATACTTGATAAAGATGCAGAATGGCAAAATTATATTTATGATTTATTAAAATATATTTTTTCCTATATTTCCAACAGCTTGCTATTCTTCTCCCTATATTTTCCTTGATCTTAGTATTTGTGAGTACAAAATAACTAATCTCACGACCATGAAAGTTAAATGTCTAGTAATTCAAATATGGACTTAAATAAGGGGTGATTTTAAAGCCTCTCTTGGGAGAAAATTTTAGTTACTATTAGCAATTGCTCAGAAGAAAAAAAACTTAGACATAAAATATCATATCTTTCATGCTGAACCCAAATTAAATAAAAGCACTGTTTAGTACATTGATGTAAGCATCTAACTCAATTATAGCTCAGAGTATAAGAGACAACAGAAGACAATAAGTGTGACAGTTGATGGATGTTATAGAAAAAAGATTTTAAAAGATATGATGTGCTGGTTTCAGCTGGGGTAGAGTTAATTTTCTTCATGGTCGCTGGGATGTGGCTGTGTTTTGGATTCGAGCTGAACACAGGATTGATAATACAGAGATGGTTTTGTTATTGCTGAGCAGGGCTTATACAGAGCCAAGGCCTTTTCTGCTTTTTGTACTGCCACGCTGGCAAGGAAGTTGGGGGTGCCTGGGAAGTTGGGAGGTGACAAAGCCAGGACAGGTGACCCAAACTGACCAAAGGGATATTCCAGACCATGTGACATCGTGGTCAGTATATAAAGGGGGGAAGAAGGAGAAAGGGTGGGACCTTTGTTCTTTGTCTTCCCGAGTCACCATTACCTGTGATGGAGTCCTGCTCTTCTGGGGATGGTTGAACACCAGACTGCCCATGGGAAGCAGTGAATGAATTCCTTGTTTTGTTTGCCTGTGTGTGTGTGGCTTTTGCTTTACCTGTTAAACTGCCTTTATCTCAATCCACAAGTTCTTTATCTTTTACCCTTTTGATTTTCCCCCTAATCTCACCGGTGAGGGAGTGAGTGAGCAGCGGCACGGGGCTTGGCTGCTGGCTGGGGTTAAACCATGGCATATAGGAACTGAAAAGATGTATTTTATGTATTTCTATGGTGATTCATGAACAGAGGAAGTAAAAGGGTAGACAATAGTTTGAATCTGATTGTGTGACAAAACAGGAGCTAGCAATTTTCCAGTACATGTTTCTGCTGCAGGAATGCAGCATGGATAAAATTGCAAGCAAGTAAAAAGAGACATCAATAGCACTTAACAGTAGAGAAGCTAGAGACATTATAACAACAAATTAAGATGGATCTTCCATGGCGGGTAACAGCACTATAAGCAGAGGATTAAAATGTGTTATACACAGGGCCTTAAGAATGTTTTTCCAGGAAAGAAAATAAATCCCAAAATTGCAGAGGTCTACTTTTTGTTTTAATTTTTAATCAGAAGTCCTCCATAATTCTCTCCTTCTCTGTCCATCACTCTTTGTATCAGCATGAGAAATCCATTTCAGTGTTCTTAGTTCCACTATGTCATGTTGTTCTTTCACTGGAAACTTTTAACAACAGAAATATTTGCATGACTGTACATAAAGAATTAATCCGAATCACCAGCAAACTGAACTCATTTAAACAAGTGATGAAATCAAATTATATATTGTTTTTCTGTATTCCAGTAACTGTGTTGTTCAGCTTCTATTTTTTGCTAGTACATTAGGTTCATTGCAATTAATCAGTTAAATATCATCGAAAATAATTTTAAATGCTTCCAGCTAAGCTGAACAAATTCCTATTTAATCAAGAACTCTTGAAGTGCTTTTTCTTTTGTTCCCTAATGGGGCCTTGCCAGATACATATTCTGTTTAATCCACCAGTATGTGATGTTATAAATATATAGATTGTAAGTATTTTAAATCTAATTTTCTTTAACATATTAAATTTTTTTTAAATTACCTAGATATATATTGCTACCAGATATAACATCCCAAGCTCTCCGGAATGAGCATTGCTGACTGCACATATTCTAAGATAATATACATAGTGCACAGTATGTGTAGTTCATTCTGAAATAAAGTATAAAATATAGGAACATATTTTATTGTCATTAAAAAAAATATAGAACTGGATTTGGGACAGAATATTCAGCAGTCTGATAGACTTTTCTTTGAAGAAAGGGTCATTTCTATTCGTAAGGTTTCTTGGATTAGATGCACAGCAAAGTGTGAATAGAGATGGCCAGTCTCAAGCAGAATGCACATAAACCTATATCAGCATCACACAAAATTACAAAGAGAGTAGATCATACAACTGGAGTTGTTTTCTACCAGTTTTATGTCTTTCTGGGTGAAACAACTGCCATTAAAACAGAAAATCCACCAAGTGTGAGAAGCCACAGTGGAACAGCATTGTGAGTGAGAGGAAAATCAAATATTTCTGTTCCAGAATTGACAGCAGAAAACAGGATGTTTGTGAGGCCTCCACATTCTTCATGTGTGGGTAACTACATACACTAAAAAAATAGATTTAGAGAAATTAGCAGGGATAGTGATGTACATAAGAGTAGTTAAAGACAATGGGAATAGGAATGAACTGGAGGAATTTTTCTTTGTTTAAGCAATTGATATAGTTGGAAAAAATGGACAAACTTCTGCTATATAAAATTAAAATAAAACTATTCTCCACAAAACTTTTCTTTTAGAGAATATCGTAGAATCACACAATGCCTTGGGTTGGAAGGGACCTTAAGGATCACATATTTCTAACCTCCCTGACATTTTTCACTAGACCAAGTTGCTCAGATATGTGGAAGTTTAGTTCCTCACTTGGTTTTGAGGTAAGAATAGATGATGTAGAACATCTCAGACTTGTTTGTAATGTACCATAACACTTTCTTTATGCACAGTTGAACACACAGGTATAATAGAGCCATTTGAAATAGTCTTGTGACACACATGGGTAAATTAGAATCGCAGTAGCTCTCCTAATCAATATACCCTATGACAAAAACATTGCTCATGATGCATTGCTCTGTATTTAAGAATGTATTAGAGTAAAAAGGAGCAAAAAATATATACCTGAGTCCTAAGTATTTCATCTTTGATTAAAAATGTTTACTAGGGCTGTCTTTTATAAATATACATTCGAAGTGCCTGTGGTAGAAGAGGTTGTGGTCTCAGTGCTGTCTGCTGCTGCTGACTTATGATATAGGCAATAAAACCTTAGGACATCATTAGGAAATACCTATGAGGAGAAACTCTTGAATAGATCATATAATTTTTTATGATCTTTCCATTACAGTGTCAAGGTACAGGTGACTATCAGCAGCAGAGTAAGTCATAGGAATATTTTGAAGTAATTGAATCTGAAGACTTATTTATAGAAGTAAATCAGATCAGCAAAATCACATAATTTTGGTCTTTCTGAGTTACGTGGCATTTTTTTAATTCAGGCTTTGCTTAGTTATAACCTTTAGCAATTCTAAGTAAACAGTATAATGAAAGAATGTAGATATGGTATTTGCTTTAAGACTGATGAAAATATATACTTAGAGATATTTTCACTAGTCTGGCTCAATATGTTTTGCAAAAATAATTTTAAAATGGACTTTCTATTCTTTGTTTTCCCCAAATTTTAGGCTCTTTATTTATCTTTAAATTCTACATAATTAATATGGTAGCTTTCTGATATTATTCTTCCGTTGATATTTTGGATATTTGTAGGTATAAATGGATTCAAATTTAAATCCTAGACTGGAAAACCCTAGTTCAGTAGGAAATATTTCTTGCGTTAACAAAAAACCCTCCAAACAACCTTAAAAATACTTAACCAGGGCTGTCTTAAAGTTCTTTAAAAGTGAATTAAAATTTCAGCTCTATTTACTCAGAAAATTTGGCAAAAGTGGCTGCAGATACAAACACAGTTACTTAAAATACACAGTGGGATGGAGTGCACCCTCATCAAGTTTGCAGACAACTCCAAATTGAGGGTGCAGTTGACACACCTGAAGGAGGGGATGCCATCCAGAGGAGTCTGGACAAGCTCAAGAATTGGGCCCATGTGAATCTCATGAGGTTTAACAAGACCAAGTACAAGGTACTGCACCTGAGTCAGGATATCTTCTGGTATCAACACAGGCTGGGGGATGAACAGATAAAGAGGAGCCCTGGTGAGAAGGACTTGGGGTCATTGGTGGGTGAGAGGCTGGACACAACCTGTGCTCACAGCCCAGAAAGCCAAACACATCCTGGGCTGCATCAGAAGCAGTGTAGGCAACAGGGCAAGGCGGCGAATTCTGCCCCTCTGTTCTTCTCTCGTGAGACCTCACTGGGGTAACTGCATCCAGCTCTGTGGTTCTCAGCACAGGAAGGAGATGGACATATTGACGTAAGTCCAGAGGAGTGCCACAAAGTTGATCAGAGGGATAAAGCACCTCTCTTTTGAAGACAGGCTGAGAAAGTTGGGGTTCTTCAGCCTGAAGAAAGCTCTGGTGAGACCTTATAGCAGCCTTTCAGTACCTAAAGGGGGCCTATGAGAAAGCTGGGGAAGGTTTTTGACTAAGGCAAGTAGTAGTAGGATATGGACTAATGGCTTTAAACTGAAAGAAATTAGGCTTAGATTTAGATGTTTTCTGTGAGGGTGGTGAGGCACTGGAACTGGTTGCCCAGAGAAGCTCTGGATTCCCTATCCCTGAAGGCTGTGTTCTGCCACTGAACCTCACTGTTGAGTGGGAAACTTTTTTCTTTTGTTTTGCTAACAATAAAACCTATGAGAACCAAGTAATGATAACTTGTATTTGATAGACCTGTACAATGACTATTTAATTCACAATCTGTTTTAATGGCATATAAACTGTGGATTCATGACACAGGTATTTTACCTCTTATAGATCTGAATGCAAAACAAGATGGTTTATTTTTATTTTATTTAGATAATGTTAATTCTCTTTTGTGTTTAAGAGGCCCAGCAGAAAATTTCTCCGTTTTATATAATGCAGAGAGAAAAGAAAATCTCTTGTTTGATATTATTATGGATGAATCTGTATAACTACAGGTTTAAATCTGTCAGTCCTGTACTAATGAGACAAAAGACTATTTGCAATGAAGATGCTGTTAAAAGCAAAATGAATGTTGCGATGGTCTTTTAGTTCTAATTGTATTGTACCAACATTTGGTGTAATTATATGCAGTTGAGCATAATTTTATCTTTCATGCCACTCTAAGAAATTCTGGAGTAAATTGCAGTAGCTATCTGTTTTCCGATGAGTTTGATCACTTTATTTTACCCCAGTCTCAGAATTTAGTTAGAGAGGTCTGAAACCCCGTATTTATCATAATCTGCTGCGTTTGTTCAGTCCCCATGCGGCAATTCCAATTAGAATTTTTTTTCAAAGTCATCCTTACAGCAATAATGATAATCCTTTAGCATCTATCTGGATTAGGTCTCTGTTTTATTCTACTAATGAATACTCTAGGGGGGTCTGGGCAATTTTACAGAACAAATTAACCTTAGAGCATAGCCATTTAAAGTGTTCATTATACTGGACACCTGCAAAGTGTACTGGGCTTAAATGCAATTTAATAGACCCTTCTAGGCCTGTTTTAAAGTATCCTGAAGAGAATATGAAGAAGATGATATTTAAATTATGATAGTTATAATGGTTTTTTTTCCTAGCATTTTCAATAAATATCAGATGTGCTATGTATGAAATATCACTTTTGGAATACATCAAATATAATCATGTAATTGCAGCTTTTGAAATCTAAAATGAAGAGTTTCAAAACACTGAAATCTGAAATGAATGTCTCTTCAATTCCACCTTTGTATAAAGCATGCTCAAAAGGAATGTTCTACATGTGATACATTTTGTTTCTGATTCAAATACTCCTATTATTGCAAAAATACATGAACTGTAATTCTTAAATAGGCTATAATGGAAAGGGATTGAGGAAGAGAGGGCAAAAGAGCAGAGGGAAATAGAAAAGCTAATTGGTATTCTCTGTTTTCAACTGTTCATATCCCCAAGACTTTCCCTTTTATTTTTTTTTTTTTAATTTAAAGTCAGAGTCTCTTCATTATCTCATTACACTACAAACACCACAGTGCCAAGGACCAAGAATGATTCATTTGCATTGTTCATCAATCTAAACATTGCCACTAGAACTAAATGCAGGCTCAATCTGAACCCATCAGACACTGCTTGCATGACTATTGTCATCATACTAATTCAATAGGCAATTAATTTGGTCTTTACTAACAGTTATGAGAGTTAAATAAATAGACTTTATATTTTAGTATATTAAGCCAGCTTCTAAAAACATGAACATCTTTATCCATATATGGGCAAATTTTTGTAATTCCATATTATAAATCTTGTTGGCAACACTACATTACAGGAAAACTTGCTGCATCCTTGAATAGAATGTGACAGAAAATGCAAACAAAACCCAAACGCGTTCAGTTTTGCATATTTACTTAGTTTATTTTGGAGCAGAAAAACTTAAGCAAAATCAGAAGTATATACTTAGTGTGTGGAAGCATATGTGTAAAATCAAGCCAATAAATGTTTTCCTCACTGAAATCCCAAATAACCTACTGTGGTAGAAGACAGTGACAAAACTGAAAGCACAGATTAGGCTAGGTTTTCCAAATTCAGAAACACTGCTGGGAAAACAGTGGAGCTCCAGGATCAAGAATTTCTGAAAAAAACTTACACAATTATCCTAAAATGTCTGCTGACAATTTTGCTTAGGCCTGAAAAAACCTACTGTGATCTCAGAAAGGTTTTTTTCAGTCAATAAATCCTCAAACTTTGGTTTATATAAACAATATAAATTTTCCACATGCTATCTTTTGCCTTTTTTTAATAAGCTACATATTTGTAAGTATATTTTAGCTATTAATTGATATCTATTAATCTGTTTCTAGCATTTACAGGGGTTTTTTTCAATGCCTTCTAAAAGATTATTTGCATCCTGTGCTGCTGATGAAGTAATGAAATGGTTCATACCGCTTTCATTCACCCCCTCACAGTGATACAACAGCCACTATTCTGCAAAGTACTGTACTGAAATCTGTCGCTGAGAAAATCTGAGTTGCAGTTGTAAGTATTTTGGTTTTGTGACTAATGTGATATACTTGTAAAGTCCTAATAGAGACACAGCTGAGTTAGCTCAGGTACTGTGACATGTAAATTAGACAAGCATGAAGATGAGACATCTGTGACAGCTGTGTATACGTGACACCGGGGAGATATAGAGTGGGTTTACAGAAAAAAAAGAACCACGTTACTCATATAACCTGACATAACCTGAAATGTATTTACTAAGCAGCATGGGTTTAGCAGGTGAATAGAAGTGTTTATTATAAATCTTCTATAAGATTTCTAATAATAAATAAGATTCTAATCTATAAGATTTCTATTCTGTGGCACTCACAACCTGACAAGGATCATGTCTCCCCAGCCCAATTTAGATAGCCAGCATAGACCAGGTAAACAGCACCTACTGATCAATATTTTGAGTCCTGGATGGTATTCTGGCCCCTGCCTGTTGCCCATGCCCAGAGCCCTTTCCCTGCCACCCCTGAAGGTCACTGTCTTAACAGTATATTTCTTTAAAATTAGATAATTAGAATAAGTCACCAATGATATTGCTAGTTTTATAACTCAAGGCCAATTCCTTTGGCTTTCCCTATATTTAAAACCAGTTAGTGGTTGTTTTCAAAGTTATCATCACCTTCTGGTTTCCTATTCCAGATGTGCTAAAAAGATGCTAAGTCCTTGCTTCAATGCCATCTTAGCTTATACCAGAGTATTTTAGAGTTAGAAATCAGCAGATGATATCTTGGCCTCGTTTTATTACATTAAATGTTCAGGAAGTTTTTAGTTCTTAACAATCCATAACAAAGATACAATCAAAAGTGGAAAGCAACCAAACCCACCTTTATACCACAGGTGATCTATATATTTTCTGCAACAGAGGTAGTCTCATGCAGGTATGTAGATGAATTTGTAAAGTTAACACAGCTGCCAGTTTCTTTCTCTTTCTAGGAAAATTTATCAGACTTTGTCCTACCTGAGCATGCAGGCTGCTGTTTCAGGGCCACATCATCATACCACAACTGAGAGAAAGCTAGAATATTTTAGCTAAGGGCTGACACAATATTTGAATTTTTCCAGGCTAGAGTTGTACTCCTTTTGACTGTTTTTCATTTACATTCAATTAAAATTATCATCATTTCCATGTTATTTTCACCAAACCATCTTTCCTATTTTTTTTTTCAGTCAGAAACCATTCAAAAACCCTAAAAACTCAAAACCCACACTGCTTTCCCAGCTGCAGATAATATCTTATCTATGGAAATATTGTATAAATCTGGCTAACAGCATTCTAAAGGTATTAAATATCCAAGTTCTGATTTTTCTGAGGAGTACACAATTAGTGGGAAGTCAGTTACCATATCTTCCTTGGTTCTGATCTTAGTACACTCTAGAAATATATTCAGCCTACTCAAGAAAGTAATATAATATCTACAACAGAAGTACAAAATTAGGAATATCTCAGTTTTCTCACACATTTTGTTTTCTTTCTCTTTACACCAGGTGCTCCTTCTTTTATTTTCTGCAAGTTTCATCAGGGCATGGATTGTTATCCTTATGAATTTTTCCTGAGAGTAAACATGTTTCACCACCCATGTGATAGCTTGTTAGTGATACTTTTATGGCATACAAAGGCTTTAGCTGATGTTAGAACTTGTCCAATTCCCACTGTTTCTCCAGGTGGCAAATAAGTTCTGTTTTTTCTTCTGATTTCAAACAACTTACTCATTGTCTCTGGGCTGTGCCTTGACCATAAATCTTTTTTCCCCAGTGCAACATCAAGAAAAAAAACCCCACAACATTTTGGAAGGGCTTACACTGTTGTGCTGTGTCCTGTTTTCAGCAAGAGTGTAGCTTTCAGCTGGGGGACATAGAGTATAGAATTCAATTGTGTAAACGTAGACTACATGAGGTGCTCTAGGTGTCTGAAATGAGGTCAATAGATAGGACCCAAGACCTACAGGATAACCATACCTTAGGTAACAGGTGAAGGACTAATGGATCTGAAACCTCTGAAGTTGCACTGGTTACGTGTGTTTAGGCAGCTGACTGCCACACTCAGATGATTTGAAAAGCCAGTGCTTGACAACTGAGCTGAGTCAAAATGAGTCGCAAATAATCATGAATAGTAACTTGTCTTCAGACCAGAGCTTTTATTTAGTTTTTTTTTCTTTAATTAAGGAAATAATATAAAGTATCAAAATCACAGAAAATGTACCTTTGTTATGAGTATGCTGCAACTGTATTTCTTTCAAGTTTCTTCTACACATTCAGTTTTCTTACACATTCTGGCAGGTACACGATTAAGATGCTCTGTCAGTGCATTTCATCAGAAAGTTATTAAATAATCCCACCTGCCTGAAGCAATAACTACTACAGGAATAAAGCGATTATCTATTGTTACCTGAGTTGCACTTCCTCTAAATCTAATGAATTTAAACACACTCTACATGGTGTGAAATATCACCATAACATGAAGAAACTGTCATTTAAGTATGTTCATACAATATCTACAATTCAAACTCAAATATTTTGTGATATAAAAACTGGTCACTTAATGCAGCATGGAAAAGCAGTTTGAACTAAAATGAGGAAAAAAATTAAAACGTTGATTTTAAACTGACTTGAAGGTACAGAGGGTAAGTAACAAATGAGAACATACTTGCTACTGTTATAAAAGTTGTTTCACATTGTGCCTATATAGGGGTGGTGAGCCTAAGGCACAGATAAAATCACCATTAAAATCATACAGGAAAAATAAGGAATTAGATCGGAGCTTGAAGCCTACAATACTGAGAAGTCGAGGTTCTCGGAAACTGCCCAAGAGAATTGTCATTTCAGTCACCTACCTTGCAATTGCATGAGAGTTGAGTTTATTCAGTCATTGTATTGCAGGCTCATTCCAGAGGCCAGTTGGAAAAGCCAAGATTATTTTTTAATTTGTCTTGCCTTGTAGTAGAGAAAAATTTGTAATCTTCCTGGAGCACAGAGTGCTTGGTTCTGGTCACATAATTTCTTGGTTTACACATCAGATGGGCCCAGCTCCACCCATATCCTCCTACTTGCTTCTACACACACATTTTGTCATCCAGCAAGCATCATTATGTGTTTGTCCAAAGATGACTTTTAGGAGGAACAGTGAAAGTACATGTCCATATCTCTAGGCTGTGGAGTGGAAAAGTGTATTTACACTGCAGCAGTGCCCATGAAGTGCAGTAACAATGCATGTTTGTCAATGTCCATACGAGAGAGACAAGGGATGCATATCTGACCTCTGTAGGACAAGACTGACATGGGGCAGAAAACTAGTCATTAATTTGCACTACTTTCACTCTTGTTCCAACTGAATGAATAATTTTAAGTTTTGAAAACAACATTCAGTATAGTAAACTGCCATTTAATACTAAAAAGCTACTTAGTTAACCACTAACTGTATTCAACATAACAGCAACTGAAATTGGGGAAAACCGCTGTGACCCACTCCAGTAAATTAAATATGTGCACAAAATACTTACTAAACAAAAATGCAGAAGGAAAGCAAGAGGCTTTTTCTTCATGTGACTGAACACTGATGATGAACTCAGGACAAAAAGATTTAGGTGTCAGTAAAATGTCTAGTTCACACATCAAAATGCATCAGAAAATTTACTAAACCCTCCTGGGACAAAACTCTGGAAAACACAGTGAAAGAAAGACTGGAAACTAAACACCAGTACCAATATTGCTATTTTTTATTCCAAGAGCAAGGAGCTTGCCTCTCATCTGCCCCCCTCTACCATACTTACTGGACTACTAGTAATGAAAACACCCTAAAAAACAAATTAGCCTACTATGTATGTCGCTGTTGGGGCAGCCACGACACATACGGACACTGCACTGGATGAGAGCATAAAGCGTTATGTTTCAGAGAAGCAGCATATTTATAGACTTTTGTATGTTATTGTGTTACAAATTCATTGGCTACTAAGTTACAACAATGGATTCGTTGGCTATCATTTAACTACAATATAATACTATTGGTTACCTATAGCATAAGCATTCAAGCATTCAGAAAAATAACAGGTCCAGATATGTTGCTGTTTTTCTCTTTCTGTTGTTTAAATTCCGTAGTTCAGTTGATACTACATTTTCACAGATAAAGCTGATTATTTTCTTCAGAAATAGAAGCTAACCATGTCCAAATTAAGATCTGTGAAGCCTTCAGACCAGCTGTCGGCCTCAACATATGTATAGTGCTTCGGAAGCTAAGATGAAAAAACAAGGAAGAGGTAATGATATTAGTCATCTGGTTTAGTATTTCACAGGAAGATTTTCAGATCCTGCCATAATTAACATAATTAATTCTACATAATATCTATGTAGAATATGCTACATAGATAACAACTAAACACAATTTTCAATCTGAAGATAATTCTTTGGGTGACTCATAAAGTCCAAGAGATTTGACATGTCTGTCTATCTGCCTCTCTATTTTAGTGGAAAACTCATCTCCCTCTTAGTTTGGGCTGAGACATTCTGACTATTTGTTGTCATGCTGATTGAAGGGCTACTCAGAAGTAGTCCACACCAGGATAAAAACAAAAATGTTCATAGCAAATTGCATAAGACTATATTGCATTTCTGCACCCACCTATGAAACTTTTACTTAGTAGTCTCTCCAATGTTATTCCAGGAGATTTATAATTACATTTCAGTCAATGCTCCAAGCAGTGCCTAGAAACAGTCATTTACATTTTCTTGTCACTGGCTTTGGCTTTTGGTTTTAGTTACTTCTTACTCAGCAGCTGATGCACTCTTGAAGTCAGAATAACATTTCTGACCAGAACAAAAACATCTTCAAAGCTATTTAATATACGAGAGAACTTTGTCAATCCTAGAGAGACACAATAGAACCTTGTATTTGAGAAGAACTTAAAATTTAAGGAAAACAGTCTATCAACTATCAGTCGTATGAAATATTATTTATTTGCTGCACATTCCATTTTCTGAAAATAAATGGTATTCAACAGATGAAGTAGATAAATGCTTTATTTATAAGATAACATTTTGGCTTTCAGCAGGTGCTTTCCTTATATTGTCCTCTGAAGCTGGTGAAAACAGTAATATTACAGCATAAATAAAATGTCTCTTAAACCTGCAAAGAACTTGAAATAGCATTTTTTCTGCTAAACAATGGGACACATGGTAATATTGCTTGCAGAAAATGAACTTGCTGCAGTTGAATTTCAAACACCAATCTTCTCCAGAAAAGGGAGAGAAGGGGAAAAATTTAATATGTATTTTCATTGTATGCATAGAAAAACAGACAAAGAGGAGCCAAGATGAGGCAGCTAAAATTAGACATTGAAAAATATGCACTACTTTCACAATCATATTTTCTAGTAAACCCTGGATTAAACTAGTCTGGCACTGCCAGAGGCTATTTCTTAGTGCCAGCATCTGTGGCTGTCTCAGTCCAGCATAACTGCTGTTTCCATTCCTTTTTAAGTTTCATGTGCATTAGTATTAGGTGCTTTATAGTTCCTCTTTTCTGCTCTCCTCAAATCATCATCTTTTTGGTCACTAGACTGCACACATTGTGGTTTGACGGGGCCAATTGCAGTTGACATTTCCAGTCGCCCAGGGTTAGCCCAGTATTAATTAAAACCTCGTTCTAGACTATTATAATTTTTCTTCATCATTGTAATGGATTTTATGCTATTTTTAAAATTCTGCTTCTTTCAGATAGAAATAAATCCTAATCTTGCATTCCTAAGCAGAAATAGCAGGATGAATTAGCAATCTTAGTGCCACTTAATGAAGTCCTTACATTAATCTTCCCTCTCCAATTTCATTTTCAAAACACCTAAAGCTAACATCTATACAGAAATAGCTTTTGCAAATCTAAGTCTGATTAAAACCCTAGTTGATCATTCAGTGCACTCAGAAGACACCTGGAATAGCTGTTATTTCTCACAAGCTTATGAGTCTCATTACCACCCAACATACACTTCTAATAAAATTCCCATGTTAAAGAGTAGATTTACTATGAAAAGCCACTTCTCAATGATTGTACATTCTGATACACCCCACTAATTCCCTAGCCATATCAGATCAAGGTCATGCTTGCTCATCTTCATGGGAATAATTACAGTTAATTGCTTATTGTCTCAATTACAACACCAAACCAGCTGAGAGCAAGTATTGGAACTTATTTCATCTGGTACCTCAGTCCCTTAACTGTGCCCACGTGGAAACAGGGGAGATGTTTCTACATCTGTCAGTGATGCCATGATTTGAAGACACTGGACCAAATCCCCTTAACTTTATGTCAGTATAGTCTGAATTTCTTCATTATTAGTGAAAATCCATTATCCTGTAGAAGAAAGATGTCTGACAGGTCTAGATGGGCTAAGAGTCAAGGCAGACTATTGCACTGTTGTCTAGATTTCAAGAGGTAAGCATATATTGCTTTTTGTGTTCTGAGTAACTGAAAATCTCTTGGAGGAAAAACCCTAGAGGCTCTAAGCCCATAACATCATTCCTGCAGCAAAAGCAGAATTTAAATTTTGATTTTTCATATCTCTTTGTACAGAAGACTAAAGAAGATAGTATATGACTTAGGACCACTGAGCCTTTAGAATACACTTAATTCCACCCTCAAAAAACTTATGGGTTTGTTCAAACATATTTATATGTACAGATATTCTTGTACCCATTGTTTACAAAGTGCAGGCTCTAGCAATATGGAATTTGCTAGCTTGCAAATACAAGATTTACTAGAATCACCAAATAATCAAAAGGGAATTGTTGACCCTTGTTTTGAGTAATTAATCCTTACAGGGCTGGAATTCTCTGCAAAATCTCTGCTTTAGCAGTTTACATTATCATTTTCTCAAATATCAGTATCTCAGAAAGGTTTCAGGTGTGATGGCTTTGCAGTACCTGCCTTCAAACTAGGTTATCACAGGCTATGTCCGTGAATTAGCTGTAGAAAGATGCCATGTACATTGTTTAGTAGAGACCATAAAATTGTTTAAGAATTGTTGAGTTCCGGCTAACCAATTTTGCCATTATTAATTTTCATAACGTAAATGGAAGAAAAGATGTCTGACTGCAAATCACTTTTCTTGCAAGAAAGGTATTCTGAGTTTCTTCTCACAAAATCTTACGAAAATTGTTTTCCTGTAAAATTCCCACTGAAACGCATCTTCACCTAGCATTTCTCTGCTATATAGCTCACCTGGAAATGGTTGTTATTTGGAACTGCAAGTATTACTTTAGATATCACCTAATGTGCTAGTCATCTTTACAAATTTTTCACCTAATCTCATGTGCTCAACAAGCTGTTTTTTCTACTAGTTCTAATAAATTTTGCTATATCCCACACACAACAATACACAAAAATTATTATTTTAAAATCAGCTTTCTACAGTACTACTTCAAGTTCTGAGGCTCTGTTTTTAATGTGATTTTTTTTTTAAACTAGCAGTAATGGTAGCTCAGTAATTTTTTTTTTTTCTAATGAAAAATTAGTTGCTTAAAAGTTCGATTCTTTTCATAAATGCAAATAAATATTTATTTCTCCTGATTCTAAATTTGTGTAAGCCTAATAGTTAGTACTTACACTTGGAAATGTAAAACTTTTCAATAGATATTATTAATTATAACGAATTAGTTTTATTAACTGACAGTAATGTTTTCAGTTTCTAGTATAAAAATGAGTTTGCATTCATTCTGGTTGCCACGACAACAATATGGATTAGTTGTCCTCCACCAGAACATTCTTGGAGCCTTTCATCATTTTGCAGTTCAAGTTTATTTGATAGAAAGGGTCAGTATTTTAAATTCCTTAGTTCTTTAATTTGGTTTTGAAGAGCCTATTTTTATATCCTCTTGGGAAAATGTAGTTTGATGGGAAGAACCTAGTGAAAGATGGAGACAACTTATGACACACAAAGCCTAAACAGAAATTTTGTGTTCTTAAACAATTGAGTTCTAGTAATCTTGCGTAATTATTGCTGTGTCAGTTTCAGGGGGAATTGTGGCAAAGGAGGCACGTTCACTGTCATACTTATTTTAATAAGATTAGTTAGAGAAATTAAACCTTAAACATGGTAATGATCTTAACTGAAGCAACCAGAACAGAACATTACATAAGCATCAAGAGAATTGCTCATAAAAATTTGACCAAAAAAGAAAAAATAATGAAAGACAAAACTGGTGGGAGTCTCTATAACTTAGAGGTTTAATGTGATACATAATTTAAGAAGGTTTAATAAAGTAATTCAGAAAATAGAAAAGTTTTTACTTTCAGTTGTGCTTATTCTGTACTCAGAAGGCCAGATTTATATGTATTGACTGTACTGGTATTAAGAAATTTTAGATTCAAGAACTAGATTCACAAAAGTGTTGACATGGTGGTGTTAAATATTTAGAATGCAGAACATGGTGCATGCTGAAGGGTAAATGCTAAATATATTACATGCAAGTTTTAAGCAGCACATTAGGGATTTACAACAGATTCCATCTTGAACTGGTCAATAGAAAATGAGAAATCAGAATGGACCTGAAACCCTATGCATTTCAGGGTCTATAAATTTAATTCTGAGCTGTAAGAAGAAGTTATTTTCAGATTTGTATTACATCCTGAGATCCTCTTCTCAGGTTAGACGTGCAACCTTTTCTTTTTCTTTTTGTAAAATGAGAAGACACTCTCTTTTTCTTTTAATTCTGTTGGTGGTTGTGCCAGTCTTTTTATGTATCATCTCAAAGATTAGACCAGTGATCCAAGAAGTAAAACGTCTGCATTCTGTACAATCATCAGCTTTAGAGAATTTTTACCCATTGTTCTCAAATCCTTGAAGAGGATTTAGCCTACTCATGGTGTCTTCCCCATGCTGCTGAACTCTGCCATCCTGGGATGCACTTCAAGACTTAAGGGATCAGAGAGAGAAAAGTATGGGGATGAAAGAGTCTGGAGATCTGAGACACAGGCTTGGCAGAAAGAATGGATGCTCTGGCTCCAGCTCTGTGAAGGGGTACTGCAAGAAAGGTGCAGAGGGACTTCTTACAAGGGCATGTAGTGATAGCACATGGGGTAATGGCTTTAAACTGAAAGAGGGTAGGTTTAGATCAGACATCAGGATGAAATTCTTCTCTGAGGGTGGTGAGACACTGAAACATATTGCTCAGAAAACCTTTGGGTGCCCCCTCCCTAGAAGTAAAGGTCAGGTTGGATGGTATTTTGAGCAACCTGATCTGGTGGACGGTGTTCCTGCCTATGGCATGAAGGTTGGAACTGGGTGATCTTTAAGGTCCCTTCCAGCTCAAACCATTCTATGATCCTATGATTTCATGTATTTCCTTTAATAACTGCTTAATGTCAATGGTATTATCTGAAACTTCTGTTCTCATGGATAGTTTCCACAAGAAACTATCATAATAGGGTTTTCACTGTGCTTAGGGGCCAGATAAAAAATATCAGAATTAATTTTTAGCAGGAACAATAATAGCTACAGGTACAGAATACAAAAAATAGAAAAAGAAGAAAAAGAAAAAAAAAGGAAAAGAAAAAGGAAAAGGAAAAGAAAAAGAAAGAAGAAGAAAAAGAAGAAGAAAAGAAGAAGAAAAAGAAAAAGAAGAAGAAAAAGAAAAAAGGAAAAGGAAAAGAAAAAGAAAAAG
>VXAZ01002751.1:117019-193882 GCA_013399875.1 Gymnorhina tibicen | reverse complement strand
AAGGGAAGGGAAGGGAAGGGATGCTTTTCATCAGGATGGAGAGTTGCTTTGTCAGCAAGCAGTACTGCCATCTCTACTTGCATGGAAGCATTTTTCACCCTTCATAGGGATCCTGTATTTGAACTGACAAGCTACTTTTAGACTCCTAAATCTAATCCATATCAACCATGTTAGTTAGTTATATAGTTAGTTAACCAACCATGTTAGTTATATAGTGTTTGTACTGTTCACATACCATGTTTTACAACTCAATTAGTCTGAATGTAAGAAACCCCCTACAATCTAATTAGGATTCCTTTATTTTCCACCAAGATCACCTTCTCCATCTCACTACAGCTGTGCTGCACTTGTGACATTCTATTGCAACATGCACATGTTTATGCAACATTCAAGGCTAATTTATTAGATAATCTCAGCATAACATATCTGAGTAGGAAAAACTGGTCTGAGGTGTTATTGACCTATATGCAACACCTGTTGTTAGTGAATATCTCATTTCCATCATATGCTTATTTAAAGACGGAATTATAGAAAAGTTTTTACTGTGGTACAATGAACCTTGATGTATGAGCACAGCTGAACTAACAATTCCCTCACAGAACTGGAACAGTGGCCATTAGCTGAACTTGAGCTACAAATGTGGAAGCACTTCACATTTTAGTTAAAAGAATTAAAACAAAATGTTTTAGGCAATTAATTTTTTACTTTCAATCTACATCACTGAGATTTCCACAATTTAAAAACCATTTGTTGGCATGGAAACATCAGCTTAATTAAATATGGATTAAACTAATTAACCTAAAACATATAATATTATAGACCATTTGATTTAGAATACATTAAAGGAAACAGAACATTTTCCATAATTTTGTGTCTTTTATCTACTGAAAAGTTTTTGCTTTCAGGAGAATTTACATGCTTGATCTTCAGGCTATCTCCTGAAAGTAAGGATGCTGTTGACAAGTAATGCTAAAAATGCCTGTTTCAACAAAGGTGGACCCTGTGTGTATAAATGTTGTCTATCCCTCATGACAGTTTTGCTTTTTAATTGACTGTCAGACACCATGATGTGGAGTATCATCTTCTTTCCCAGCTACAAATTTTATTTCTGGTGTGTATGTGCAGACACACCAGAAATGGATTTGGTTAAATAGAAAATGAAGATATAAAATAGCAAAATGATCTATACTTTTCTGTCAATCTGTTAAATTGCAAGATGACAGAAGAAATCAGTTAGTATTTAGCTAAAAACCTTCACTGAAAAAAGAAGATTTAAAGATTCAGAGTTTCTTTCCTGTAACTGGCTTCCTCCACTAGAATCACATCATTGCTGTTATGATCTTCCACATGCATTAAGGTTAATAAGCAGTTGTTTCTCATGTACAGTTTCCTTTTTGTTTGGATGGCTTTGAAGTAGTAGTAGTAGTCATAGTTTTCAAAGGAAATATGAATAATTTCATTTAGTGTCTGACATTACATCAGTGATTACATCAGCATTACTTCATGGATCTACAAATATTACTTAGTGAAATTCCGGCTAGATTTTTAGTTACTCACTAATAACTTCAATACGAAGGTCAACTCTTAAAGCAGTCTCCAGGCTTCACGAAAACAACTCTTTTTGCAAGGGCAAGGAATAATGATCTGGAGGTCAGGCTGAGAGATCAAAGTATAGGATCAGTCTTGTGAGTTTCATTGTTTTTACACTATTTAAAATAAAATAAAAGTGTATTTGAAGATATTTTTCTGCAGTGAAGCAACAGCTCTTCATAAGAGAAATCTTGTAATCCAACAAGCAGCTGCTGCTTCATTCAAATGCGTTTAGATAACGTCAAAATGTCGTACCTATGGTATGTAGCATGACTATAAATGTGGAGCAAAAAACCCAAATATCTCAATGCTGCTTGAATTCTTGGATTTCACTCCTCAGTTCTTCTTAACTTTTCTTATTCCCAGCTGAGGGTTGAAGGAGATAGAAGACTGAAATTCCATTAAAAAAATATGAATATTGCAATGCTCTCTTGGGTGGTTATAGATGCTTGTCCTGAAATACTAGGGTTTCATTTCTTGCAGGATGTGAAAGATCTATTTTATTGAGCAACTCAGTGTCAACCCTGTCATTCAGCCTTTAGTATGGCACATAGTGAATGCTGCTATGCCTAGCAGGTGGCCTGAGGCTTCCCTGTCACCATTTTTGTCATGCACTGCAGGAACAGTAAAACCATTCAAAGAATTCTGAGAACTCCAAACACTTTAATATTGCTCTGAGTTTGCACTTAAAATATAAATATCAGTGAACTTTCAGAAGACTTTCTATTTCAAAAAATTATTTTTATTTTAAAAATACCTCATTTGCATGACTGGCTGGTAAAGTGACATCCATGCTCAAAACAAATTAATGCTGGTTTCCTTTTTGCTGGAATAAAGCTTGTTGGCTAAAGTATCCTAATAATACATCAGGGTCAAAAGTAATACACAAGTTCAGAGGCATAGCATAAGAATTTGACAAAGAAACACATAGGAAAATCCAATGTGCCTGAGCCTTAGGGTGGTTCAGATGAGGCTTCCAACATGCAGAAAAATTTCTCGTACACTATACTAAAAAAAGTAACAGGGTGAAAGACATTCTAGACACTTAATAGTGATTTTATCTTCCATGCTCAGGTCAAATTCGGATTATGGCCCACTGAGGAAAAACTGAAATCTTCTGAGTCTCTATTTTGAAAGGAAGTTCCAAACTCTAAAAAATATTAGATGAGACTCAGTTCTAGTTCTTGAGATTTAGGGCAAAATATTGATACCTATGTGACCTGAAACTATAACTGTGATTTTAAGTGGAGAAGTTTATAGAACCAGAAGTAAAAAACAGAACTTAAGCATCTAAGGTTATAGACAGTAACTTAGTGGGGTTTCACAAGCATCTTGAGGACCTGGTATTTAATTCCCACATGGAGGTGCCTAAATTCTATATCACACCAGCACATTTTTATAATATGATGTAAGCTTTTATATCTCAGAGACACTTGATAAAATATCTGAGGAAAAAAAAAAATATTTATATACTAAACCCTTTCTTCAAATACAACATGAACCCTTTAGGTGACAAAACCTCCAAAATGGATACTAATTGTGAAAGAGAAGCATTAGGGATATGGTTTTGCTTTGTCCAGCATCTGTATCCTTCACAACCAACTATATATTTTAAAAATGTCACTGCACACATTTATGTCACTCTGTATATTTGTCTCTCGGGGGAAGAAAATTTTTTTCTTTTATGTAAAGATACATTTTGGAGTATTCTTATTTTCTAGATGGGCCAGGAGGACTGTTTTCCTCAAAATGCTTAAAACAACTTTTTTTTTGCCAACTGCTATACAGCCTAATGATGAAGAACAAAGAAGCACCTTAACATTGTCGATGTATGGACAAGTGAATAACACATAAAATCAGCAACATTATTTTCCAACAACTCTTTTGGGGGCCAATGTAGAATTTCTTACATACATCACCATGCAAAACCCTGAGTCAGAGAACGAGATGTATGCTGATATTTAGGGGACAATCATTACGACCTGCCCCCATGACGGTGAGAGTAACCCAGATTCTTGTTAATAGATCCCTTGTGACACACTGTTGCAGTGTGTGGTTTCTGCGTTGGTATGGCAGGCCACAACCTTCCCGGAGAGCGCTGCGGGGCTGTTTGGGGACAGCGGCTGTTCCGCTTCCCGTGGCCCCTCAGGGCAGCCCCACGCTCATGCTCCAGCTGGTGTCAGCTCCACAACACGGTGGTGATAAAGGAGGCGAGAAGGTTCCCCGCATGGGGACCTCAGAGGAACTTTATTCACACGACGACAGGCAGATTCCCAGAGGCAGAGAGACCACACGGTCAGGGAGCCTGGAGTTTTATAGGGGGACAAGAGGGGTGGAGAGAGCACATGGACTGATGGTCTCAGGGCACAGGGGCGGTACAGGGGCGGGGTTGGGGTACCGGGACCAATAGGGAGAACCTGAGGGAGTGGCCAGGACTAGGGGTGGGGAAGGGAAGACAATGTGGGAAGGGCAGACATTTGGTAAAAAAAGGAGTGGGGAAATACAGCACTACAACACATTAGAGTAAAACAAATGATCAGTGTTTATAAATATATATATATGTAGGGTTTATTTTAGAACAACGTGGTTGCAATGGAAAGCAGGTACGTGGCTTTGTTTACTATTATCTATAGTAATATAGCAGTATAAAAGCATAAAAATATTACTTAGGGAAAGAGAGAGAAGAGAAAGAGAGAGAAAGAAAGAAAGAAAGAAAAGAAGGAAAGAAAGAAAAGATAAGAGTAAAAATATATGACCACCTGTAGATCTTGCGCTGAGACCTAATTGTTGCAAGTTAGTTATCTGTTGGTCAAAGTGATGGTCTTCATCTGTCGGGGGTGGCTGAAGAATCTGTCAAAAATACACTCAGGCTCATTGGTAACACCCAGAAATCTCCCCTGGCAGGGGGAGCTTTCAGTCGCCTGGTGGAAGGCCCCAGAAATGAGTCTGTGGGCACTTTGGGGCTCTTTGATGGTTTATGATCCCTTCTCAGCTGCCTCTCAGCATAGTTGAGCCAGTAATGCCCCATCAGACCCTCCCTCCTGGAGGGGGAGGGGGAAGAAGGGGGTATTTTACAACTGAATGAGTTCTGTAGGGGAAGGCAATTAGCATGATAAAAACCACTAACTTGCCTGCAGGATTTGCCTCTTGATAGTTCACCTCCTCTGTGCTAGGAAGACTAGCAATTACACACCCAAAAATTCACCTCCTCCCTTGAGGAGCACAAACCTGGCCTCAGCAAGGCACCCTAGCACCTTCACAAATAGGCAAATGTTTTGAGTCATTAATCATTAACAGTCCAGTCTCCCGCACCAAGTCACCATACCTGAAACTTGTTCTGTCAATTCCACATCTCCCCATTGCCATCCTGATAACTTCCATATTATCTGAAAGCCAGAAAGGGGACAATCCTTACAAAATATTGAATACAATAGCCACCTTAATAGTCATGGCACTGGGATGTACTAGATATAAGCAAAATTTATGTGAGTGTTCTGCCATCCACCGTGCATTCACCACAGTGGGTTGGTCTCATTCTCGCCTTTCTTGATATGCTCTCTACAGTTAGCAAAAGTTTTGAAAAATAACATTCTACAAAAGCTATTAGTGTACCTTTAAAATCACAAATAGATGAGATAATTAACTTGACTGCCATGTCTACAACTTTTTAAATTCAGTTTGTTCAAGATAGCTTCTTTTTAATTAGTTCTTGGCAGACATTGCAACTTTGATAGTAATTCTAAGCCATATTCTCATGAAGTGTTTCAGCAAGATTCTATATCTTAAAGCTGCAATATAAAACTTGCAGTAAAATCCATTGTCTTCATTTGGCAAAACTATCTCTGGTGGCTAATCCCCCGAAAATGAGGATCATGTGTATGTTCAGAATTATGCATGATCATGCTTGTAATTGTCGTACTAATTTCAGGCACTGAGATGCTTTTTTACATTATTACTTCAGTTTTAACCACAACCCAGAGCAGAAAATATAAAGTGGAATAATCAGCGTGCATAATTTCTTTTGGTTTTGTTGTTGGTTTTATTTGCTTTTGTTAGTTTGTTTTATTTTGGTTTAGTTTTGGTTTTTGGGATTTTTTTGTTTGGTTTTTCTTTGTTTTTTTTTTTTTTGTTGTTGTTGGGTTTGGGATTTTTTTGTTTTGGCCTAGGTTTTTTTTGCTGTGGTTGTTGTTTGTAGGAAGCAGGTATACTACTAGCATCTTAGCCTGGAAATTTTTCTGCTGTCCAACACGAAGAAGATCAAACCAGTTTTAGCATAAATGCTGATTCTGGCTTGTCAGAAGCACAGATCTGTATTTTTAACAGTATTTCTTTTGTACATATGTATACATAATAAAACAGGAGGCAATTCATAATGGATGTCAAGAGAAAACATAGAAGATTTCTATACCCTAACCCAGCTGTGAGATACAGACTGCTTAGGTAGGAATTTGCAAGATCTAAAATAGAATGGTAAGCTGCACAGAGCAGAATAAAGCATCACCCTGTATGAATTACTGTGTTCTTTAGGCAGTGATGAAGCACCACTGTTACAGCTGGGATTTGATTATGACTTGGCTTAAACCAGTTTCTATACTGAGTTAGTGGACTTCAAAAAGGCTTTCTCACTGTGCAGACAATCTCTACGTTACTGGGCAAACCCACAAGAGTATGAGATGCTGAGAAGGCTGATTCCTTTTGCTCATATTTCAGCTTCTACTAGTGGTATCTCCTGCCTCTTTAACCAGAAAAAGAGGAAGTCAGCAATTCATGGTTTCATTAATTTAATTTCCATTTCATAGGCAGCCAAGAAAATATGATAGCAAATAGAGACTTTCACCTATGTGGTTACACTTAGTGTAAAAAAGCCTAAAGAGTAGGCTTGAGTTACACCTGGGTAAAAACATTCCTGTCTTTCATGAGCATGTACACGTGCAATTTTTGTAGTTTTCTGCCATACATAAATGCTTTCCTGTATGCTTCAAGTCATATGTTAATGAAAGTACCCTAATTTGCTAGTAAACATAAATCAAAATATCTAATAGTCATTTTGTACTTCTACTGCAATCAAAATGGACTGTCACTGGTCCTTTTTCTACTCACATGATTTGATTGCCTTTTCACAACAGAACCCAACAGTACAAACAGTTATTGTTAGATTTAGCATAGATCTTAGCAGAGAATGTTTATATCAATGAAACTTGCCAAGTTTCATCAGTTTGTTTTAGTGTTTTCATTCTATTTGTATGACCCAATTTTAGCTCATTGATGATAACATGCTTTGATTTAAACTCACTTTGATGTCAAGTCAGTTTGATTCAAAAATCCTGTTGTATTTAACTCATTTCAATTTTCCTGATGTGATGTTCTTGTACATCAGTAAGTAAAGTTTATCTTTACATTTTTCTGAACTAGCAGAGAATGGTTACCTATAAAATTACCAAACATTATAAAATTTTTATCTAGCTATTTCCTTCTCACTGAGGAATAATCAGCTTCAACTCTGCCTTGAAAATTCCAAACAGTTTTAACCTCTTCTTGATTTACCAAACATATTCTTTAGTTCTCACTTTCATTTTAATACATTCCAACACTATCTCCTGACAAGATGCCATATTATTTAGACACCAACTTCTTAACAAACAGAAGGAGAACATGAAAACATTATGTGCCAAGAATGTATGTTAGCGTCCTGAAAACTGCCAAGTTTCATAGATGATGATTTGTCTTCTTGATTATTTTGACGAGACTATCCATCACAATAACCTTACCACTACTTTTTTGCTTTCTTAGATATCCTTAAAACCCTCACCTAATATTTTCAAATGAATTTCAAACTCTCTTCTGTCTTCTACTGGCAGAAATACGTGAAGCCTAAGGCTCTAGGATTGGCAGTGAATTAGATAAAGAGAATTTTAGTGTTGCAAGTGTTAGCTGTAACCTGTTGTCTGAAAATAATCAAAACAATTTCTCAGGAAAAAGTATTTTGCATTAAAAATCCTGTTAGACACAGTCAATAATAATTCTTAATTTTTTTCTAATGTATATAACATATTCAAGGTTCTAATTTAATAGAAAATGCAACTCAAGGTAATATGAAGGATATAGAACATTTAGAAGATATGAAAGCCTTCTAAAATTAATATGTTCTAGGAAAAATTGATAATGCATATCCTTGATTTTTAATCAGAACCACTGTGGGGTTTTCAACATCACAAACTTATTAATCTTATTTTTTGAGCAGTTCAGAATTTCATAGCTGCTTTGGGATAAGACAGTCTACCCTTTAGACCAAATATTTGATATCCATTATTATTGTTGTGGTTTAAAAACAGCTGGAAATTAAGATACAAGCAGACGCTTCCCTTCCCCCACACTCCTCCCATGAGAAAGGGACAAAGAGGCGGAGATAATGGCTTGAGATAACAATTTACTGGAAAAAACAGAAATAAGATGAGGAAAACAAACAGTGAGAGCAACAATACTAATAGCAACAGTGTATAAGAGATGGTGATTACATGAAAAAATGCTTGCGGAAGACCCAACCAACTCAGTTCTACCACAGCCAGTGATGCACAGCTTCCTGAGACAAAGAAGAAAATGGCAGACACTACTGCAGCTATTTTCCCCTGAGCCAGAGACAAGAACAAACAATGGTGGACAAATCATTTGCACCCACGCTCCTCCCCAACCTTGAAACAAATCAATGTTGGACAAAGCCTACAAGTTGGACCGTGCTGCCCCACCACTCTGTGGTTTTGCTCCCCTGGAAAAAGGAACAAAAATGGTGCCAATTCTGCTGTGCATGTCTGGTTTTCTTCCATACGAACCCACATCCCCCAGAAATTATGCGAAGGGTGTAGAATAACAACCTGAATGTGCCCTCATGGCTCCAGGATCCATCCGCCTCACAGCAACTGTGAGAAAATTAACCCTGTCCTAGCTTAAACTAGGACAGTTATGGAGCCAGTTCACTTAAAACATAAGTTCATGGGCATTTTAGGGGGAACCAAAAATGAAGGCCTTACAAATCACAATCCTCACTGGACTAATCAGTAGATTTTATATTCAAAAATCTACTGACTACTGCCATATAATCTGACAGCTTTTGTTCTGGAATCTATTGTTGTGTTCAAATGCAATTTGGGGTTGCAATGCTGGGGTTGAACTAGAATTACATGTTTTGTAAAGTCTACCCTATTAAGACACTTCTTATGATACAATTAACCCATAATCCCTAATGCACCTCTCAGTGTTTTGTGCATCTTCCTAGTTCTTCTTCCTATGGGACCTCACTCTACAGTTGTAACCGATTTTGAACAAACTGTTTCTCCAATTTCTTTTCCTACAAAGTAAGTAAATAATTCATTTGCATGGATATAGCCTTCTATTTACCTTTAAGATGTTTTATATATTCCTTATGGAATACAGTCCAAGGCACTATGTTATTTCAGAGGGCATAGTCTATCACAGGTCCTGTGACATATCTGTCAGAGCTGTGTGGATCTCTTGAACATCCTCAAATATCTCAAGGAAACAGTTGAGTCCTTGTATATAGTGATAAAAGCATGCCTTAACCCCCAAAGTAATAGTATTTTCTTGACAAGTTAAATAGTTTGATGTCTTGAAGTCTACATTATAAGGAATATTTTTCAGTATTCTAATAATTTTTGTTGACCTTTAATACATAAAGTCCCAGTTGGTATATTTCTCCAAGTCCCAATCAGTATGGTCTACTTTCCTAGTGTAAACTGTATAAGTGTATTTTTACTCATATTGTTTGTACCTTTTAATCAATAAAGATGGTTTGCCACAGTTAAGAATGTAGAATAACATTCACAGAATGTTCTGAGTTGGAAGGGACCCAGGAGGACCATCAAGTCCAACTCTTAAGTGAGTGGCCCATACAGGGATCAAACCTGCAACCTTGGCTTTATTAGCACCATACTTCAGCCAGCTGAGTTAGTTTCATAGGCTTGTTGAAGTCGGTTTAATAATGTATTTTTTCTTCATATTCATGTGGTTTTTTGATGGTGATTTCTTCAGGCTTAAATAATGACATTAAGGTACAGATTTGAACTAGTTTAACCTTTGAGCCTTGCACTACAATTCCTTGTTTCTTGAAATGTGGTTGCAGCCTTGATCGTAGGTAAATATGCTGTTCTTTCTACCTCCAAAGCTGAAATGATTCTCAAAGCATAACACATGTTATAAGACAAAATCCTTAATCAAGGCTCAGTGCCCAGGATAATGTTTGCTTCTAGACTTACCTGTGTAATGCATTGATTATGCTAGTGGTCTCCCTTTGAAGGTTTAAATGGATGTGTGTGGTGTACCCCTATTCATATCCCTGCCTGCCTTTCCATGTGGCTTTCCCCTTCCCCCATCTCTAGTCCAAACCACTCCCTCAGGTTCTCCCTATTGGCTCTGTTATCCTAACTCCGCCTTTGTACCGCCCCCTCTGCCCGGGATAAGGGACTCTGAATTACATGAATCTTTCTCTCTGCCTTGGGGTTCAGCCAGCCACCAGCTGCTCTCTCTCTCTCTGGGCTCTAGCCATGTGCCAGCCCCCTGCCTATGGGGGCTGGCACGTGTGCTGGTCCCAGGCCTTGGGGAGTTAGCATGGAATAAAGACCTGCAGCAGTGTCCATGCAAGAGAGGCTTCTCGCCTCCTTTACCGCCACCGCGTTGTTGTGGGCTGACAGCTAACTGGGATAGCTCGGGCTGCCGAAAGGCTGCGGGAAAGCGGTATCACCCGCTTTCCTTAGGAATGCCCTGCGGCGCTCTCAGGAAGGTTGCGGCATGCCTTACCAACGCAAGGAAACCACGCACAGCAACAGATGTGTTAACATGCAATGAATTTGGATCGTGTGATTGCCACTTAAATATTTTTCAGTGTCAGTTTGTGGGGAAAAAAAATCAATGTAGTAGTACTTCACTTACTATTTTAAGTATGAAATTCTAGAATTAAACCGATCTGCATAAATATTAGTGTATTTTTAAGCAGAGATTCAGATTATGCTACCCTATGTTTTAAATATGACATGCTTACAATATGCTGTATGAAAATATATTTAGGTCATTTTTATTTAAAGTGTACAAAATCCTTTTTCTTATTAGGCATTGCTGCAAAAGCATTTTCTTCCAGGATTCAAGCTCAGAAGGCACATCACCTGAAAAAAAGTCCTGTGACCTGCTTCAAAAAACTCCAAAGCTTCTTGCTGAAACTAGTAGTTAAATTCACCTTTCACTTTAGTTAATGAGGAAACAGTAATGCAGCAAACCACTGAGAAATCATTTAATCTAAAGAAGGATATTGGTACAGATACTCCTATTCCCCTCTGTCCTCCATCAATACAGGATAATACAATACATTCAGGATTCCACTATCTTTAGCATAACTCCACTAGCATTAGTGGATTTCTAGCAGTGGAGTAGCATCCTACACTAAGTCTGTGCGACTGGGGAATTAGTTACAGTTATTAACCATTTGTTTGTGCTGCTGTTTCAGCTGATAATCATTAGTTGTATGAGTGATCCAAATATAGTTTTGTGCTGTTAACTCTGACTCTCTTATTTGATAGACTGTCTTTGATCTGTAGGATTTAAGATATGGCTGTGTATTGACCACTTACCATCCTGATTAAAAAAACTTGTAGCATTATTTGATATGTCTGTCAAGTGAATTGATTTGCCTTTATTGCTTTTCTTCCTAAGTCACCAGCTTCACTGTGAACACACCAAGTCAATTTTTACACTTACTTTATATGGTTTTGACAACATGATTTTTTTTTTTTCTGAAATTTCCCACAGTGTAGCATTCGTTTAATTGGTTTCTAGAGTAGGAGGAACTAAGGTCCTCTAAACCTCACCACAAAAGAACACAACTATATGAAGATAGGGACTCTGAAAAAAAATCTACAAATCACAGCTGAGACTAAAGTGGACTAAACCCCAAGATTATTTCTGGAATTATGACTTTTCTAGAATGAAAAAAATCAGAAATAATTGTGCAAAACTTTAATAGGTGGTCATACAATGGGAAACCTCTAGTTTATTTTGTGTATACATAGGGTACAGCGACATCCAGAGGAAAACAAGGAAAGCCAGTTTTCCAGAATCCTGCAGTCAAATTCTCTGAATTATGAAAAAGAAATGGTAATGGTGAAACATTAAAATACAAAAAGCATTATAAAATAATTTATCCAAGGGTGAAAGTTAGGACGTACTTTTCTCCTTATCAGTGCAGGGCTGTTCCTTAATAACCTTTCATAACAATTCTGCTGTAATCAGGAAACATAATGGTTGTCACTTTGACAGAAACCATTGCCACTTAGGTTCAAGACATAAAAAGCTATGGCAGAAATTTCAAACATGTAAGATTACTTATGCTTAAGAAGAACCCCACCTTATAATATTAGCAGTAAAAGTCGTTAAAGTCTTAGAGTTGTATCAGACTCTTTCAGTAAGGGCAACAGTTCACTTGCCTATTAGAAATTAATCATGTTATTCTTGAGAACTTTTTTGACCTAAAATCTATAACCAGAATGATTGGAATTCTTTATATAATACATGTCTCACAATCAACAAGTTATGTTCCTGAAAGAAAGCAAGGGAAGTAAGATCATTCCCTTTAAACATTCTTTTTTGAATGTATGGTAAATGAAAACATAAAATACTGCAGTGAAACTGCAGAAAGGTTATAATTCTGCATGTCTAATCTTGGATCATATTTCACACATATTTCTTACAAGCCCGGCTTTCAGTGTGCATAAATGCTGATTCTGTTTCAATTCAACTGACTCTTGCAGCTCTAATGTAGAAAAGTGTGTAATTTGGATAGCGAGTATCAACATTTCTTCTCTCCAGTTCTTCAAGGAAACAAACGGATAAACACAAGCAGCAGATACTAGTCAAGCAAGTGATCTATTAACCTAATGGATATAGAATGGGGAGCTCATGTGCTGCAGTTTTAATCTCTGGGGTAAAGCTCTTTGCAGCTCTAATTTACCAATTTGTTAAATTTCAAACACAAATAAGAAATATTACAGCCAATTAGTTCCAGTAAGACTATAAGGCTGTATATTTAAATACCCCACTTGTACTGCTGTCCTGATAAACTGAAGTATCTCTTATTTCTTTACAGACTGTTCCACTGTAGCAGCTGTTCTTAAAAATCTCATTTGGGACAAAAGTTAAAAGTCCTTGAAAATTAAATTAAATTCATTCAATTAGGCTGAATAAATATCTAAACCAACTATTAGTAAGAATTTTATTTAGTTTATTTCTGTCAAACTGGAACTTTCAAGGGACTTCAAACTATCAAAACTGCTTCTATTTGAACTTAAATGGCAACTCCAATTTAACTCTGAATTTATAGATTTATTTATTTATTTAATGGTCATGCATGCAGAAATATGAGTTTCATATGAATGTGGGAAAAAAATACAAAAAACAAACAGCACAGGGGTGCTTAAAGACATCAAAGTTACCAAGTCACCCGAAGAGGCTCTTATGACTGTTATGCATGTTCTTCTGTCTAATATTGTTTATATTTTCTGCGAATTTAAATTTTAAAAATCAGCAGTCTTGTCCTTTTTTGAAGCTTCTAAGATGTGTCTATTTCTTTGTCCCTCTGAAATATACCTTACAGGTTGTACCTGAAGAACTTTACATTTCAAATGAAAGCATGATATAGACATGCTTAACATACCAAATGAGAGCAGGACAGAGAGGCTTGGCAGAATGCACAGTTGTCTTCTTCTATCAAGCACAGAAAAAGAAGATGATGAAAGCATATTAAAACAAATAAATAAGTTTTTTTAAGACCATGACCCCAAAAATTTCTTTCAGTCACAGCCTTGAGTATATTTCCTCTTTGTTACTACACCCAAAGGCATATTGTGATCCAAGCCAAGCATGAATTTTCATCCATATTTTACATTTTGACTAGATTAATATCACTTTCCATAAAACTTAGGTTGCATTGCCAGCCGGGCAAGGGAGGGGATTGTCCCACTCTGTTCTTCACTGGGGCAGCCTCACCTTGCATGCTAGGGGCAGTTTTGGGCACCACAATATAAGAAAGGTATTAAACTATTGGAGAGTGTGCAAAGGAGGGCAAGATGATGAAGGGCCTTGAAGGGAAGCCATGTGAGAAGCAGCTGAGGTCACTTGGTCTGTTCAGCCTGGAGAAGAGACTGAGGGGAGTCAGTTACGACTTCCTCATTGCAGTTACAACTTCCTCCTGAGGGGAAGAGGAGGGACAGGCACTGATCTCTTCTCTGTAGGGAATGGCCTGAGGTTGTGTCAGGGGAGGGTATCAGGAAAAGGTTCTTCACCCAGAGGGAGGTTGGGCACTGCAACAGGCTCCCCAGGGAAGTGGTCACAGCACCGAGCCTGACAGAGTTCAAGAAGTTCATTCCTGGGCACATGGTGTGACTCTTGGGGATTGTGCTGTACAGGACCAGGAGTTGAACTCAGTGATCCTAATGGGTTCCTTCCAACTCAGCTTAATCTGTGATTCTGAGATTTTCCTCACCTCACAGTGCAGCAGGGGCCAACAGCTTCTTGGGCCAGGGAGCTGGAGGCATCAGGGGCTCCCTGGAGGGTGGAAAGGCAGGGTGTTATCAGCCAGGTCCATCCCACTGTTCCAGCTGGGGAGCAGGGAACGCAGAAAGGCAACTAGGGACAATCCTGGGGATGGGATTGGTGGAGACTGGGGCTGGTATGTTGGCCTGCAGGTGGGGGTCAGGATCAGGCCTAGTGGGCGAAACCAGGGTCAGGCACAGCTCAAGGTAGCCAGGCGGCCTGGGCCTGGGCCAAGGACCATGGCTAGGCACAGACCAGGCTGCAACATGGAGGGTCTGCTGCTCCAGCAGGGCCAAGCACTGCTGCCTCAGCCAAAGTCAGACTGTGGGCAGGGGATTGTCAGGTCGGTGCTGAGCTTCAGGGTGTGCTGCACGGATCAGCTGCAGTTATTTCTTTTCTACAGACAGTAGCTTAATCTGAAGTATTGTATAGCGCAAGTGATATACGGGTTGTTAGCAGAGTATATAAATCCTTTTTTGACCTGGAAAACTTATTCACCTTAAATATAAAAAAACCCCAATTTTTTATCTCCAGATGACACACTTATTTTGAAAAACTAACTGCAAATCATGATACAAATTTCCAATACTCAATTTTTTAATCTTGAGAAATTCGGTTCTCAGTTTATTTTAAAATTTACAAAATTATCCTTGGTTCCTTTGATCTTCTCCAACAATGCATGAAGACAGTGCTTTGCTCCAAATCAAAGAACAAAGCAAGCAGTAGCATCTGCTTCTGTAAACACTGATTCCTACTTGCAGAAGAGAGGAAAGAGCTTCCTCTGACAGAGCTTGTTTGCAACTCAGCCTCAGATAGACTGGGGACTATGCCTGCCTGATGCAATTACACACCAGCTGACAGCAGTTACATGCACATCTTGTAACTGAAAAAGGAGCATATGTGAGAGTTATTTTTATCTCTTCTCATCTTTTATCCCTCTTTTCTTATTTCTTCATTTAAATGAGAAATTTTACTTGATGGTCAAAACCCCTGTAGGTAAGGTGACTGGTTAATGGTGGAAAAAATAATGAACGGAAGTGAGTTGCCTTTAAAGGGGAAAGGGTTGTGCTGATAGGGGTTGGTCTGCCAGAAAGCAGCTCTTCAGAAATGTAGCGGGGGTCCTAGAGGCAATAGGTTAATCATGAGCCAGCAGTGCACCCTTGTGGCCAAGAAGGCCTGTTGTGTCCTGGGGTGCACTAGGAAGAGCGTCCAGCAGGTTGTGAAAGGTCATCCTCCCTGCGTACTCTGCCCTGGTGAGGCGGCATCCGGAGTACTGTGTTCAGTTTTGGGTTCGCCAGTTCAAGAAAGACATGGAACTACTGGAAAGGGTCCAGCGGAGTGGTATGATTAGGGGACTGGAGCATCTCTTTTAGTAGGAAAGGCTAAGAGAGCTGGGCCTGGTTAGCCTGGAGAAGGGACAACTGAGAGGGTATTTTATCAATACATACAAATATCTTAAGGGCAAGTTACAAGTGGATGGGGCCAGATTAATTTCAGTGGTGTCCAGTGACAGGATGAAATGTAACAGGCACAAACGAAAACACAGGAAGTTCCATCTGAATATGAGGAAAAGCTTCTTTACTTTGAGGGCCACCCTGTGCAACCTGCTCTAGGTGTATCTATTTTAGTAGTAGAGTTGGACTAGATGATCTCTGGAGGTCCCCTCCAACCACAACTATTCTGTGATTCTGTGGTAAGGAGAAGTGAAATATTCTCTAAAATTTGTACCAGTTGTTTCCCATGCAATCTTGGGGTTATCAAATTTTGAGAAAAAAAAATCCTGAGAGAAATATGCCTTAGCAGAAGAAAGTCACTAAATGTTTCAATTATTCAAGAAAAACAATTGTAACAAATCTTTCTGGAACATTTTCAAGGTAATAAAAGGAGAGGGATTGTTTCGGGTGTAACTAGTAAAAGAGTGAATCATGCAGAACGAATGATTACATAGTTGAAAGAGATCATAAGATGCACTCAGCAGAATTCTGTAAAACATGGCTTATCTTAAGTTATCCAAGCAATTTGATTTTTTTTTACATTTGAAAATCTATTCAAATACTACTGAGAAGGTATATGTTTGGTTTTTGATTTTGGTTGGTTGGTTGGGGGTTTTTTGTGAACTTGCATGTTTAGGATAGTCTTAAAAAAATGTATTTGTAAAATCACTGATAACATTCTCAGGGTCTTTTTTGATTTTCAGTTTTTCAGCCTTCTAACCTGGATGTTCAGCCTGATAAATGGTTAGATTAGCGAAGTGTGCATGAATGAGTAACTGACAAAATGTTACAGTAATTAGATGCTTGGTAATACGTATGGAATTTTTTGTTTGAATTTTATTGGCCTTTACTATGGACATTAAATGTGCGCTCAAAGAGGAAATAAATGCTGTGAGTTTATGTGCAGGCATAATGTAAAGTAACCATTACAAAAATCCATAGCTACAAACAAAGAATTATAGGAAACCATTAACAAAAACCAGTGTTCTGTAATGGAGTTGTAGCTTAGACATAAATTGAACTTAATGGTGTCACATTGTCCTGGTGTTCCTTTATCTCCATGACAGATGAATTGGGAATTCTCCTTTCCAGTCTTCTTTTTTCCACACTAAGAAAACCTTGTACTTACAATTTTTATGTCTAGGTCACTTCTACAAAATTTTAATCATTGCTATTACTGTGTTTTGTCTTCTGTTTAGTTTGTCTTAATGCTTCCTGTAGTGTGCTGGTCAAAACTAAACACCCTGTTCCCACTCTTATCATAGTACCACATGGTAGACTCAACAATGAATCCCTGTATCTTATATGCCAGTGGTGTTAAAAGTATCCGAGAATTATATATTTCCTTTCTACAAGATCATCACCAATTTGTGATCATTTAAAAAAAAAAAATCTTTCCATTTGAATGTTAGTGAAATATTCCGTATATACAAATATTCCTTATTTTATATTTGTGTGGAATATAAGTGAAGTGGAACTGCTTGCTTTGTCCTTACTGCATTTCATAGTCTTTACTTCAGACTCCTTCTCTGATTTATGAAGATCATTCTGTCCTCTCAAGTGTTTTGAAATTCTTGTGTTTTGTATCACCCATCTACTTCGTACTTGTATTCTCAATGCTATCAACTAAGTCTTTCATGAAAATACCAAATAATGCTAGTTCAGATTTCTGTGATCTATGGCATTTATAATGAAATTTGGCAACACAGTAATAATTACAGGTCTTTGCACAGGTTTGAGGGTTTGTGGTGGTTTTGGGTCATTTTGTTTGAAATCCGGTTAAATAAAAAACATAACACTAATTTAAAGAAAGCAAAGATTTACCTTATGTGTGTATTGCGCTACTGAGAATTTCATTCTGTAAGGAAAATGCTTTGCTTACACACACCAGAAAATGTCTTAGCTATATATTAATGCTAGTGTCTCAGAATGATCCCTTGGCAATAATGGATTATGCAGTAGTAAAAAGGAAGCAGTTCTCACATACTATAAGAATTAGATATTCCATATAATGTGCTAAAAAGATTTATCTTGAATTTATGATTCCAGAACTCATCATAATGCTACAGCTTATAAATTTGAACTGAGAAAAGAGAGCAACCAGTAATGGAATACATTCAGAACATGATAGGTAGAAAATTAACCTTATTCTACTATTAAGTTGGTCATGATCAATAGCTTTCACAAATACCATAAAATGTCCCTGATTTTCAATCTACATTTCCTTAAAATTAACATCTAGAATAAATTGCTTTTTTATTACTATTATTGTGGGGCACCTTCTCCTTGGAATTACTGTTAAGGTCACATATAATAAAAATATGTCTTTAAAGTACAAAATTATTTTGATAAGGAATGCAAAAGCCAGAAGATAATGGCTTTAGATAAGCCAGCATTTAAAATATATTTGACATACCAGTAAATTGTCTAGATAGTTCAGAAACTGCAAGTGCTGGGGAAGTATTTCGTACTGCAAATTTATGGCCTTTTTTCTTGTTGAAATAGAATTAATGACAATCCTATAGATCAGATACACATTGTTAATTTCAAAAAGAGGCTAATAGTTTCTTCATTTATGAAAATAGGTTGCTTTAGTACGCACAGCCTGAGACTCATTTTACATCCACAGGTTCTCAGGATCCATTCTCTTTCACTCAACTTTAGGCATTTTTTTCAATGAAAGACACCAGAACTACATCAGTTAAAGAGTAATTTAAATATATATGCACACAATGGAGAGAGAAAAGGAGAGAAGAATCAACTGCGAACAGAATGGAGTCTTTTCATCAGTAAAATACAATTCATTATTTCTTATAGGATAAAATTCACTTTACCCTGAAAGCTCAAGTAATCATTGTGTGACAGAAAATGTGTGAATGGGATGAAAAGATAAAAATCAGACACTTCTCAAAGTAAGCTAGGGTAGGGGGCTGTGTAGCAGAACTTCCCTGTGATGACTATAGCAACTAATCCAACAGAGGAATTAGGGCACCGTTCATACTATGGCATTTAGAGAGCTTGTTGCATTTCCCTAGGTTTTATTGCATGGTTTTTAGGCAGATCTGCTCAGAGACCACCTAGGCTGCTTTTCTTCACAACTTAGGCATGAGATATCATAATCTATCTCTTCTGCCCTGGGCCCCCTACTACTTCTTTGAGCCATGATTACAACACCATTACAGTATTACATATTACAAAGGGTTTCCAATTTTTAAAGTTATGTTTCTCTCTACTCACTTATAAAACTAGTAGTTCAGGTTAGACTGGATTTTGAGAGATCTGATTATTCCCAAGCAATTGGGAATCTCTCTCAAATTAGCAAAATTTGATTGTGATCATATATAAATATATGCAATCAATATAATTAATACAGGAAGATGATATTGGTAAATGTGCTAATTTAAAAGCCAGATTTTTTCTTGGAATTATGAAAGGAAAGTAGTTTTCTCATGTCTCATTTTGTCGTGGCCTTTATATATAGATGGAAATATCATAGTTATTCAGCCAAATGCAGTCTTCATGTTTTACCTATTAATTCCTGTTAATTAATGTATATTGTCAATAATCATGGAATTTGGTCCATTAGGACAAATCAGACAACTTTCTGAAAAGCAGTTTAATCACCAGATTAATATGGTACATAATAGATGTTTGTGACGAATCAGTCTTGTAACAAATACTGAAAGCTCCTCTGCTCACCACTCCAGTCCTAATTTTCTCCTAATTTTCTTTTTGCTTCTTCAAACATGCAATTGTGAAGAAATCAGTAGTACACATCTACCAGGCATCAGGCAAGGCAGCTAAATGTTTTCTTGATCCTTAGAGCTTTTGATATGTATCTGCTAGTGAGTGTGTGTAATTCTCATAAATACATTTAGAAGTTCAGTTACTTTCTCATCATCTCAGGAAACACTTTTGAGAAGTGTTTGAATGTAGGTTACCTGTGATCAAAACCAATAGAAAAGACAATGTAAGTTTTAAGTACAGTAAATGGCTGATTTTTCTTTTGTGTGTTTAGAAAATTTTGATTTGGTTTTGATCTAGAGTACTTTCTCTATATTTCAGAAGACATGCATGCCAAAACCCAGGCTTTTGACCTGTGTGAATTGTACTATAAATTGTTGCGGACACAGTTTGGCCAATGAGTTCAATCCCTGTATGCTTACTTGATTTCTTGTTCTGGTACAAATGAAAACTGTAATGAAATCATAATTTTTTTTCTAAAGTAAGTTGATATTTAATGAGCAGGTTGGATTGGTTTTCAAGTTCTATTCTCAAAAGGACACAAACTGCTGTGAATTTACTATAAAGGATTTGATAAATACCTGGCAGGTTATGTCAGGAGTAAGAACACAAAGTCAAACAGAAACTGGAATATGAAGTTGCATATGTTATCTGAGCAGACATTTCCTTATTAAACAACCAAAGACCATACATTAGGCAGCATCTCTGCCATGGGACTAAGATCTAAAATGTCTTGTTTTTCACCCAAAACATCCTGAGAAATACAGATGCAATAGATGACATTGGTAGCCCTCTACCAGTTAGTAAGTTGAAAACGTACTGCAGGAGGCCTATCCATGACTTTGAGGCAGCAAGACAGGACTTCAGTAATTTCTGTGCCTTCCTATGTCCAAAGTCATTCTGTAGTGGAAGGACCTGAGTCTGTGGAAGCTATTTCCTGCAAAATCCATTGCACTTCAAAAGGCATCTGATATGATAATTATGTGTACAGTTAAATATACTGCTATTTGCTATTTGTGTGCATTTATATTCAGCTGTTAGCACTTTGAAATTCTAGCCCATGATTCCTTCTCCTTTAATGTACTACATCCTGTCTTGCTACACATAAGATCTAATATATAAGTTTGCTGATTTGTTGGTTTCCATGTTTGCTTGCACGTTGGTTTGCTAGCTTGCTTGTTGTTCATGGCATTGAAAGGATCTATAGGATAAGTTGTTCCTGCAAAAACCTTCCAAACATACATGAAATAATCTACTCTCAGTGGTCTACATTGTGAAAATTCTAATGAAGTTAGATTTGATGTAGTGAACTAAAGAGAATTGTTGAAACTTGACCTTGATCATCCAGGACAGTAGCTAATATAGAGAATAGTTCAGAGGTTTAGGCAAATTCCCTGTGAGAATTCAATGTAGGAAATTTTCTCATCTGATAGCCCTCAATGGACTTCTTTTCATTAACTTTGTACAGACAGCTATGCAACATCCAAAAGGTATTTGACAGTCTACTTTGGAAGCATAAATGCTACAATCATGTGACTAATTTTCTTCACCTACTGATTATGTCTGACATAGCACACTTCAAAAAGTCACAGTGCATGCAAATAACATGACAGAATAACAGTACTTACAGTATTGCGCTTACTTTGATTAATTATGGTGTAACTTACTGGAAATAAATTATCAGCAAATGCAGCAAAAGGACATTGCTGTTGTAATAAAGAGGATCTAAACTGAATCAGCAAGGAAGATAAATTACTATTGTCCTTATTACACAGAAGAACACTTGCTTTTAGTTGAACTATATAAAAAAGCTTTGGCATTTGCTTGTATTTGTTTTTATTAGCACTCATTAGGATTTTATCCTTTTCACTGATGAAAGATCAACACCAGATGCATACTGAGAAAAAGAAAGAAAAAAATATTAGCTATAATGCTTAACATTTTTTTTCACTAATTGTAGATAATTGCAGATATTTTTTGGCCCCTGTGATTTTCATTTTTCTTCATTATTCAGGGGACAAACCCCAGAGATCATTAGAATAAAATAGGAGCAATACCACTGAGCATTCCCAGCATTATATACAGCAAATCCACTGATCTGACACACAGAAAAATAAATTTCCATAGATATTACGTAACTGAATAATTATACAAGTAATAAGATTTAAGAATTTATTCATTCATTTATGCCATTGCTGAAAAATAAGTATCATATGTATCACACACATTATGTGTGTCACATCATTTCTCATAATATTATAGTTACTACTCAAGTGCTTTTCAACACATTCTATAGTTTTTAGCATAGACTCAAGAGGCCCAAGAAAAGGAAGAAATAGGAGAAGCAGAGTGGCATGTGAGAGAAAAACTCACATGCCAGAAAGATTTATGTAGGTAAATTTCTATCTAGATATTTAATAATATCAGTAAAACCCAATGCAATGTCTCTTTTTTCCAAATGTCTATTGCTGCTGAACAGAAATGCTGAAAAAAAGCTTAAAGGATAATGATAAAAATATTTAACAATAAGGACATAAATTAATTTGTACACATTTTTGTATTGTTATTAATGTCAGCTGTAATGTGAGGGTTTGTTGTTTTGGTTTGGCTTTTCAACCAGATAATTCTTTTTAGAAGAGAGAATGAAAGAATGTGCTCTCATTTGAAGATTGAGTTCTGTTAGTGCTTCTCTACAATGCAGGCAAAGCACTTCTCGCTCTGCTATTTAAGGCTGAGAAGGAACCAGCAGTTTGGAAGGCAAAAAAACTCTTTACAGCAAACATTGTAGGCCTAGTGTATAACAGGTCCTCATTTTCCAGAACATTGTTTGACAGGATAAAAATATTTTGCTGCTCCTGGAACAATAGTTCTAAATATTTTATGATTTTAACTAACCTACATGCAGTTGAAACTAATAATGTTTTATGGGATGGTACGTACATCATAGCTTCTATGATAAACATAATCTTTGTTACAAAACTGATAATTTGAAGTACATTGAGATATGAGGGAAAAGTTCCAGATAACAAATTCATACAAGGTAAGCTTCAGCACTGTAAAAATGTGTTTAACTCTTCTCAAATTCCCTGCTGATTTTATTACCATCTTTTGAAGAAGGAATGATGCTTGATGGTGGCTGGAGTGGCAGATTGTACTGGCTTGTGACAGATTTGATGCTTACAGAAATAGTTTTTTCTAAAGTTCCAAGAGTTCATCCCACACTAAAATCCAGCTATTTCAGTAGCTCTAACAGTATTTCTTGCAGCTATCCTTGTATTGTTACATAAGTTCTTTAATACAATAACTGTACAAGGACTCTCAGATATTCCCAGTGAACAGTCATCTCCTGAGAACATTATTGTTATCTGAAAAAGCTTAAGATCCGTTCCAGCCTTTTAGATAGACATTTCTTACTCAAGAAAGAAAACAATTTTTTCAGAATTCATTTTTCTCCTTCCATATTTTTTATCCTTATGCTTGTACATTTCAGGCAATCAATTAGATCTGAAAACACAGCTATTCAAAGAAAGTTATCACATTGCTGACTTGGTTTAGGGGTGATTGTGGCTGTGCTGGGTCAATGGTTGGGTTAGATGAACTTGAAGGTCTTTTCCAACACTGATGACTCTGTGATTGTGGGAATAAAGTACATGCAAAATTTCCAATATCAATAAAATATAAATCCCTGTCAGCCTGACAAGAGGAAAAAGCCTTCATTTAAGTCCTAATCTGGAGATCAATTTAACTGTGTGTACACTAACACTGTTACAATACACTAACTGGCTACTCTGGCATATTTTAATATGATTTATAGATCAGGTCACTCCTTTCTATACACTATGTGTCAGCTGTCCTCAGAAACACCTAAAGACAGCAGTCTTCCACCTCCATATGTGCTTTCTGGTGTTTAGAATGTAATTTGCCCTGAAGACCATCAGAAGCCATAAAAAAGGAATTTTTCTTCCTGTCTTCTATTAACAGGGTCTGATCTGATAAAAATGCTCTGAGAATATCTAATTTTAGGGCTTCTGAAAATATAGGACCTTCTTTAAACATATTATGATTCCTGTTTCTTCCAAGTATTTTAGCTTCAGAAGATTTCTCTAGAGTTTAAAAGATGCCACTTCAGTCTCTGTGTCTGAGAGTTTCAAAAAAATATGTCCAGTTATTCAATATGTCCAACTGTAAACCCTAAGATAAATTCAGAGCAAGGATGACTCAAATTTATAACTTAGTGTATTCCTTTGGGATATGCAGGTTCAGTCTTTTCACAAACCATACAGGATCCAGGTTCTGAAGAGGAATAAGAATTTAAGCAATGCTCTGTCTTTGGGGGAGGGTTATATAATTTTTAAAGGCCCTCTGTTCATTTTATCACAGTTAAGCATTTAATTTCTACAAGCAGATCAGTCTGGATAAGTGCTTAATCTTGATGCTGATTAGCAAGTTTGAAGCACCATGATATTAAGAAAGAGCTATCATAAATGCAGGGGACTTTTGACATTCATCTTTGGGGAATAAATGAAAAGGTAGTGTTAAGAACCAATGTCAGTGTTGAAGTAGGATTTGCTTTCATTCTGTTTTCTCAGTATCATCATCATTAATGTTTCTGGGGTTCCTTTCTATTCGAGAACCTTGATAAAATATAACTTTTTTAATAATTTATCATGCAGGGAATGCAGTGCAATAAATTCTAAAATAAAATGCAATCATAATGTACTAAGTTAAACACAATAAATCCTCCATGTAATGGGAGATGAACAGTGAGAGGGAATCACAAAATGGGTCAGGTTGGCAAGGACTACAGTGGGTCATCTAGTCCAACCTCCTTGCTCAAGCAGCCTCATTCTCGAGCACATTGCACAGGACTGTGTCCAGATAGTTCTTTAATATGTCCAGTGATGGAGACTCCACAACCTCTCTGGGCAACCTGTTCCAGTGCTCAGTCATTCACACAGTAAAGAAATTCTTCTGCATATTTAGGTGGAACTTCCTGTGCATCAGTTTCTGCCCATTGCCTCTCATCCTGTTGTCACGCACCACTGAGCAGAACCTGGTTCCATCCCCTTGAAACCCTCCCTTCAGATACTGATAGACATTGATGAGGTCCCCTCTCTGTCATGTCTTCTTGAAACTGAACAGGCCCAGCTCTCTCAGTCTTTTCTTGTGAGGAATGCTCCAGATACTAAATTGTGTTTGTTGCCCTCTGCTGGGACTGGACACAACACTTGAATTTAAGATGGTTCTTCTCCCCCCATTTCTCTAATCTGTGGAAGTCCTTCTGAAGCTTCTGCACAGCATTCAGGGGTGTTGGCCACTCCTCCCAGCTTTATGTCATCAGTGAACTTGCTGAGGAGGCATCTGGACCTTCATCGAAGTCATTGATGAATGAGTTACACAATACTGGGCCCAGTATTGAACCTTGTGGGACACCATTCATGACAGGTCTTGTATAAGGCCCTGTGTCACTTATTATGACGCTCTGGGATCTGCTGTTCAGCCAGATGGGAGTATGAGAGGAAACCAGAGAGGATACTCAAAAGTAAAGAAAAATGTCCAGAATGAAAATCATTTGTGACCTTGAAACTTGCCTGAATTAATTAGTTATTTTCTCGGAGGGATGGCAAGACATTTTTTCCTAGAGGCAAAAGCCAATTTTAAAAAACCCAACCAACAAAACAAACTGTGATTCAGAAAGGCATTAATGAGCTTTCCTTACCCTGGGTTGGTTTTATCAAGTATGGTATTGAAATCTTTTACTAATCAAACTTAAGTGAAAGACGGCTTACTGGATATTGTCCTAAAATAAACAGCAGAGACTCCCATTTTGGTTGATATAAATTGGACATTGATGCAAATTGCGCATAATTTATACTGTTTCCTTTTTACTCCATGTCAGCTTCTTAGGTTTTATTTGTCACATGGTACTTTTTTTTGTTTTCTCAGGAAACCTTAAATCCCCAACACCCAGAGATACAGGACCTCTGTCCCACTAGCTTTAGGTCCTATAAATAACTGTTAGATGTTCAAACAGTCACACAAAAGAAGCAACAGAGTTGTTTCAGGTTAGTATCTGCAATTAGATTTGTATTTTATATAGATTTTTCCAGGCTTTTACCAATCTGATTGTCTTATATTCACTAAAAACTTTTCACTCTGCTAAAAGAGAAAGAAGGAGGGAAGAGAAGAGGCAGAAAAGTATGTATTACTGCCTTCCATAATACCTCAAAATTGCCTGATGAATTAGTAAAATTGGTTCAAAATCAGATTTCAGAAACTGAAGTTATGTCTGATCTCTCTGACACACCCTTTTCATACAGCATTTATGCAATCCTTACAAGGTTACTATCATTGAACATTTGAACAAAATCTCCTTTTGTCCTGACAGATTTCCATTCAACAGGTAATAGATGGCAATGTGCCCTCCTGGCCATACAGTTTTGAAAGCTTAATTACTTTCTGCCTTGTCTCATCTTGCACTATCAGTTCTACTACATTTATTCTGAGAACTGATTTGCTATTGCTTTTATTTGTACCTAGAATTTGTGAAACAAGCCCAGCTTCTTGTATCCTGTGCCAGCTTCAGAGGTTATGAGTACATCTCTCTTCATGTCCATTCCAGAGTCCACCCAAAATTCTCACCCAAAATCAGAACTGGGGCGGGGGGGTTACCTCATTCCAGATAGGAAGGGAAATTATTTTCTTACTTCTGGATTATCTGCACCTCATAAAGCTATCTTCTATAAAAGAGATGACCCTCCAATCACGCGTAACTTTGGAAGCATTTGTGGAGGGCCCAGATTGTTTTGGTATGCATTGGCTTTTTCTTCCAGTAACTACTTTTGCCAAAAAAATAAAAACAGTTTTCACATTTTTATGAAAGTGAGATAATGAGCTAAACAGGCTAAAGCAGTTCTGGGTCTGCAGAGGAGGCACGCTGTAAAAAACAACAGCTTTTTAAAATGAAAGATGGAAGTTCCTGATATGTCTATGCAGCAGCTAAAAGGATGATGAGGGACACTGAATCATTACTTCAGATTCAGATTACTCAGTTATCACTGCAGATATATAGAATCCTTCCAGTTACCTAATTCTTCCATTGAAGTACCCTCCTGCAAAGAGCAAGTTTGCTGCTGTGCAGAGCTATATGAGTATATTTAATGATTAAAGATAACTTCTGGCTCTAAGTAATACTGTATTCCATTTCTGTGTGGTAAGTTAGCTTCTAAAAAATTCTTGGGTCTGTTTTTTGGATTAAATATTAATTTTGAAACTGCTGAAACTGAGGATTAACTCATTTAGCCACACATTTTTTAAGATACTCTAGGGTAAACAAGGTATCTGCATGGGGTGACATGTATTACAATGCCTGTAGGAAACTTACACACTTCTAAGGTTGGATCTGGGGATCAGAGAGTTTTCATGTTGTCAAACAGTATTAGACATCTATATATGACCAGCTGACTCAAGTCCTTAGTGTTGAATAATATTTTAATGCTTTTATCCTATGCAAATCAGTCAGTTAGAAATCCTGTTATTCCAAAGGACTAATTTAAAATAAGTCTTTGCTTCGTAGTAGTTCATGATGAACAGCTGTTATTTTACTTCTAACATGAATAAACTATGCCATGTATAATGTATGATATATATAGTCTTATTACAATCTTATATATCTTCGCATTGCGTGAATATGGAAATGTTGTTTCTGACTGTTAAATTAGTTGAAATAAACTGACTGTGCTTTAAATCATTACACTATATGCTTGTGATAAAGAAAAATAAGATGGCGTTTCCTTTCTCACTTTCTTTCCTTTCATTTTATGTTTGGGGCTTTTATGTGGACTTCTTCCTTGACTACAAGGAGAGAAGAGTTCTCCACAAGACTTTCCAGAGACCTCTGTCCAGATCAAACAATGGCAATGACACTAACAGGGAACACTGCCTGTTGCAGAAAGCATTTTCAGACAAGCTTAACCATATAGAAGTTTCAGAAGCATTTTGTCAGGGACCACTAATTCAAGTTATAATTAGACCGAGTTGCTGTCATTCACTTGACTGGTTTTTGTTGAATATAACAAAGAGGAAATTCAGTGCTTTGAAGGGCTATATAGCATATACAGTTTTTTGGCATTATGAATATATGCTTTTATCATTAGTTGATCAATTGAGGTCCTGTAGATATCTTTAGTGTGGAATATGCAATACCCTCAGAAAGGTCCTCTGTTTTCAGTGAACCTGCATATGGAATTCAGCACCAGACTCAGAAGGAAAAAACCAGACATGTCTCTGTATAGTATAAGCCTGAGTAAATACCACCTTTCCAAAACGATGACAAGTGCTTAACTGTAATTACATACATTTCTAATGCATTTTTTTATCTGCTGAAAACCGTGGTGCAAGGTTTTTATTTTTTTACTTATTGTAAATCTTGGGCTGAACTTTTCTCCTTTCTACAGTGTGATAACTTCAAACTTATCCTCAGTGCCTTGCTGATATCAATTCTGACCCAACTGCATCCTGCTGAATTGCATGAGGCCCTGCAAAGTAGCTTTTATGTTTTAAGGTACAACTACCATAATCTTCTAAAGTATCTGATAAAATTTTAATCTCTCTGCCCTCCTTTTTAGAAGTCAGCCAAGGAAGGATGCATTGACAGCATCTTATTTTATTTACTTCTCACAAATCCCTATGTCTGCCATGTTTAATCGTTTATCTTCTTCCTCCAGTTTTCCTTCCCCCTCCCTCTCACTTTAATCTTTTCTTTCCATTTGGCTTACTGTGGCTGAAGTCCAGCTTTGCTTTATTCTAATTATGTTGCAGACTATATTCCTTTATCTAAACACACTCTTTGTTTCCTAAAATGCTCCTGTACTTTATCAATAGATTCTCTTAATGTCATCACTACTTGTGCTTTTTCTGTCTTGATTATTTGATCATCGATGACAGAAAGGATGAGCCGCAATTTATTAGATTTATTCTGTGGGGCACACTGTTGCTAGGTGATACCTCTTAGCCACTGCTGTAAATACTTAAAAATCTTAAGATTAAATTTCCTTGTTGCTTTAAATTTAAACAGTGTAAGGTACCTGAACTTTGATGATTTAAAGTGCATTAGAAAACTTTATTTGGATTAAGGGAGAATTCTGATTGGTTGCTAGATTATTGCTAAGGGATGGATTAATTTGTATGAAGCACACGGTTCTGCACTGCTGTTCAGTATTTCAAACTGCAAAACTCATCTTATTCCAACAGTTTGACATACCTTTTTTTCAGACTAGAATTGTTAGGAGAGAAAAATCACAACTAAGCAGGCTATTTAATAATCATGAGGAAATATTCAAGAAGGATTGAAAGTACAAGGCTGTGCTGGGTTGTATGATTGTCCTATGTTAATCACATTCCTTATCTCACCTTGCTGCTTAATATTTATCCAACTAAAACTAACTTTTTGGCACTATTTAACTAATGCATGATCTTTCAAAAGTTCCCATGTGAAATACAGTGAAATGAGTATACTATGGTTGTTGCTATAAGAGTGTCTGCAAAAAGTCATAGTCATTTTAGTCTCTGAATATTTTTGTAATTATGAAGAGAAATATCTGGCTTGAAACAAGATTTTAACCAGAAACTGGAATCAGAATGGAAAATTTGCATGTGCTTATCTAAGCTAAATAAAAACTGAGTGACTAATGATTTTTTCTATCTCTTCAATACTTGGAGAGTTTGAATCTGAACTTCAGCCATTTAATTGTGAAGGCTGTATACATTTTTTAATCCCTATTAGTCTTAGCTCATTTCAGCCTCTAATCAACAATTTTATATGTTGATTCCTTGTAGTTGAATTCATTAATAAAACCTAACACTATAGTGCCATTTCATAGGTTTTTTGTCCTTTGTATTAGTTGTTTGATTTTCCTTCTCATTTCTGTCATCATCCGGAACACTTTGGTTTCTTTCCTGAACTTGTTTGTCATTCACTCTGTCACTTCTTTCCTGCTGCTTACTGGCTCTTCAGAGCAGAAAATACAACTTGTCTATCACATAGAAAGCAGAGTAGTAATATGTAATTGAATGTAAATAATGCTTCTACCATCAGAAAAAAATTTTAAAGGATATTTTAAAGGCAAAAAGAGGTTAGAAGACTAAAATTTGCAGAAATTTTTCTTACATTTTCCAGCACATTTTCCATTAACAAAGGTTGCAGTAGTGCCTAAAATTGCCAGATTAATTGATTAACTTAATTGATTGACTTAATTGATTAAGTCTTCCATTTCATATTCAAGCATTCATAACTAGAGGCTTACTTATAGAATAATTGTTTCCAAAGCAATCAGTTTTGTTGTTTCACAGAAATGTCATGGCCAAGAGAACGATATTCAGATTTAGTCAAAAACCAAAATTAGATTCTATGGTAAGTTTTGAAATACTTTGTCCTAGGTTACAATGTAAGATGTAACCAAAAGTGTGTATTCTATTATCATCTCCACAAACTGTTAAAGCAGGTGGGGCACTGTTTGTTTTCTCCTACCATGACTCATCCCTGATAACTCCCTCTGGGGAGCTATCTCTGTTTAATGGGCAATCAAGGACCCACCACACGACTCATAGAATTATATCACCCCATTGTGAGATGCTCCGCCCAGGGGCAAGGAGCCAGGCATTCCCATGTGGATATAATCTGGGGTTTGGAACAGCACAAGTAGCTTTTCCACTGGATACCCAGAGGAAGACCAGACCCTTCTACAGCATCACTGCTTTAACAGAACCGTCACTCCAGGAGGAGTTCAGCCACCATTTAATTGGACTGCTACCAAAACCCTGACTGTCAGGGGGTCAGGTTGTACTCTGACTCTGTCAGTGGGTTGTTTTTTTTGTACTATTGCATTTATTTTATTTTTCCTATTAAACTGTATTTCTGACTTGGAGTCTCTCACTAGTTTGCTTTCAAACTAGTACATATTTGAATCCAAGTAATGAAAACTGTCAGTGTAGATTTTCTGAAGTAGTTAGTCTGAAAAAACTAATACTTACCTATTTTTATGACCCTCTTAAATGAAAAGCTCTCCCAAAAGTTTCACTCCTGCTATCAAAATATATTTACATGTAGCTGAATTCACTTCTAATTTAGACTCTATCCTATTTAATTTCTAAAATATCCACAAAGAGTTTGCATTTCACTTTGCTACCAATTAATTAATTACACTTGACTGGAAGAAATTAAAGTAAACCATGCAGAGGTGCAAATTAATATGTGACACTGTCACAGATATTTCTGTTCCTTTACTCTGATATTCAGCTGTGATTGTAGAAGAAATGGGTCTGGGAATAAAGTATTATTTCAAATATCTTGATCCCAGTTCATAAAAATGAGGAAACTCAGCAGCATCATTCATCTTGGAATTTTTCAGTTGTCTTCTATTTCAAAATGTTTTTATTTTGGTGAAATTTTAGATAACATGATCAAAATGTGAATGCTTGTCAGGAAACAGTTCTCAGAAGAAATTTTTGGAAACATGAAAATAGTTGTAGAAGTTTTTTATCACAACAATAAAATTGTTATGAGCAGGTATTCAGAGTCATTTGCATGACTGAAAGTAACTTCAAGGATGTTTTTCTACTAAAGAAGAGTATGTAATTAGACTGTTTCCAGTGAGGCATTTTCTGTGTGCTACTGCAGTAAAGCTGAGTCAACTCTATAGGCTCCATTGTGTGAAAATAAAAAGCTACACTCACAATTTTGACTTTTCAGCCATTTCAGTTTCTCACAGTTTTTCTACACTAAACTGTTTCTGAAATAGTCTACATTTTATTTTCTTTTTTTTCTTCTTTTTTTTTTTTTTTTTTTAATTTCATCTTATTTCTCCTCCTCTTCTTGTCTTCTTTCACCCATAGCGATCCAAGCCTGAGTGTTTTGCTACTTAGGTTCAATACACAGCTCTCAACCCATCCATGCGCAAAAAAGGAAATAACATTTTCTGTTACCTCAGAAATGCTTTGAAAAATTATTATTCTTCTCAAAACCCCATATACCAACTGAATGAATATCTCAAAGTCATGATGAATTTGTTTAATAACTTCACTGGACTATATATTTCCAAAGTATTTAAATAATTAAATGGAAGATATTATGTTTTCTTATAGTATCTATTTGAAATGTGTTCAACTTTATTTTAAAATAAAGCCTTTGATTTCTTAATAGCTTTTTCACTATGTACTTTTTAATTAATATAATTTTTCTGTTTGCAAAGAATAAAAAATATATTTTTTTAAAAAAGAATTATGTTTGAGTCTGACTTTTAGGTCAAAGTAAAAATAAAAGAAATTAAAATAATGACCTTACTTTTACATATTTGTCACTTTTATCAATGAAGAGAAGTTCAAACATATTTTCCTTAGGCTTGTGCTCTCATTTAGGTTAAATCATTGTTTCATAACTCTGTCAGTATAAAGGAATTATAAAATAAATATATTTTAAGACCAATTATGTTGCTATAGGAAAATAAAGTAGCCTTTTAGTCTAAATTATAAGTGGGCCTCATGACTGTTGTTTCATCAAGACCCCTCACTTCAAAGAGGTTTTTTTCCCCCTCTTACTTTGTATTCTGTTCTTTCTTAGTCCACTTAAGGGGTTTTGAAATATTATTGAAATGAGTTTGAGCCACAAACAAATTAGGCAGATATTCCACCAACTGATAATTTAGGTAGGATGTATAGCTTTACAAAAGTAATTTCTGAATGCTTAATCTTCATTAAGGGTGCAAATGTAGATAAAATTACAGAATAAACCCTCAGACATATAATTGAAAAATGTGGAAAGAAATTAAACTGGAAATAAATGTGTAAATTAATGAAATTCAAACCTTAGTATAGCTTATTAGCACAATGAACCAAAATATATGGGAGAAGCACGCATGATGAAGAAAAACATCTTCCCAAAATGAAGAAAATAAAAAAAAACTCGTAAGGTCAAAATATCTCCATATTTTTATTTTGGTTTATTTAAGAGAGGGCTGAAAATTCATTTTATTATAGTGCATAAGTATTTCCATGCAGGAGAAATAACTGTTAAGTTGCTCTTAAACAAGGAGATCGATACAATCAATATAAAAGCCAGAAACATTCAAGTAAGAAATCTAGGAGAATTCTGTAACATTCACAGTATTCTATCTCTAGAAAAATTTACTAAGAGGTGCTCAATCTTCTGTCACTTGAAGATTTTCTGTGTTTGTGTACCACTTAGTAGTCTCAAAGCAGTGTAACTGAGTAATATGCAAAGGCCTGTCTTAATTTAAAGGTCAGGCAAAATGATCCACTCATCATAGGCACACACATATATATATATGCACATATATATACATATATATTTATATATACACACATATATATGGTCAGGAGAGACCTTAAAAAATTCCCCCATCACAGTGAAGAAAGTTATTAGATAAATACCAGCCCAACTCCCAGAAACTTTAAGTAACTAAACACAACAACGACAACAAAAAGCAGATGGGATAAGGCCAAAACTCAGCAAAAACTATATTCTTTGCACAGTGCTTAATATTTTCTGTCAAGGATTAGAATCACACTGTACTGAATATAATAAAAAGAAGTAAAACTGTCCCAGATGGATTATATTTTAAACAACTGGCAAAACACAACCACTGAACAAACAAGGTCTTCAGGGTAAGATAAGGTTACTGTCCAGGCAGGCATGTGTGAACAAATTAGATGTGACAAAGGCTCAGCCATCACATGCAGTCATCGATCTAATCAATAGCAAGAGAGAAATTATTCATAGGAATGTTTTGGTACATATTTTCCCTTCCATTTAAGACAGTTTAATTAATTGCATTTGTCTATATCACACTTCGTGGAAAAAAAAGTCATGGTCATGCCTACTTCTTATTTTCAAACTTACTAATGTAAATTAAAATTCACAAATCGAAGGACAATCTTGGTTTCCACCAGTGTATTTTACCACATCATTGTCGCGGCCGCGGTGCGGAGGGCTGACCCCGTCCGGGGCAGAGGAGGCTCCGAGGCAACAGCCGCGACAGCGTCTGAGAGCGTCCTTCACTTGCTGAAGCACTGGGGAGTGCAGCAGCAGTGGTGGTGGTGGTAGGAGACAGGGATGCTATGGGAGAGCCGCCGAAGACAAAGAGCCAGGAGAGGTCTTCGGGTGGAGTTCCGACGCCTTATTACCCGAAGGGGTCCAGGAGCCAAAGACAGAAAATGGTGGACAGCCACTTGTATATATAGGTTACAGGTGAATCATAAAATAACCAATCGGGGTACAAGATGTAGGGGTAGGGAGACAGGATTGGATAAAAACAACCAATGGGGTGACGGATCAAAAGGGACCAATCAAGAGACGAGTTGGAGGGAACTTTCTGGAAGGGTCCCTTGATTGGCAAGGGGGTGGATACAAGGGGTGGAAACCGACAGCTCAGGGGCGGAACAGGGGTGGGTACAACTGGGTGAATGAAGGCTCAGGAGGAGGAGAAAGTAGTAAGTTCTCGGGCGGTGTCCTCGGGGACTTCATGGTACCAAGTGATTGCCTGTGGCAATTCCGGTACAACGGGGCACACCGCCACATATCATTGCTTTAATATTTCAAGTAAAGAAACCAGCTGATCACCAACACTTGCCTAGATTTGCTGACCATAAGTTAACATTACAAACCCTAAATCCTGTAACCTCTGCGTTTACTATTCATATTCTCACTACAGATATGATTATGTCAACTTCAGGGCCCTCTCTTCATGATGTCAAAATATTTCACCTAAAATATGCAACATAACTTAATAATAATGAGGTCTGCTTGTGGTGGGGTAAAGTTTTCACCAAGGCACATGAGAGAAGACACATAAAATTTCTGACCAACATTTTCATAAAATAACCCCAATGGTAACTGCTAATCTGAACAGATTTACAGTAGCTAAGCAGAGTGAAGGATGAGAAGCTATAAAACAGTAAAAAGAAATATAATAATATTCATTAATGTCTTGAGAAATGCTGTTTTATTTCTCTATAGTAATTACACCATAAGTTGACAAACCTTTTGGAATTTTGTTTCAGGGTTTTCTTGGCAAAGAATATAGTTATAACCTCATAAAAAGGTAGGAAGCATTCTTAGCCAGTTACCCATCAAGTTATATGCCTAAGGGGAAATTTCAGAATGAAAACAGACTAGTATTTTCAGGATTTACCTACTTCATAAACCAGTATATCCACTAAGTAGGATAAGTAGTATCCACAAAATTTTTACTAATGAGCAGTAATAAAAGCCTGTTAAGAATTCCTGACACTCATGGGTTTATATCAGTGTAAGACTGAAGATTTTAGTTTTTAATTTGAGTAGAATTGTGTTAGTCTGTAGAAAAAAATCTCTTTCTTATCTCTTTTTTCCTCATATTTTTTGCAATTTATCAGTTTGCATCCACAGGCTATGTCCTGAAGCTAGAAGTGATTCACAAGGCCTTAGACTTATCATTAGTGAAACCATACACAGAACCTCTGAAGGACACAGTGGTGATTTGTATACACATTTTTATTTTAAATTGTAATAATCTAAACCTGTTGCATTTATGTCAGAGATCATGTTTATTGATTTATTGTTTCTGAAAAAATGGTGAGTACTTTTAAATATATAAGGCTTTAGTTTTTAATAGGTAAGGTGCTAAGGCATTATAAAAATATATATAAAGATAAGATTAAAATATATTCTATTACCAGACATTTATTCATGTATGAAAAAAAATCCTGCATGAACTCTATATACTAATCAAAAAACACTGCAATTTACTGAGTGTTATATTCAACACTCTATTTAGTAAAAAATTCATGGTATATAATTAAAATATTTATCACTTTTTTCAGAGCCAGAGGCATTGGTATTCATATTTTCAGATTATATTAATATGGTCTGTTTTTTCATAGTGTATTTGTAGAAAATAATCACAGTTTTAAATTTTTATTCCTCTATGTACAAGATCACATTAGCTTCTTTGTATTGAGGAGTTTAACATGTCTTACTGGTTTTATGTTAAAATATTATCAAGGCATTAGCACTAAGGATATATATAGAGTAACATAAGATAGCATAACATAACATGGAGAAGTAATATATGTCCCTTTTTATGAATTCTTGACTGAATAAGAAGTGATATTCCTAGAACTGACAGACAAGATAGGTGTTATTGGGAAGCTTCTTCTGAGGAAACATATCTTATTTTATTCCTCAGAACTCTTGAAAATCTTGGGAGTTAATATTTCATCCACTGAAATGGCATTTTAAGAAAATCTATGTCACATTATCTCTTTAAAAACCCAGAAAAGCATGTCTATGGTGAAGCAAACTTGTTCCCAATTCTTGTAGTTCATGTGGAAAGAGAATTCAGTCTGCTTTTGGTTCACTTTTCCCCTTCTCTTTTGAAGGATGAATAGTCAGCGTGAATAGGGGATTTACTTTTCACTCTTAATGTGTATTTTCACATCCACTCAGAGATTAGCTAAAATATAAAAAGCACCAAAAAAGCATTGGAGAACTGCTGAGGAAATAGTCATAAACATTTGGAAACGTTCCCTCCCACACTTTCCTCTCTGAAAACCTCTTTGGAAACTTATGTTCTAGGTCACCTCCTCAACACAGAAAAGGACTATGAAATCTAAAAATTATTCGCATAAGGACTATTAAAGAAAGTACTACACAATAATAGATTTTATAACAACGCTATTAAAAATTATTTCTTTCATGGGTTGAAAGCATGTTATGTGTTGCTGACTACAAATTTAATACAATAAAATTTCTTTTCATATATTTTTCATGTTAAATAGTGTCTTTAACATCCATAGGACAATCTAAATGGATAAGGTAAGCTAGATTTGTCCCCAGTTTATTTTCTACTCTGTCTTATTTGAATACAAACAACTTTGAAGACTTTGTATAACCACTTCAAAAATTTAAACAGAACCTCAGGAGAGGCTGTGTAATTTTCAGTTCACTGAACCAGAGAATAGTCTCTCAAAGCTGTTTCAGTGTTGTCATTACTTCCACCTACAAAAGAAACAGTGATGACTCAAAGTTGGAAACAAGAAAAAATAAGCAAATACCTTCATAACAGATAGCTTTCAGAAACAGCCTATTCAACATTTTTCTTGGAAGTTTTACCCATGGTAGATAACTGGAGCTTTAATTTCAGTCTCTGAAATACCCTGAGTGTATTTCAATATATTTAATCACTTTGATAAAGTAGTAATCAGACAACTTAATTTCAGTCCTAACTTTTTCTGTTAAAGAACCAATCAGAATAAACAATTTTCTGAACACCATAAATTTAAATCAGGACCAAAGTACATTTTCCAAGCCCACGTAAATTAATGATGTACTGAAGGAAACAGTAGGCTTGATGACTCCTTGTGTGTATGATTTCAAATAGGAATACAAACAGACATTTTTTCCTTAGAGAATAAGGTCTTTTGAATGTGTCTTACTGACCTGAAGGCTGCACATATCCTGAAGGATGGTTTCATGAAAATTACATTAAAGAGGAACTTATGTTTCATGAAAATTGTCCTTTGACCACAAATTACTAACAAGCTGCTGTTGTATTTGACTAAATCCAACTTGGGGCATCTTATTTTCTGTAAACAAGAAATCTTTGGAGATACTCTTTATGCAAGGGGGAAAAAAATAGCATTTTGAATTATAAATTCTGTGAAAGTCTGAAAATATTCTACTTTTTATATTTGTGTGCACATTGTGAATGAGGGTGATTCCATACACTAATTCAAAGTAACTAGTCATGTCTGTATATCAAATCACAGAGTCACAGAATATGCTGATTTGGAAGGGTCCCACATGATGCCATACGTAGTTGCATATATACCTATGTATTATATGTGAGTGTGTATACTCACATAATAAATGCTGCTCATGTTATATGGAAATTTGTGAAGTACTTTAAAGGTGTTAGGCTATTCATGTTAGTAAATTCAGTGGAAATTAATTACATTCATTACATTAACAAATGCAGCAAAGAATTAATTTAAGAATTGTGACAGTCCTCATATTATCTTTTAGGAAGGTTTTCCTAGAAATTAGATTCCTTTTGTTAGAAATTGTTACTAATAATCACAGTACATGGGAAATGCTTTACTAATATTTCTGTGAGTCACATAGAATTCTGTTATACAAATCTTAGATCCGTGATAGGAATTATTATATAGCCAAACTAAAATCTCTGAGTTATTAAAAGATCAGTAAGATGAGGAAAATTGTCAGTTTGATAAACTTGACCAGCAGGAGCTGAAGGAGACACGTTTGTTCAGCATGGAGAAGAGACAATTTTGGGAGGATCTAAAAGCAGCCTCACAGCACCTATGAGGATGTCATTGCAAATATAAAGGATTCTCATATTGGTGCATGACAGGAGAATAAGAGAAAACAGGTGTAAGTTAAATTAAGAGTGGTTAAGACAGGATATTAGAAAAAAAATCTGATATTTATTATTGAAGCTGATTTCCAAACAATGTAGGCATTTCTTTTTTTTAGGTTTTTAAGGCGTGGACAAAGTGGCCAAACCAGGCTAAACTTGTTTGATGATGCTTTGAGTAGGGAATTGGATTAGCGATCTCTCAAGGGACCTTTTGAATACTGCAACTTTTCTGCTCCACAACTTCATGCATCTGTCAGTGAAATTCAAAATTTAATTTTTTTTAATCAAACTCATAGAGTATGTAAGTGGTGCATCATTCTTTTCTTTTCAGGTAATTTTTGAAAGCAAATATAATGACTTCTTATCATCTCATTGTATGTGGGTATTTCAGGTCACCTTTTTCCTCATGTGTTAAGTCCTCTATTACTGAGCTTTAATTTAATTTTATTATGTCATTCTAATATCCAAAATATTTATTCACATATTTTCATTATTTTTCCCATTGCTATACAGAAGATGTTTAAATAAAGATTCTCTTAAAATAATGAGCCAAGGCAAGAAATTTTCAATGTAGGTTACCAATGAAGGTACATTATTGTCTCTTTTAAGAGTGCTGCCGTGCAAACATTCATATTGAAAAGGGAGTAAATGATGAAATGGAGAATTTTTCTAGTGAATCAAAACAAAATTAAAAAATAAACATTGGCTGCAAATCAGTGCACAAATTTGTTTTGTAGTAATGGTTATTCAGTAAGGCAGGAAGTGAATCGTTTCAATAGATTGAAAACAACACAAATAGGCAAAAAGATAACTGCTACCTCTACCCTGTCAGGTAAATCATCTGATTCTACTCAGCAAAAGCATCTTACATTATTATAAGCTGGTCTATAAAAATATCAGATTCATGTCAATAGGAATGAAAAAGAGAGGACGAATGTTAAGTATTATTAGCAAAAGGAGTTAGAAACCCACAATATCTGATTACATTGTTGTATAAACCCATGGTACATATATATCTTGAGTGCTTCATGCTGTTCTAATCATCCTATCTCAGAAAGGTACAGCCTGTGAAAGTAAAAAGAAAGATGACAAGCATGATCAGAGAAATGCAACTGTTTTCATATTAAGAAATACTTAATAAACTAGGACTCGTCAGCTTGCAAAACAGACAGCAGGAGACAGATGTGGTAGCATTGCTCAGCGTTGTGTAGGCTATGAAAAAATTGATTAAGGAACAATTATTCACTCTCTTTCAGTGCCTGGAAAATAGGAACATTCAATAAAATTATCAGGCCAAAGGAAGTACCTTTCCACACAGACTAAAATTAAGTTTTGGATCACATTATTGTCAAGAGCTGTGGAGACCAGAAGTATAAGGAGGTTCAGTATATGATTAAGCAATTTGTGAAAAGTCTATCAAGCGTTATCCAATATAAGAAAACTCAATATATCCCAAAAGAGCACACACAATCTCATGTATCTGCCCCAGTGCTTGTAGTAGAGTTCAGAGGAGTGTTGATACATAGAATAATAAAAACACAGGACTAGAAAGCCAGAATGACAAATTTTAGTTCATCACTAAGTCGTTTATGGAAGATGTTTGTCTAACTTGTTCTGAAAGATTGCATTGATATATAGTCTACATTTCCTTAGAAAATCCTTATTGTTAATTTCTTCTTAGTAAGTAATAAAACTTAAACAAGGTGTTCAGGTAGACAGTATTTAGGCTGTATCCAGTGCTTCAAAATATTCTTTGCATAATTTTCTTTCATACAGCTGGATCTGTCAGAAAGCACAGCACAGAGCAGGCAATCAACAGTTCTTCATGTTAGGACTAATTTTGATGCATTACAGTGTTCCTGTGTACAACAGTGTGATGGATGTGTGGAAGTGCATCTGAGGTGATCTAATATGTTGTACTTTGCTGGTTTGCCTTGTAGGAAATTACAGCATTGAACTTTCTCTGTCTCTCTCTCTGTCTCTCTCTATCTCCCTCTCTCTCTCCTCTTTAAAAAGGATGTGCTCAATAAATTGGGTTGAGACTGCTCCTGGTTTTGATGTCAGTATTGGGATGATGAAAATCTTTAGGGCTCAGTGTTGTAGCTTTTTGTAAGCTACCACACAGGGGTCAGTGTGTGGTCAGTAATCACTAGAGGCTCTTTCCATGCCTAGATTCTAAGTGTCAGGAAATTTGTGTTCAGGGTTTCTACCACTTTATCAATATGTTGGGACTGCAGCGTGTAAGGTCTTCTGTGGGAATATTGACAGGACTTAGCTTTTGAACACTTGGGTGGTTAGTGTTTCCTCCGATCAAATGGATGTGGAAGATATATTACTTCTGATTATCTATATCCAGAAGCAATATAGATAGTTTCAGCTCCAATCTCTGTTTGCATGTCTAACTACCAACCTTGGATAAAAGGGAGAAGCGTGCTGGGAGTTCTTGGTCTTGTCTCACAGGGCTTCATGTGACTAGCAGAAGCTTGAGAGATAGATTAAAATGCCAGTGAAGCTTGAGCTGTCTTTGCACTATGAAGAGTTTAATTAAATTGCCTGGAGATGCTGAAACATCATCAAAATGAGGGAAGAGTTATGAAATGAATTTACAGTATTCTGCTAAAAGCTGTGAAAGATTTCACCAGAAATTTATTCCTCTGCTTCTTCAGAGAACAAATACAGGTGATCTTGAATGTCTAGCATGTTATGTTTTCAATAAGGATTGTGTTTACTTACCTGCCTTAGAAGGACCCTGAGAGGTGGGTTTCAAATTTCCATAAAACTCAGCACTTTGTAATAATACACAGAATGTTTAGTGTGATTTAAGTAATCAGTCTTGAGGAGATCAGTTTATTGCCTCATAAGGGTCACATCTGCTTGGTTATTGCCTGATCTTGTCCTTTCAGAGGCAAAGCAGCAAGCTCATTGCAGTACATCATGGATATAAGGCTCTGTAAAACCAGGCAGCTTTCTAAATAATGATGATCCAGCTTTTTATATCTTCATAGGAGTGTTTAAGTACTTTTTCTTTTCCTGTGGTTTTAATGAGAAGTTTAATTTTGCCTAAATAATGAAGATCTGAATGGACAACCCATGTTTTTTATAACAAGGGTGACTAAACTCTAGTCAAAGCATCATATGAATTACTAGTAGGCCATGTTATATGTGAATAAAGGGGAACTAATTTCATCATCTTTGATCTTGGATATTACAAGCATACATTATGTTATGCTGTGTTCTTTGGTCTGACTCTTCAGATTTATACTGGATTGTGTTTCAAAGTGGCTTTTTTTTTTTTGCTTTCTGTTAAGAAAGAAGGAGAGTTTTAAAAGTTTGTGATAGGTGCTTTGGGGATGGATGTGCTTTAAAAATGTTCCAGGATCAGAATAATTATTGTGAAATTTTTCTCCTTCTTCTATTCAATAACAATCAAGCTAACTCATTTGATGATATATAAATACACACATATGTATATATTTAATAAAATACATTAATCCTTTGACAAGAGAGAATTAGTTTTTAATGGAAGAATGACACCTTTTTTACTTTTCCACAACCGAGTGCTCCTCGTTGCTCCTAGAAGTCATTCGGGAAAAAGCGGTTGTGAGCTTAAAATGGAAAAGTGAAAAAACAGGCAAAGAGTAAGATCCCAAGTATACACTGTTTGTCACTTTTAAAATTTTGTTGGTTTGCATTTATTTCTAAAATAACATTTCTAGGTATCTCCAATAGAAAGAGATTTAAAAGTTTGGACTTGCTTGGGATCTTGTCTTGAAGCTCACTCCAATGTTTTGCTCTGAGGCTTTATGATTTGTCTCTAGTAAATGATGCTGCTGCAGTAGGTGTTGCAGTCTGAGAAGGCTGGTGTCCCGTTTCTGGAAGCTGTGACATCCCCCGGGTTGAGAGGCAGGCAGTTCCTTACTGCAACATGGCCAGGAGCACCACCTTCAGATAGTGATATGCTACTGTAATGAAACTTTTTTCAGGTGTTTCCAGGCATAGAAGACTGTCATCCATCTGATATTTGCTTGAGGTTTTGAGTCCGTGTTTTGTCATTGATGGCTCTTTTTACTGGCTGTTTCTGGCAGTACAGAAAGGAGGTGAGGAATGAGCCACTCCCTAAACCAGAACGCTGTTGAGGTATATAACCCTGCATGCACACACTGAGGAAGGATATACCACGTATTGATGCTGAACTTCACAGATCTGGCTTTAGCGTCTGCTCTTCTGTGAATTTCTTCTGTGATTTTGGGAAGTTGCTGGCACTCTTTATACCAGTGTTCTCCATCTGGTATTTGGAAATAATAAGCTGATACCTGAGAGGGAGGACAAGCCTACTAATACCTTAGGGACTAAAGGTTGAGTGGGAACTGAGAGCTTCCTCCATATGCAACAACCCAGAGAAACTGAACAGCATCAGTCCCGCATGGCCTGTCCAATTCAGTCCTGAGCTCATTGGCAGAAAGATTGAGCAGGTGAGTATAGCAAGAAAAACAGAAGACTGACAGCTCATATATTGCAGTACTGAGTGCTTTAATGGCTTTTTTCCCCCAACAAAAGCAATGCCTGTAAATAACAAATTTTACTTTATTAACACAAAAACATAAATACAGATGTGAGGGTTTGGATTCAAAACTTGAATTTCAAACTTTAATTATTCCATCAACTGCCAGAGATGAAGAAAACTCCAGGTTTTAATTTTTCTTTGTATATTTTTTTCCAATGGGCCAAAAGGGGAAAATCAGGCATAGGCTTGTGCTTCCGCTATCCACTTTCCTGCCAAGAAACTTTGAAGGGAATCATAAGCATTTCTACTTCAGCAAAATGCTGTGAAGAATGAAGCAATTAAAAACATAATGTTTACCTTGTACTTGTTTGTTACGCTCTTAAACCTGAGGTTAAGGGTGTTTTCTAAAATTGAAAGAAAACAGAAGGACAAGGGGAAATTTGAATTTTGTTGACTGTATCTGAAGCCTTGATGTGTCTTCTCAAATATAAGACCTATGCTTCTCTGCTTTGATGATCGTAGAAGAATATTGAGATTTATATTCTTTTTTTCAAAACTATAGTTGCAACATCAAATGAAGTAATGTCATAAGCCAAAGGTGGGAAAAACATTACCTTGTTGTGCTTTTGCTGAGGAATTTTCTAAAGGAGACTTTTCTTTCTCAACTCTGTGTTTCTACCTGAGACTTTCTAAATGTCATGAGATAGAGGTAGTAAATTCTAACATAAAAAATTTGTGATTGTTTCTGGTTTTCTAACCCATCTTTTGTAACAGTTTTTTTAGTCTGGACAGGGTGCTTGTTGAGGGTGCTGTGGTGGATGTACAGACACAGGGAGAGAGAGACACAGGGAGAGAGCAAAGGCAGAAGAAACAGAGCTGGTGTCAAAGCATAGTCATGAGGCAGGTTGGAGGCAAAAAGTTAGAAAATCTCTTCAATATTTAGCCCAATATCATATTCCACAGGCCAGTTCACCATAGTACACCCATGCACAAGCCTTCCAGGTCTGTAAGGATTTGTAGCTGAGCAAGTCTCTTCTTGGGAGGAGAAACTGGGTTAGTAATGCTGGTTTACCAATGGAAAGGGATGACATGTTTTCAGTAGCTAAAATGCTAATGGTCGATGGAACTTCTCCTTATAAAACAGAATAGTAGATTTGCAGCAGTTGCTCTCTGTCTTAGGTTTTAGGGCAGTATTGGGGTTCTAGCTGACTGAAGTTAGTATGTCATGAGTATTACTAAAACTCTTCCTCTTTTCCTCTCCCTTGTCTCCTTTAATCAGTAATGACCCCAGAGAGACAATTTTTGTTGTTTTCAGTCGTTCTGTTGTGGACTAAATTAGAATCTTGTGCTATATATAGGACTGCCAAGAAATTATACCTTCTTCACATGTACAAGGTACCTGCAGCAAAAAAAGGAAGGTGTGCCATCCAGGGAATCGATCATCTCCAGATATGCAGTTCTGCAAGCTATGTGCAGGACCTACAGGCCAGTCTTGGACTGGTTTCTTGTCTATTTGATGGTTTCACTGTCAAGTGGTTAGAGGAAACATTTTTATTCCTCGTATTAATGTGATGTATTATGTATGATGTTTAAAGGGCTTGCTTTATTGAGAAATACATCTTTCTGTAGACTAGTCATCTTCATCCTTCTGTACACACTAGTCATGTTACATATGTATGTCAAGTTGGACACCCAGTTGAGAGATGCAGCATCAAGTATTTTTTCAAATCTTGGTGGCAAGATGGGTGAAAGTTTTGGCTCTCAGCTTCTAAAAGTGAGGGGGTTTGTGGTGTAGAAGGTAGGTAAGAATTATGGCTTCCAGCGCAAAGTTGCCAAATACTCTCTCAGAAAGCTGCTGCCAGTGTGTCTTCTTAGAACACAGAAGCTGAATTTGGAAAATATGACTGTGTGGTATTAGGCATGTGTAGGAAATAGCCCTGCTTCTCTGCAAACTGCTGTCATAATAATTATTCCTTCCTTCTGCCTTGACATCATGATGCTAACTAGCAGCCTGCAGTAAAGATAAGGTTTACTGGGGAAGGTACACACCTGAAAACATGAGTAACAACCACAATCTTAGTTTTCTAAGGCTGGAATCCTTCCAAAGTGTGATTTGCTGGTTTTGCCTGATCTACCACAATAGTCTTTCAGATAGTGATTTGACAGTGGCATTTATTAAATGTGAAAATAGAGACACTGGATGTCATAAATTTACAGGACTAGCAGTCTTTGATCAGAATGATTGTTTTGGCAGAGAACAAAAATAACATGTATATATAACGTTGAAACTGCACATTTGTACTGTTACAGACAAGATTCTGCACTCCAACAGTGCCAGCACGCTTCATAGCTTGCCAAGTGATCTTCTCAGATTGGATTTAGGTCTTGAAAGGTTTGAGATGGTTTCTGGGTGATCCTGGAAGCAACTGTAGGGAATGTGTAACTATGTGTCCATCTTTCACTAGATTTGAAGCGCTTACATCCAGTGGGATCAGGGTTGACTGATAAAGGGGAATGGTTACACCTGCACTAAATTCCCACTGTTATGGTAGCTATGAAACAGAAGATTTCTGCATTAGTTTCTTATATTAAAGACATAACTAGAGGATTCCTCTCATGTCACCCTAAGGAATAAATCTGTGAAAGTCACTTCAGTCCCTTGTGACACATAGTTTTGTAAAAGGTTTGGCTGCAGCTTCTGGGAAACTGACCTACCACATGCTATGAGAGGCTAAATTAGAGCAAAGTAGCTGATGACTGTTGGATGAAAATGAATTTATTATTTCTGTGCACTAAAGTTCAGTACCAGAGAACTATCCCATCAATCGTGTTGACCCTTGCTATGATTAGGTATTTAAAGTAAACTGGCAGATGCCTGTAAGATGCTGTCTTGATTTAGTGTTTCATACTGACATATCATATTTGATTAGCTCTAAATTTAATATTAGGATTGCTCTGTCTTGGAAAATATTTCTCATATTATTTACAGTTCCATCTGAATCCCACTTTTTCAAAGGGTCTATCTGTAGATGGTGCACAGTAGTTTAAGGTTTTAAAACCTCTGGGCTTTGATTCAGTATTAAGTGTTAAATAAAATGATGGTTTCCATAGTGTATGTAGTAAGAGAAAAGAGAAGACCTATAGGAGGAGGTGTCGGTTTTACCAGTTTTTTCCAAGAGCAGATTGTGTTTATGTTTTCAGCCATGATGCTGTGCATCAGTTTTATGCAGTGGGAGAAGAACAAGTGCAAATGGAATTGGAGAAATTGAAATGGATGAGGCAAAGTAAGGTCTCTCCAACCTTCCCCTTCTGAGTAATATGGAAATCACGCAAAGGAAGAGGAAAAACTCCAGTGCACAAAGTCCAAACACTGAGACTTCTGGATGCTTTTGTGTGAGCAAACAATTGTTTTTCTTTATTCTCATTACCTGCAAGAAATCAAATGAAAAATAAGCAGGACGTTTTTTCCCATCATTTGAAGAATTAAAGGGTCCAAATTTAAACAAGTTCTAAAACTCCAGCCAAACTTTGCAGCTAGTGTTCAAACACAGGCGTTCTCAGGTATACATTTCTCTGTCACTTTTAGTGGTCTTTCAAAATACTGCACAAAGATTTCTATATCCATTACATTTCTGCAGACAATATCAAATGCATTACAGCACTGTAATATATGGTATTGCATGGCTGTTATGTAAGAACAAGTATTCAGTTTTGCGTTTGTGTTGCTAAGTTTAGGTATTCAATATACTTTAGCATGAGTTGCAGGATCGTCTGGGTTATTCTCTTCACATGACTTCAACAAAAATATTTTGAGAAATTGGACTTAAGTAACACATAAATTTGTGTAAGACCTCTACAAGGACATTCTGTGCTTTTCTCAGTGAGAGAAAACAAAGTGAAAACAAATATGATGAAGGTGATCCAAGTGACAGATGATATGTGAAGTTCAGAAAGCAGAAAGAAAAGTGTTCCAGAAACTAAAGTTTTCTGAGCTGACCAGAAGTAATTTAGAAAGCAGTTTAGGATGTAAGTAAGATGTGTTATTCGTGTCTAGAAAGGTGAGATGAGTACTAGACAGAAAATCTTGGTTTGGTAAGGAAAAAAGGAAGGAAAACAAACAAAAAAGACAGAAAGAACCCTCCCAAAAAACAAACCAAAAAACGAAAGCTACAAGACAATGCTTAATAAATCTAGTATGTGAACTATGGTGTCATTTCTCTCACAAGGTAACAGCTCTTCATGAGAGTTGTTCTACTGGGTTTTAGCTGTTTTTCGTATAAGGAGGTGCTCAATGTGACCTAGAAAAAGCAATTTGGTCAATAACAGAATTTGTCTTTCTGTTGTGTATTGTTCTCCTTTCATTGTATGTTACAGATGTGCCTAAAGCCACACTCAGGATAACTTCGCTGAATCACTTCTCTCTTGGGTGAAATTCAATAAAACAGAAACTAGCAGAAAAGAATTTGAAAATGGTTTGAATTCAAAAGCAGCTGTACAACATCTTAAGAGTAAGGAAGCAACTGAGAAACGTCATGATGGTTGGTTGCTCTTCAGTTTCAAGGGTGATCCTCAGGTGGGTGGAATTGTTTCCATTGGTGATGCAGTGGGCTTTTATAAATTTAATCTTGGAAAACTAAACCATTCTAAATAGTAAGCTTTCCTGTGTAGTGTATTGTCAATAAAGCAGCATTCAAACCAATTAGCCCTGGGTTGAATTTTCTTAATGCAAAGCTGTGCAATTTCATACTATGATTGTGTTTCAAGTGTTGCTTGTGAAGGCTCTATTATACCCTCTTCTAGGCCTCTGTTTAGGCAGGAGCGTATTTGAAATCTTGATTGTAGTTCCTGGCTGAGCATGAGGGTAAGTTTTTTCTTTTAGTCATGCTAAAACTCTGCAGTTAGAAGATTTGAAGAGCAGGGAAGAAGAGGAAATGATTTTGTGCAAAGTCATGTATGTACCCAAAAACTGGTCATGTTAGAAATTCTGCCACTAGGTTTAGCTGATTTACAAACATAGTGTTCACAGAGCAAGTTGTTATTACGTGTTTTTAGAGCTATAATAGTTCCATAATGGTTCCTCTCTTCAGTGCAGTCAAAAGAAGTCAGGTGTTAAAATTTATGAGGGAAGGGATAGAAATCAGTGTTTTCCCACAGGAAGTTTCCATGGCATGCGCTCATCTTTAATACTGTAGACTTGAAAATGTTCAAAGAAAGGCAGTAGAGGTGTTATGGGGATGGCTTCTGTACAGGCAATTTTGAACTGGTAGGGTAGGGTAGGGCAATTTTGAACTGGTAGGGTGGGGCTTTTCAACTTGGAAAAAAGATGCCTCAGGTCTTGTATGTGAAAGATACCTGTGAAGTAGGTGGCATGAATACAGTTTATAGCCAGTAATTGCTTACTGTGTTTCCCTGTGAGCAAAGCCATTGCATAAATTTGTTATGTTTAGCATTGATGATCTCATCTTTTGGCAAAGTAGCACCACTGTTCCCCCCCTGAGCTCTGTGGAGGCAAACCCCACTGGACAACTCAGCCTGCAGGCTAGGGATCTCTTTTAGTCATGGACACATTTAACATTACAAGTGTAACCCATATGATCTTTACGCTGACCCAGAAGAGAAATTTTAATCCTCTTTACATTAGTTTAATCTGAAATTACAAAATGCACAATATGTGCATAAGCAGTAATGCATCTGGCAGTACCTATATGTGCTTGTTTGCTTGGTTTTTTCTCAACAATTAATACCACATTAGTCTCCACGTCAGGCAGGCTTCCAAGTCCCAGGGTATGTTTTGTGCTTGTGCAAACCACAGAACTGCTGTTTATGACAACCATGAAGAAGAAGGAAAAGTATAGATATGTCAAATATCAGACAAAATAAGGAATTTTATAAGCAGTGAAAAATAATTTCTGCTTCCCTTCACCAAAGCTCCTTTTACATTTGTTAAGAGTCACTTCTCACTTGACTGTTTCTGAAGAATACTCAGAAATGCTTAACAAAAGTGTCTTTAGGCACTCAAACTTAACCTGGAAATGAATGTTAATTAAAAGCACTTTAAAAAATTGCTCTGTTCAACAAAAGCCTTTCCTTTGACATGTTATAGCCCTTGATACGTAGAAACATACACCGAAATGACACAGACACTTCAATTAGCTCTGAAACCTGTCTTAAATAGTTAGAATGAGGGTATTGGTTTATAGATTTGTACCAGATATTTAACTGTCAGAAGCATAACTTTGAACTGAAAAAAATGACAAACAATTTTGTGCTAATGTGTAAACTCTGCAAGTGATGCAGGGTTTAGATACTCAGGGCGTTTATTTTTTTTTTCCTTAACAACCAGTTTCTAGTTCCTCTTCCAACATTATCTGAGATTTTAAGTTTGCTGTTGTGATCATAAAAAATATGGCTGCCACAATCCTATTTATATGTTCAAACTTTATGTATATTTATAATACAGATGGAGGATCTTAATCAGTAGAATTTCTGGTTTAATTTCATTTTATTTCTCCAGAAAATTACTACTATAGGAAGAGAAAGTGTAATGCAAGCTAACTAAATTACTAAACTAAAAAGTCTTTTCTGTCTCATTTTACAGTGGTAAAAGTAGCACTTTTTTCTTTCTTTTTGTGTTGTGAGAGGAGTGATTTTCAATCAGAGAGATGAACTAATTTTTGAGAAAATAAGTTTTCTCACATATAGGCTCAGGCTGTAAGGGGTTAACAGTTTCTTGACATGGTCAAAACTAATATTTGAGGCAGACTTGGTTAGGCTGAGGGCAGCATTAACTACACTGCTTCTTGTTCTAGGAGTCTGAGCCCAACAAGTTAGAGAACTTCTCCCAAGATAAATAAAAAAGCTTGCAAAACACGGAGCAGACAACTTCAAGGAAACCATTTCCCCTTTCTCCTGCCTCAAGCAGGATGATGTCAAACTTTCATCCTATGCCGATATAACATTAAAATCTGTTGTAATGAAGCAAATTATCTGGAAAAAAAGGGTTCTCCCAAAGTAACCCACTTCTTTAAAGGGTAAATAAGGTCTACATCACCCCTCCCACATGAGCTTTCATACTGAGGGCAGCTATACAATGGCACCAGTATCCTGCTGGTCTTCCCTAAAGCTTACCAGTACTGCCAGGGAGCATATACACTGGGTTACTCACTTTTTCATATGCCACCTGTCTTGTTTTGGAATAGATATATTACACACAAAACCAGAAGATACAGATTCTTTTCCCTTCCTGTTTTGTAGTCACAGGGCAAATGTACAGAAAAATATGTTAGGAAATTTCAATATGTGACCCAACTAGGCAACAATTCCTTCAAATAGTTTCAAAACTTTCAGCATAGTGCACCCGCTTCTACTTGAAAAGTCATTATTAGAGATCCTCAGAGTAAGAGGTGAAAGAAACAGTGAATAGTTTTAGTTGATTTCTTTTTTTATTTTAGTTTTTGACTGGCTTATTACCTTACTGGGCCGATTCACCCAGCAGGTGTTGCTACATGTCGTTCCCAAGGAGGCTTCCTGCTGGCAAATTGGTTTGAAATCAGGAACTGCATTTATAATCTTGACAATAATAACTATGAGAAACATGCTAGTGAAGGCTGGATGAAAGGCAGATCATCTTTTCTTCCATAGCTTAGGCATAAGAGTTTTCAAACTACGTTCTCTCTTATTTTTAGCAAAGAACTTTTGATGTACAATAAAAAAGCCAAAGTTAAGCCTTAGATACATTTTTAAACTATTGACTGCACATTCATTTGATAAATCAGATAGTCAGGTTCATAGTTTTAAGTCCTCAGTCAACACTATGAAACTCTATTGCGTACATCAGTATAGCAGAGGAGGATTGAGATACCAGTCATTCTATTGATTTTGAAATTAACTTGTTTCTTGTGATTTCTTATTGGTTATATAAATATTGCACTTTTAACTAATTTTTTTTTAATATATCTGTATTTTTCTGTATCTTTAAATATGTAATTTTCTAGTCAAACCCTGTCACCACCATGTATTCAGGCAAAATTCCTTCTGAAATAAATAAAAACTTGTTTGTGCCTGTGCAGCAAGTTTGAGTAGTTACTGCAAAATAAACTAAGTTTACCTTAAAACAGGAATTTCAGTTCACCTCAGTGAACTGTCAGTGAGCTGTTCCAGTTTAAAACCTTCAGTTTCTTGGAACAGGTAATACCTGCAAACCTCAGACAGGGCACTTACCATTAGTAAAGAGGAAGGAAAAGCTGTGTAGTTTGGTCTGCACTCTGATCATATCCAGATGGGCATAATAATATTTTCAGTAGGATTAATTTTCCCTTACTTTGAATGTGTACAGTCTAACTTCCCTAAGATACTTACAGGATATAGGATGGCATCCTTTTGCCTAAAAATGCACTTGACAATGCGGTTACTAACTCGTGCAGAGAATTGCATTTAATGCAAGAATTCCACCCTTATGGACTATTTCCAGTTTATGCAGATTATGTTAATCTGAGCCAGTGTAAGACAGCAGCCAGACTTTTTGCTACTTTCTTTTCCATTGCCAATGATGCAAGTAACAGGTCATGACAGAGACACTTATCTTTTAGTTTGATACCATTTGATTCAAATATCTTTCTGACCTTGTATGGACAGATAGCTCAAAGTGATGTTTTCATATCAACAAATGCAAAGATAAACAGAATTTCAAAAGCAGTATGGTACTTGCTTCTCCTATTGCCTTGAGCAACAGTGTTTCTTAGTTGTTTTTAAAGCAAGGTAACCTCTGTACCAGATCTTCTTCGTTTTCTACTAGAGCCATTATCACAACAGTCTACCAGGAGTCAACAACCACTTGACTGAAACTATGCATAAATGTTTTCATTGAAGTACAGTCAACCTGGTACTGATAGATGTAATAAACCTTTCTTAGTATTGAAAGGAAATGAGAGGACAATCTTGCCAATAAGGATAGAAAAGTACAAAGAAACAAGCACTGGGAAAAAAAAATTCCTCTTATAAGCTGGTAACAATGTGATGGGCTTTGAAGAAAACAAAAATGATCACACTGTTACGTGAGATTAAGACAGACAATATACAGTGATAGCAAAATAGACTGACAATGTGGCATTAAATAAGCAGTGCAAGAAAGAAGAGAAAATTTTGAGAAAGCTTTGTTTTTATTCCCTTAAAATCTGGTTTACACATAGTAGTCTAGGCCTTCATCTAAAAGATGAAAAATCCTGCAGAAGTACAAGTTTGCAATATGAAGACTCAGTCCCATTGATTATCCATGTAGTATATTTCACATGCCTCATTTAATATGCTGCTCTAAAACAGTTCTCAAATTTTGTAGACAAGTTAAAGTGCTCAGCAGAATCCATTGCAAAATGCCAAAATTGCATACATGAATTGGCAGGAACTCAAATAGATCTATATGAATTCTTATCAGCTTTCCAGACACTGCATTTACGTAATTGAAATACTAAAACTAAAAGATCGATGTGTTTTAAACTCCTCTGAAATGCACTGTCGAAAACTAAATCTAAAAATGAAATCAGGTCTGCTTAGACATTGTGACAGTTACTTTGAAGAACTAGAATGTCCCCACAGATTTCTTTGTGAATAAGACTGGCTTAAAACAAACTAGATTTGAGAGGACAAAGCTTGCTGTTGACTCTACCTATTGAACAAGGATAAGAGTGGAACCCTGATGCAAGAGCTATAGAGCTCTACAGGAGGGAAAGATTAGGCCCTTGACTGCACCAGTTTCATCCTCCTCAGTCTCATTCTGGGCCCCCAACCACACACCCTCTTCCCTTTGGGCCCAGAGTTGCATTTGAGCTCAGGTTCCGGCCCAGGGCCCTTGCTGAACTGCACTGTAAGTATGCTGTGTCCAGCCTTGTCTTGGTGATTTGACTCTGACTCAGCACTACTGACCCATTTGGTAATCAGTGGACTTTTGTCTGACACAGAGTACTGCCACCAGAGCTACTCTGCTGTTCATGGCTGGGACCGTGCCCCTGCCTTGCAGTCTCCCTTGGCTCCCATCTTACCTTCATTTGTGAAGACTCCACTCACTCCCTGAAATAAACGCCACTACCCCTTAATTTGTAATAAGTACACTGAAAGAGGAAATACATGTTATCCAGATTTTAGCTGTATTTTAATGACATGCTGGTCAGAGTGTTCTGAAAAGAAAACCAGGGCTAAATCTTCAGTTTCAGAGGAATAGACAGAATACTTTTTTTAAAGTAATGAATTGTAAGATATACCTATTCCACAGAGCCAAAAATATCCAAAACAGGTCTGCATTCTGCCAGTGGGAAAATGGGTTCAGCCATGGCAGAAAAATGACCAGGAAGCAGTGTCTGTGCTCTTTAGGAACATGGGCTGGGTTCCTGATAGAATATCTGTATGTCATTCACTGTGGGGCAGGCAATCACCCTTGAGGTTTTTCTGGGTTACCTCTGCAAGTAGCCTAGCTGGGAGTGTCTGGAGAGAGCTTAATTTAAGGCAGCTCTAAAGAAACAGCTCTTTACATGCAATAGTCCAGAGATCCTACTCTCTTTTGCTAATGAGAGCCAGAGTTCTAAAATTTTAGCACACCATGACAACTAAATGTAAGAATGTGTCTAATGTTATTTGGTCATCAGCTTACTTGCTCACTTACAGCCAGGAGGGAAAGACTAAATTAAGTGGGAAAACACTGGGGCATGATAGGTAATAAGAGTTTCACCCAATGGTTGAAAATCCAGTTTTTCAAAGTGTTCACGCATCATTCTCCCCCATCACCAATTAAAATTGGGGTATTTTTGAACTCTGGAGTCAGAATATATGAATAAAATAAGTGTTAGGTTCTTTTTTTAAACAAGGTTATATTCCTCCCATCTTTCCAAAATCTTCTGAATATTAGTTCAGTAAGACTATTTAAGATGTGAAACAAACCCTTCAAACAATTAAGTTTTAGACTTTATATAGTCCAATAAGTTGGCAAAACAATGATATTTCAAGAGAACTGAGTATTATCTTTTATTGACTGCTAGTCAAACAGATAAAATTCTATTTTCTCATTAACAGATATTGAAATACAAGGAACAAGAAGTTAATAGCAGAGACAGTTTTCATACTGGCCAAGCTATTTCACCTGTTTTTGCTGGCAGTACTTTGCTAGACATTAGCAAACAGGAAGTTTTATTTCATATGACAACTTGCACACCTTGCAGAAATCCTTGTAACATGTCCTCCGACCCCCAAGCCCACATGTCAGATTTGTGCATGGAATATGAGGTCTTCCTAAGTGAATTCATACTCATGCAGACAGTGTTTCGCACAACACTCCAAGGGAGATAGTGAAGAACTGGCTTTGGGAGCAAGGCTGGCACAAGAAGGCCTGTGCAATCAGCTCACTTACATGCCTGTTTTTGACAAATCAGCCCTGGCATGAACACTGGCTTTCCTAGCTAAACTGGCTCTTAGCCAAATGCAGTGATAGCTAGAAAATAAATTGTATGGGAGGTGAATATACTGGCAAGGTACTGAGCAGTCTTCACTGCCCTTTGACATCCAGCATCTTTGGAAAAGGTGACCTCCAAATAGGGAAGAAAGGGAAGGAAAAAGAAGCAATATTTACTCTTCCTGGTACATAAAGATAATGGAACACAGATGTGCCATATGCCCATGCAAACAATAATTTGAACAGAATAAAACAATGCTTAAATTTAGCTGCTTCTTATTGGAAATGTCTTATGTATATTATGATTTTTTTATAATAACATTTAATTTAATTGAACAATTAGAACCTTTTTTTTAATTTGTCTTTATCCTAGGAATACCTTGATTTAATTAGTTTATTAGTTTTTTGTTTTCAAACAGTAAATATTTGAACTTCATTTGGCTCTGCTCTGTACCAGGTTGTCATTTTTTCTCTGTTCTAAAGTTTGGTTACAAACAGGTCACATTAAAATCTGGAAGCCAAAGTAACTAAATGGGCTCAAAGTTTCTGACTAACAGAACCTGAAGTCAGATGAGAACACTTTCTCTTCAGGTACATCAAAATTCTGGATTAGGTAATTAGCCAATCTTTCACAATAATTTGGAGTTACACATTTTCATTTTAATCACACTGAATTTGATCCCAAACTACCAAGGCTATACTCATGCTTAAGCAGTGAGTGAGAAAGCAGGGATTTTCAGCTTTGGCCCTGACTCAGCATTCTTTGGCTATTCTGCAAGCGGTTTGACTTCTTACAAACAGAAATATCACATACTGTTCTGATGTGGTTTTATTGCCAAGAAACATTAAAGTGACAACTGCATCTCATTTCAGCTACTCCTCAAAATCATCTGAGGACTTCTTCAAATTTATTACAGAGTGAACTACAGAAACAGATTCAAATGGACTTTTTTTTTCCAGGACTCATCACTGAGTTAATGTGGTTTAATGAGTTACTATTCCGTAGCTGTCCTATGTCATAAACAGATAATGAAAACATTTAAGTCAGTGCATTTTAACCCCTGGTTGCAATGGCTTAACAGAGCATGCAGAGATCTGTTACTGATGTCTAAGTAGTATGTGTCAATGACTTTATTACATTGTGGTAAACCATGAGGGTTGATTGAATTTAAATAAATATTGGAGGCAGCATTATGGGAACACTGTAGATCCAAAGCATGTCTATTGAGTCTTAAGGGCAAAAGGTGATATTAAAATTTTTATTTAGTTGTCTAGAATTAATTCAATATATTTTGTATTAGGAGAGATGTTTGGGTGAGCTGGGAAGGATATAGAAGCAGCGTGCACTTTCCTTTTCTCCCAGATGCTATTCCGCTGCTCAGAACTTGCAGATGGGGAACTGGTATGCAAACCTGTACACATGACAATTACTTTCAGCTCAAAATTCATCCATGATGGAAATAAAGCTGCTAATCTCAACAGAAGATATTTGTTGGGGTTTATTAATTGAACCCTAAATACTCCTGTTGGAACTGGGAATTCCCATCAGGAATCTGAAAACTGAAACATGAAAAGTCACAGTATGATGAAATTTATCTCAGATTTCTTAATTTTCTTCTCTTTATCAATGTAATTTTTTCCCCACTGTTTACTGTCTTGGGCATACATATGTCACACCATGAAAATTGTAATCCTCTGAATGCAAAGCACAGGTGATTAACAGCTATGCTCTGCAGTCACACACTAAAAAGCAGCATGTGAGACAAATCTTTCGATGCATTTCACGTTTACATGTAGTGATTATGAAGTATATATTTACTATTAGTGCTCAAAAATCTCATAATCTGCCAGTTTCTCTATATTGTGGCTTTTTTCACTGCCATTTAGTTCATAACCATCCCATGCTGATATTCCCACATGAAGAATTTTTTGTTTATTTTTCTGTACACCAGGCTGTCCCCATTTCCTATGGTGAGACAAATGGCCCATTAGTCACCTATAAATCTGGGTGGGATTAGGAAGTGGGTGGTAAGCAGCACAGATGAGGTACAACTATATGAGAGAGATTTGTTCTAACAAGCATCACAAAGTGTTTGTGTTGCATACGCAGCTCTATTATTTGAAGCTATCCAGTGACTACCTACATAAATCTTCTATGGATAAATCTTTCTCTAAACAGAAAAAAATCCTGGTGCTGCTAAAGTCCTCTGGGTCTTCCCACATGGACTTCTCCGTTTCTGAGCTGTTATTCCTGTTCTGCTCTCTTCTCTGAGTTATAAAACACAGGTCTTCACAACACTGCTGAATGTTCTTGGGCATTGCGTAATTGGTCTTTGCTACCACTGGATGTCTGTGTCTGGCTTGGGTGAGAGTAAAGAACCTACTGGGCTCTCTTCAGTTGCCCACTGTATTTTGAATCTGAAGCCCATGTACCAAGCCATAAGAAAATTTTCTTGATCATATATTCCTCTGATGCGGTGGTTGCCTGTCAGATCTTCTACCTTTTTTTTTTTATTGGTGCTAAATGCAACCTGCATTCCTCTTAGTTTACTGCTTAAGGCAGGGCCTTGAAGGATCAGCAAGAATGAATTAATGAATGAACACCGATAATTCAGAAACAGAGGAGCAGGTATGCTTATTTTTCTTCTTAGGAATATAAAAGGCTATACAATTAAAAACATTTAAGCTAAAGACCAAACACTACATAAAATCTTTGCGGATTTCTAACCATTTTCTTGGGATAAAAAAACCTCATAAAACTGGTGATTGTTTCACAATAACATCCTTTTCCTTACTTTCCATCTGCCCCTTCAATTTATGCCATCAATATGAAGTAGTTGTATTAAGGAGCCTTCATTTTTTGGTATGATGTTCTTTTTGATTTCTTCTTCCAGGATTTAATCCAAGTATTTATATCTGTATTCCAGTATCATTCCCTTTCTTGAGTGCAATATGAGGCAAGAAAAAAAGTTGTTTACAAAATCCCTTCCTCTCTTTATTCATTTCCTGCCACTTTTGATTACAAATATGTTTTACCTGAGGCTTAAAAAAACAAAGCAAAGTGCAATGACAGAGTCCCTGTGTAGAAGACCCATACAGAAGATTTCAAAAGCTAGAAGGATGTCCAAATGAAATATGTACTCTGAACATTAAAAATCCGTAAGTTGGTATTTGTTCTCACAAAGTATTAGTTTAACTAACAGTTGAATCATAGGTATTTACTTAATCTTTTCAAACACAATTTTCAAAATAGATAGGAGCTACAGATAAGGTTTATGAGTGTACTGGAATAATTCTGTGTAAATTCTAATATTTTTAATTATACTGGCTGTTTTAGATTCATAGATTATTTGTGAAGAACCACAATTTTGTGAGCTTATCATTCAAACCAGTGTGACAGTATTGCATACAAATTTTTAATGCCTCGAAAGCCTCTGAAATTTTTCCAGTTCCAGACTTTGTGGGTCCTTATTCAAGTTTGAAACCAGCTACTTATGTTGCATACACTAGATTTTCTTTCCTATCTGGATCCACATATACAAGAGAGCTTGAAAAACATAAACAGCTCCAGTGTGAATAGATGAAATGCCATAACTGGGGAAGGACAGTAAAGCATCTCAGTTCTTTTGGTCATTTTGTGGGTGTGGGACCAAATATCTGCTAATGTGAGGCATTGACACCACTTTAGACCTAAAGAGAATGATAGATGCATTACTATTTATTGTTAGTATTTAGAAGACAGTCATACAATTATCTCTTCTTTCTTCTGCAGAACATGTGTATAACTGAAACAAAATACTATGTAAAGATAACTAAGAACAGTACTGTGAAATAAAAGCGCAGTTCAGAGGAGCAAGAATGCTTATCAATGTACTCAAAAAGTTTTAAATTTGTTCATAGGGTGACTAATTTCAAACAGTTCATTACTTTAAAATAATGTTTCCCAATGTTGTAAATGCTTAGAATTAAAGGTTCTCTCTGCTGTTAGTAGATTTACAGCAAAACAGATGGGTTTGAAAGTTCCTGGAATTCTGTTATTTAATTTCTTCCCACTGGTAGTCTTGTCAGATTTTCAGACATGCTAAAATGACAGAAAGAAAGGCACAAAGGAAATAACCTTGTATTCAAGACCACTGGCCCATTTCATTCAGTATATGTTTCTAATAGTGGGCTATGTCAGATGTTCCAACAGATGACAAAAATAAGCAACTCATATTTATGCCCACATTGCCAAAGCCGTTTGGATGCCTAAATCGTATTGATATTAACCTTTGTGAATTTAAGCTCTAAGGAACAAATTGCCTTGAGCATCTGAGATGACTTGACATAGCAACAGAATAAAATAGAAGTTTATTCCTAACCTGTGGCAATGACTAGTTGGCTTATTCACTGGAGCATTAGGGATAATGCTTTTTCTGAGTTCATTTGTGAATTACCTGATCTACCATGTACAAGAAAGACTTATATCCTTTGCTCCTCTGCACAAGAAAATATAAATAGGGTAGCAGCATGCCCATACCCACTGCCTAGTTTCTGTCTTTGTGCAGATGATATCTTTTGTTAGGATTCTCAGGTGCCTAGTAAAGTATGATGTTATTGAAACCATTCTTCTGACAAATTTGGTTGAAATTGGCCAAAACCTTCAGAAATTACAAGAAGGGACTATACTTTTAAATAATCCTCTCCCACACAGGGTTATGTACTTGCCATTAAGACTTCAGGCTTTAGAAAAGTCAAATCAAGATAAATATCTTCTATGCTTCAAGCAGTGAGAGAGCATATTTCTGATAGTGGATTTGTGCACAACATGGACAAGGGCTCTAAATCAAAACCATGAGCTGAATGCCAGAGAATATTGCTGTTTTGCCTTCTTACATATTCTTCTGAGAGATAACAATAACCTTAAGGCCTTTTTTATTAGAAAGACCCAGACCCATTTTGCCAGTTTTCTCAGTGTAGACTCACAGTCCCCATATACAAAAAATTAACTTGTTATGAATTGCAAGCCCAGTTCCTGTTACTCAAAAAATGAGAAAATACTCTACATTTATCTTTGATTAAATATATGCAACTTGTCAGCTCTGGTGATTTTCACTACACCACAGGGCTATTACTTGTTGTAGTCAACTGTCACACACATATTTTCATGTGGATTTTGGATGCTGGCAACTGACTGTGTTACGAAATATATGTTGTTGTATACTGTGGTTTACCAGTCTGCATGAAAGTTAGCCTCCAAGGAAGCAGAAAAAGACTTGTGGTGAATGTTTCAGCAGCACCAAAATAAGAAAATATAAATGAAAAGAGATATTTAAAATGGTAATGCCTCCTTCAACAATTCTAGAAAGACCATCAGAGGAGGAAAAACAGATTTCATATTATATCCAGTAAGCAGAGAGGCTCTGTTACTATCAGGTGTAGGGAAACAGTGTGTGAAATCAAGGGGCTCCACAAGAATGTAGGAGACCCAGTTCCATAGATCAGAGTCCACATGAGTTGCCAAAAGTCTGATTTCACGTGAAAACTTAACTAAAAATGGGGTTTTTTCCCATCCAGTTCTCTCAAGGAAAACTGCAAAAGACACTGCTTTTCCTTGTCATTTACAGTTCTTCACTGGATTGTTTCAGCACTGGGAACACATGCCTTTGTGTGTTTATCTTGGTTTTTTTAAAATTTCATTATTTTTATTTTTGTTGTTTCTTTTTCTGTCTTTTTCACATTGGTGGGTTGAGGTGTGGGGGGTTTGGCTGTTCATAATTTGGGGGGTTGTTTTGTTGGGGTACTTTTGATTATTGTCTTCTTTTCTTTGTCCTTTCTATTCTGCCTGTCTCATCTTTTCTTCTTCATTAACATCATTCCTTCAAAAATCAGTATTGGCCTCAGATTTTTGGTTGTGAGTAGCATTTTCAGAAAGAAACTGAGTATTTGGAATTCTTCATCCATCCTTTGCCTAGAGACCCAGATAATTAGAAGACAGATAAATATTTTCAATATAATTAGTGATAATTAGGGTATTCCTTTTAGAAGCAGGTAGGAGGAGACAGAGAACGCCTGTAACAGACTTTTCTACCTGGCTAGATTTTTCTGATTTTGGTTGTCTATTTTCCAGTTATGGGAATAAAGAATGTTTTTATTATTGTTGTTACTCCAGATAGATTTTTTTTTCAAAGTCTTCAAATGCTATGTACTTTTGTATTGAGAATTTCTCTTTCCAAAAGTGTAGTCTATGAGCAGTTTTCCCTAAAGTTGTAATAAATGTCTAGGCAAGTCACTATCTTGTCAGTCAGAGGCAGCACAACTTTCAGTGATTCACAGAGTGCTTATTTTCATGAAAAGTACTGTCAGAAAATACTTATACTTTGTAAAGTGGTTACAGATTTGAAATGGAGAGCTTATATCAAATTCAGCTATTATTTGTCAAGTCATTCAATAAATAAATTAACTAATTAGTCCAGCAAGCACCTAGCTACAATTCAACCAAATATAAACTACTTATAATCTTTACACACACACAAGTATGTATAGCTGCTGATGGCATTTCAGTCAGTAGGGTTTGTTTAAATTAGATCATAACTATTGATATAGTTTTTAGGCAACAGATACAGTCAGTTGCTGCAGTTCCAATTTCCTTTGATTACAAAGGGATATAAAACAGGACTGACCATTGTCTACAATACTAAAAGTATTTGTTAGTAACACAGTATTCATGTCTCCTATTTAGAGAATGCAAATGTTTGTTTTCCCTGAAAACAGGATACATTTTATCTTCCTTTGGGTGTATTTTCATTACTATTGTTTATTAGAGTCTCCTTCTTTTAATTTGAACATTTATTGATAAATAGAACAACTGATCAGAAGAAAAAAAACTTAATTTGAACTAGTATGGAAAAAAAAAACTTTAAGCTGTTAATACAGGAAAAAAAGTCTTGATTTTCTCAGCTATCTATCTGGAAAGGTCCTTTTTGCAGAGCTGGAATTGAAGTGCTCAGACCAAACACCTTAAATACCTAGAACTGGGTCAACATAAATAGAAGAAATGATGAAAAATATTTTACTTAGCAGCATGGCATGTTTCTTTCAGAAAAAATGTGTGCCAAAATCCTACATCACTTAAAGGATTTTGCATTTATATCCTCGTATATATAGGATGAGGACATAGTTGGTGTAAACTGGATTAGCTCCCTGAATTCCAGGACTGTTAAGTCAAACCTTCTTTGCAAATAATTTCTTCATTTCTGTCCTGATGGACTAAGGCACAATCAGAAAAGAGATGCTGGAAAAAAAATCTAACATACCTTTCAAAGTATCTCCTCCTTAGAAGAAAAAAATTGCTTGTTTTCTTATTAAGGATTAGTTCTGATTTGAGGCAAGTTGTTTTGCTGTGTATTCCTGACATACTTTCTGTCTCTACAGTACTGAAAGTCAAAGTAATTCACTGTAAGCTTGTAGTGGATTGACATTGGCTGATGTCAGGTGCCCACCAAATCCACTCTATCACTGCCCTCCTCAGCTGTGGAGTGGAGAGAATATACAACAAAAGGCTTTTGGGTTGAGATAAGGATAAGGAGAGATCATTCACCACAGGCAAAACAGACTTGACTTGGGGAAATTAATTGATTTTATTATCAATCACATCAGAGTGGAGTAATGAGAAGTAAAACCAAATCTTAAAAATACCTTTCTCCCACCCTTCCCTCCTTCTCAGGCTTTACTTTATTCCTGAATTCCACCTCCTCCCCACAATGATGCAAGTGGATGGGGAATCGGGGTTACCATAGTTGACCACACTTTGTCTCTGCTGCTGCTTTCTCCTCAGAAGCAGGGCTCCTCACACTCTTCCACTGCTCCAGCATGGGGTCCATTCCGAGGAAGTCGGTCCTCCATAAACTTCTCCAATGTGAGTCCTTCCCACAGGCTACAGTTCTACAAAATGCTGCAGTGTGGGTTCCTTCCATGGGGTGCAGTCCTTCAGGAACCGCCTACTCTGGTGTGGGTCTTCCATGGGGTCACAAGTCCTGCCAGCAAACCTGCTTGAGTGTGGGCTTCACTCTGCGTAGGTCTACAAGTCCTGCCAGGAACTTGCTCTAGCGTGGCTTTCTCTGGGGGCCCCAGCCTCCTTTGGGCATCCACCTGCTGTAGCATGTAGTGGCAGGTGGATCTCTGCTCCACAGTGGACCACCTTGGGCTGCAGAGGGACAGCCTGCCTTACCATGGTCTTCAGCATGGGCTGCAGGGTAACCTCTATGATGCCTGAAACACCTTCTCCCCCTCTTCTTCACTGACCTTGGTGTATGCAGAGCTCCATCTCTCATATATTTTCACTCCTCTCTTCTCTGGGTGCTATTTGCTTCTCTGAAATAACTTCATTTCCTTCTTGTTTATCTTATCTCAGAGATGTTAGAAGGGTCACTGATGGCTCGACCTTGGCCAGCAGCAGGTCTGTCTTGGAGCCTGTTGGCATTAGCTCTCTCAGACAGGGGCAAAGCTTCTGGCATCTTCTCACAGCAGCCACCTCTGTAGGCCCCCCACTACCAAAACCTTGCCATGGAAAACCAATGCTATGGTTTATATAATGAATCATAGACTTAAAGGATAATAGAATGGTTTGCATTGGGAGGGAACTAAAAGGCCATGGCAGGGTGGCCACCCAATAGACCAGGTTTCTAAGGACCCCATCCAGCCTGGCCTTGAACTCCATGGATGGGGCATCCACAGCTTCTCTGGGAAACCTGTTCAGGGCTTCACTACCCTCACAGTAACGAATTTTTCCCCAATATCTTATCTAAACAGTCTCTCTTTCCATTTAAAGGCATTATCATTTGTCCTGTCATACTCTTGCAGAAAGTTCTCTCCAGCTTTCTTGAAGCCCTCTTTAGATACTGGAAGGTTGCTCCAAGGTCTCCTCAGAGCCTTCTCTTCTCTGAGCTGAACAACTTAAACTTTTTTGCTGTCTTCACAGAAGAGGTGCTCCAGCCTTCTGATCATCTTCATGGCACTTCTCTGGATGCGGTCCAACAGGTCCACGTCTTTCTTGTGATGGGCATGCCAGAGATGGATGCAATATTCCAGGTGGGTTCTTACAAAAACAGAGTAGAGGGGGAAAATCACCTCCCTTGACCTGCTGGCCACACTTCTTACGATGCAGCTCAGGATGCAGTTGCCCTTCTGCACTGCAATTGCTGGCTCATGTCCAGTGTCTCCTCCACCAGCACCCCCAAGTCCTTCTTGGCAGGACTGCTCTCATTTAGTTCTTCTCTCCATCTATGCTCATGTCTAGGATTGCCATGACACAGGTGCAGCACCTTGCACTTGGACTTGTTGAACTTCATGAGGTTCGCATTGGCCCATTTCTCAAGTTTGTCCAGGTCTCTCTAGATGGCATCCTGTCCTCTTGTGTCAGCTGCAGCACTCAGCTTCATGTCACCTGCAAACCTGCTGGGAGTGCACTTGATCTCGCCGTCTATGTCATTGAAAAAGATATTGAAGAGCACCAGGCTGAGACAGAGCCCTGAGGGACACCACTCATCACGTGTCTCCACTTGGACATCAAACCATTGACTGCAATTCTTTGAGTGTGGGCACACAGCCAGTTCCTTATCCACTTGGTAGTCCACCTTTCAAATCCAAGAGTCTTCAATCTGGAGATAAGAATGTCATATGGAACCATGCCAAAGGCCTTACTGAAATCTAGGTAAATGACATCAATGTGTCTTCCCTTGTTGAATGTCCCAGCCACTCCATCACAGAAGAGTAAGAACACTGAAAGTTGGGGTGGGTCATTGCTACTACAGCGAACCCAGTTATGTTATATATATTGACTTCTCAAGGACAAGCACAATATATTTTGATTTGGTGTATTTACAAATGATAAAAGACTATTTGCCACTCTTTATCCTGCACCATTTGAAAGTAAGAATCCAAGATGAAGAGAAACACACATTTTTCATAGTCGAAATACTACTTCTGAGTGGAGAAAGTGACTGCTGAAGAATACGGTGATATGTTGCATGATGTATGAGTGTCCTAAACAACAAAAGATTTCTTAACAGTTTTTCCAGGCTTTGGATCAAGACAAGGAGTATGTGATATATTTTTTAGTTTTCCTTTTTTCTCTATTGTGCAGGCATTTCGACATGATGAAAGAAAGAAACCTGATATCACTGGCTTGAGTAAGCCATTGTGTGGGTAGTTAAGAAAAGTTTTTCATTTCATTTCTGTAGAACTTTTTCTCTTCTCTATCTAACTGAGGCATTTAGTTTTTCTATGTTCATAGTGGGCAGCTTCAAAATAGTGTATTGTTATTTCTTTTGCAGACTATTGTAATAATATGGATCAAAAAGATTAAACTTTTATGAGGTAAAACATGGGAGAAAATCTGAAAAAAATGTCCCATACATATACATGCGAGGAAAGAGCCTATGGAGATGACTGAGGAAGGGAATAACAGAGTAAAAGAAAGACACTGGGTCAAGAGCAAGATCAAACCATGTATATCAGAGCAATATTAGACCAGCTATAAGTCATTTTGAAAATCCCACCACTGACTTTTTTTCTTTTCTTTTCCACTGGAATCTAGAGAGACTCAATTCACTGAGCAGATTTTTAACCACCAAAGTGACTAACTGACCATTTGACCAAGATCCAGGTATAAGCTGGAGCATCTCTCTTAGCCGTGGGTGGCTGTCTTTCACTGACTGTAGGCCGAACTCAGCTTTGTGCCTCAGGAGAAACACCCAGGGCTACCTGGTGCATCAGGTGTATGCATGGCATAAAGTGTCTGTCCAGGCCAGCTCAGAATATATCTCCTGAGTGGTGCATCAGGGAATGTGTTGCCATTTCTGCCTTGTGGCTCCAGACTTACGGTGTCAGTGATACCACTGAAAACAAAACCACATTTTTTGACACTATGAAGGCCAAAGCAAAACAGTCAGAAAATTGGAGCTTCCCAGACCACAAGGAGAAATTGAAAAATTCTCAGCCTGTAGATACTGGGCTTTTGTGATACAAGCCAGTTCTGCTGTAAACAATGTATTTGTACACCTGCCAGTCTTGAACTAAATTATATGCAACGTTATATTTTGTTGCTGGGTGATTTTCTAAACATTCTTTTAGAATAAGTGTTTCTTTAAAACATAGACTGATGCCCAGTCTTTTGCTAGTCCTACTTTTACTGAAATCTAGGATAAGTATTATGGGCAATTTATGAGGAAGGAAGACAAAAAAGATTGTGTTCGCTTATATGATTCTCCTTGCCACACAGATACAGCTTTTTTGCGGGCATTTACAAAAAGTTTACTCCCAGATGTTTCCAATGCCACAGGGAAGCAGATTATTTTTTAATAATACCTTTCCCAAATATCAGTCCCAGTATTGGAAAGGAGTATTGAGATTAGCCAGTAGGATTATTTTAACAAAGTAGAACTGCCATTAGGCAGTAGGCATATGTCCAGCTCACCCGCACTTTGATTCCCAGCTCCTTCAAGCCTTCCAGCCAATTAAGGAAGATGTAAAAGGCTAATCAACCCTAATTTGTGATTTTGTTTAGTGTCAGGAAAAAAATATGATTTCCTTTCTTTTTTTCTCTTCTTCAACAGCAGAATATGAGCTTTCCAGAAGAATAAAAGACATGAGATGCTAACATACTGGCCCTGTATGACATTTCCAAGAAAACACAGTCTGTGGGTTGAGCTAGAACGATCCTGGCAGCTAGTGCATACAATTCAGCAGCAGTCACCATCCAAGAATAGGCAGGGCTGCTGTGTCCTGGGGTCTTGGATTTGGCATGCTGCCACACTCACGCTTACTCCTTTCCAAACAGATAAAAGCATAAACTGAAGCTTCTGTCATCCTCTCTATCTATATCCAGTACCCCCCACATATTTTTCTTATTTATTTATATAAAAATGCCGGTATTTGACATATACATACACACTCACACCATTTTATGGGGGCATTCCTAAGCATGTAATTGAAAGTTATCTAAAACCTGCCAGTAGACCCTATTTCCAACCTCCATTTCAGCTATGGCATAGCCAAACTGCATGTTTTACTAATCTGTCTTATTTTACACCTTGCAAACAGGTTTGGCAATGTCTTTTGAATGGTTTCCTGAACGCTATTTCGTCTCTTGTAACCTTCACCTGTACCCATTGCTTAGGTTTATGACCAGGCTCTGGACACCTCCTTGGTTTTTTGACAAGTTGCAGTAATAGCAAAAATTTTCAAGCCTCTGGCTTGGAAATGAAATGTCAGTCCACAAAGTTGCTGGTAGGGAGAGCTGGTGACAGAAAACCCCAGGGTGTGAGTGAAAGCAGCCTTGTACTTTGACGACTGCAGATTCCAGCCTATTAATTACATTGACCTTAACATCAAAGCACTTTCAGGTAAGAGAGTTAACAGCAGCAACACTGTAAACTTAGTGCTTTTGGTGTTGTTGTAACAGTTTATATAACTGATCAATTTAAAACAAAGGAAAAAAAAAGAAGAAAGTTACATTAATTTCTTCATCCACTCGCAGTAGCTTGCATTCCTTCCGCTTGCCCTCATCACAACCACCAATTTCCCATGAAGGCAGCAGGTACATGGCAGACTTTGTTAACAACAGAACATATTTATGAGTTGATTGGAGCTTTTGCACTAGATATAAATACCAGCCTACTTCTTGAAGAGTTCTATGTGCTTTAGCTGCACCCACCAGGACTGGTGGTGCTTCAAATGCCTGCATTGGCTGCTTACTGCAGGACTTGAATTGTATAAAGCTGTGTGATAGGAGAGTGACTCAGGAGAGACACAGATCACAATTTCTTAGAACACTTTTTATTAATGTTGTGATTTAACCCCTGCCAACAACCCATACAGCTGCTCACTCACTCCCCTAGCAGGAGGATCAGGACGAGAATCAGAAGGGTAAAAGCTGGAAAATTCATGGGTCCAGATGTAGAGAGTTTAATAGGGAATGCAAAAGTCATGCACACAAGCAAAGCAAAGCAAAGCAAAGCAAGGAAAAGCAAGAAATTAATTCAGTGCTTCCTGAGGGCAGACAGGTGTTCAGCCACCCCTGGGAGACCAGGGCCCCATCACACATGACACACATGACTTGGGAAGACAAATGCCATCACTCCAAATGCCCCACCCTTCCTCCTTCTTCCCCCTGCTTTATACACTGAGCGTGATGTCACATGGTCTGGAATATCCCTTTGGTCAGTTTGGGTCACCTGTCCTGGCTTTGTCTCCTCCCATGCACTCCCAGTCCCCTCCCCAGAATGGCAAAAGAAGAAAAGACCTCAGCCCTGTGTAAGCCCTGCTCTGCAATAACAAAAACATCTCTATATTATGAACCCTCTGTCCAGCACAAATCCAAAACACAGCCCCAGGCCAGACACTGTAAAGAAAATTAACTCTATCCCAGACAAAACCAGCACAATTAATTATTTCTTTAGTAAGAATTTATTATTAACAGCAGATAAGTATTGTCATGATTCACTCAATTATTTCCTCACACAAACTCATATGTATGCAGCTGCCGTAACAGCTGGAAGGCCAGCTCTTTACCAAGAAAGGAAATCATACTGATTTGCCAATGTGTGGTGGATTGAACTCCTCCTCAGCTGGACAAAGGAGAGAAAATGTGATAAAAAGCTTGTGGGTCAAGATACAGACAGGGAAAGACCACTCACTCATTACTATCATGGGAAAAATAAATTATAAACATATATTTAATATATTACCAATCAAATCAGAGTAGAATAATGAGAAATAAAAACTAATTCTTAAAACCATCTTGCCCCCAGCCCTGCCTTCATCCCAGGCACAACTTCACTCCTGATGTTTTTTTACCTCCTCTCCACAGCTGCACAGGTGGATGGGAAATAGGGATTACAATCAGTTCATCACAAGTTGTCTCTGCCACTTCTTTCTCCTCACACTCCTTCCTGGCTCCATGGGAAATGATTCTCCATGTGAGTCCTCCCCACAGGCTGGAGTTCTTCATTAACTCCTCCAGTGTGAGTCCCTCCCACAGGGTGCAGTACTTTGGGAACCAGCTGCTACAGCCTGGGGCCCCCACAGGGTCACAAGTCCTGCCAGAAAACCTGCTTCAGTGTGGGCTTCACCCTGCATGGGTCCACAGGTCCTGCCAGAAGCCTGCTCTAACGTGGGTTCCCCACAGGGTCACAGCTTCCTTCAGGCATCCCCCGCTCTGGCATGGAGTTCTACACAGGCTGCAGGTGAATCTGTGTCCCCATGGGCCTCCGTGGGCTGCAGGGGAATCTCTGCTCTGGTGCCTGAAGCACCTCCTGCCCCTCCTTCACTGACCTTGGTGTCTGCAGAGCTCTTTCGCTCACATTTTTTCTCATTTCTCTCTCCTGTCTGCTGTTCTGTGCAGGTTGTTCTCCCCTCCTATATACATTGTCTCAGAGACACTACTGCCATCACTGACGGGCTGAGGCTTGGTCTGTTTTAGAGCCAGCAGCCTTGGCTCTGTTGGACACGACAAAAGCATCTGGCAACGCTTGAGGGAGAAGCCTTGTATTGTTACCAAAATCTTGCCACCCAAACCCAAAACACTATTCCTCATTAGTGGTAATACAGTCACCCAAAGTTTCGTTGTTTCAGATGTATATATATATAAAACCCTGTAGGACTGCATTGTGGCCTGAGTTATACAATCTGTTGTTGGTGCTAGTGTGTGTGAGTGGCTTTGGATGGGCACATTTTCCTGAGTTTAACAGTTCTTGCATGTTCAGCAGAACCACTACACTCACTCCAAAACTTCTCTGTTCTGGTGACGCATTCAAGCAACAGCTCCCAGCAAATGCTTTCACTCTAACTGTCCTGCTGTTTTCTGATAAGTACTTCAGCATCCATACCTATAGATTGCTTGTGGGTCTCATTCACAACTGCTCATGCAGAAACATGCCTTTGTGGCATGTCTAAGTTAACCCACTTTTGAGAACACACTGCAATACTTCCACTTAGTGTACATTACTAAAAAGCTTTCACAGGTTTTTCCAAAGCTTCCTGGCATATTCAGCTTCAGACACCTAAAAACCAAGGATAACCACCAATAAGAAGCAAGACGATCTGCAATATTAGGTTGCTTTTATTTCTTCCTCAACAATCCTCAGTGCCCAGTTCTGTATATAACATCCACATGTTATTCTGGGCAAAGTTTTGGTAATGATGAATCCCAGCTAGTTTGTTCTCAGAAGCAGTGATGTGTATAATTTCAAGTCCAACCTAATCTTACTACTATGAAAGACTAGATACTACCTTCTTTATTAAATATGCAAGGTATTGGGAACACAGTTCAGATCAGAAAATAACTGCACTGTGATAAAAGCGCTGTATGCTGAAACTTGAACTGAAGGTCTCTATATTGGTCACTTTATGGTCTGATGGAGATTGTAATTTTGAATGATGATGATGCTTTTTACATTCTGAAATTCTACTCATAGACCTTGTGTGTCATGCAGTTTAATTCCTGACACTAGATTCTTCATTCTCCATTCAGTATTCTCACATTGCACTGTATCTCTTCACAAAAACTGTCAAACAGCACAGCTGGAGTTAATAAACTGAGGAAGGATGTCCATTACCAGTTACAGACATCCCTGTTGTTTGATGCTTTCAGTATTTCATTATCTCTGCATCAGCACTGGTACTCCTGCAACTGAAAAGCCATCAAAATAACACAGCTTGAAATGATAAATGAAAGCAACAGAACAAATGCAGCACAGAGCATGCACTTCTGTGGACTTTTCTAGGTGAACAGATATTTGTATCTGTGCTGTGGCAGTCTTCTACTGCACAGCAAAGGTTTATCCAGATGTACTCTTTGGCTTAAAGTCACTGGACTCACTTCACATAGCCAATTTTCTGTAACTGCTAGCATACCTAAGAAATGACATTTGGTTGTTCTTCCTGAGAAATAGATTTTAGAAAGGTACAAGATTTCATTTTTTCTCTTTCATTAAGGAGAGGAAAATACAATGAGATCCAGAAAAAGTCCATATTGACCACCAATAATTTGACTGCAAAATTATTGTCAATTAACTGGAGTAAATCAAATTAATTGGTACATTCATTGCTGAACTGAGGTTAGATATGTGACTCAAGAAGGTACTAAATTCTCAATGAAGAGTTAACATAATGGATCAGAATTCTCTGACCCAGTTTAACAATTAGCTGGAGGTGGCGTGATGTGCACTCTAGAGCAGGGAGTTCTTTCATCCTTTTTCACAAAATTTCGCATGAATTCTTTCATCCTTGATAAACATGGCTAAATTAAAAACAGGAATGTATATTTCATTTTATTGTTATAAGCATTATCTGCTTAGTGCCAACAGCATATTTCCAGAAACTAAAAGTGCATTTCTCTCACCATTTGTCAGATCTGCAGTGCATTCATATATCTACTGTATATAATTAAACATGTAAAGCAGAAGACTGAAATTGGTAATTAGCCCTCAAGATTTTGCAGTAGTGTCTGGGAATTAAGCCACACGTTTCCCATTGTATTCCAGAGAAATAATTCAACTAAAATTCTTTCACTGCTTAGGAAAACAGGAACCAGCTTCTAAAGCATTCTTACTCATGGGAGTGTAATTTACACTTTCTGATTTCATATGATCAATATCTTTCCATTATATAGCTTTGTGTTTCAATCTGTATGTTTTTCTACAGAAAGAACTTATGTATGGTAATTTCAGGTGTCCAGACTTGAAGAGATAATTCATCACAGTCCTTTACTGATAAACAGAAAAACCAAAAAAAAAAATCAAAATTCACTTTAAAATAAATGCAAAGTGTAAAACAGGGAGGCAGACAAAAGACCTTACTGTTCTGATGTCAAAACCCCCTGTCCTCTTATTAATATAGGTAAATATTCTCTTTTGGGGTATTTTGTTATATATCAAGTGCAGTCAGTAAGGTGGTTTTTCACTGTTGTGGTTCAGCACCAGCCAGCAGCTAAGCCCTTGACAGCTGCTTGCTCACGCCCCTGGTGGGAAGGGGAAGAGAATCAGAAAAGTACAAGTTAAGAAAAGCATGGGCTGAGATAAAGGCAGTTTAATAGCAAAAGCAAAAGCCTCGTGCAAGAGCAAAGTAGAACAAGGAATTCATTCACCACTTCCCATGGGCAGGGAGGTGTTCAGCCACGTCTGGTAAAGCAGGGCTCCATCACGCTTAACAGTGACTTGGGAAGACGTCTGAACACCATCACTCCAAACATCTCCACTTCCTCCTTCTTCCCCCAGCTGTATGTGCTGAGCATGATGCCACAGGGTATGGAATATCCCTTGGGTCACTTGGGGTCAGCTGTGCTGGCTGTATCCCCTCACAGCTTCTTGTGCACCCCCAGCCTCCTCACTGGTGGGGTGGGTTGAGAAGAAAAGGCCTTGACTCTATGTCAGCATTGCTCAGCACCTGCTAAAATATCCCTGTTATCAAAACAGCACAAATCCAAAGCATAGCCTCATACCAGCTAATATGAAGAAAACGAACTGTGCATCAGTCAAATTCTGCTCATCTAGTTTTAGACTCCTCTTAATACAAAGATAGGGAATTTCAGGAATTCTTAGAGCTTCATGAAGATTCAACTTGCTTTGACATTTGTTGAGCAGTGTCATACATTTCCACTGCAGAGAATGAAATGATAATTTAAAAGTATGGGGAAAAAAAAGAATATTTCTTCTCACAATTTTGCACTTGGGCACATGCAGTGTAAGTATGCAGGGTCTAACTAAAAAAAACTCCTATAACTGCTTTTTTATTTTTCTTTCCCTAACAGATTCTTTGGCCATATGTATGTAATATACCTGGCATATAACTCAGGAAGCTGCTAAGCCCAAGTATACAGATCTGATTATGTTTCTACCTGAATTTAGCTGCTTTTTAAAATTTTATTTTATTTTAAATACTGGAAAAGAAATAGATATTGTCTGGTTTGACACTGAAATACTGTTCCAAAATACTGGGGAACTTGGGAAAAACACTTGGGATTAATGCAAATAAGAACCAACTCTTTGTCTTCCTGGGCAAATATGTATGAACAAAGTAGTTATATAGTTCCAGCCACTTTAATTCATATTTTATTTGTCTGCTCAGATATTGAGTATACATTTTAAAATCTTGGTTTTAAATCGACATTTCAGTGTTACCAGTTAAATGTTTCTTATGAAGAAACGGAAGGAAGGAAGGAAGGAAGGAAGGAAGGAAGGAGAAGGAAAAGAAAAAGAAAGAAAGAAAGAAAGAAAGAAAGAAAGAAAGAAAGAAAGAAAGAAAGAAAGAAAGAAAGAAATTCTTTCGGCCCATAGTCAGAATTCCAGAAACAGAAAAAAACCTATGCCCTTTTTCATACTGACAAATACTTCTTTCCCACTGATAAAAAACTGGTTCCTCAGGTTTCCCTCTTGGAAAGTCAAAGAACTGACTCATGTGACACACACTGCAAGCTGCACACAGACACCTTTTTTTTTCTCTTTTCCAAAGTTATTTTGAGGTAATTGTTTTCTTGTACCTGAACTGATTGCTGAAATACATTTTCTTTCCCTACTTCACCCCCAGTCTTTTTTTTTTTGTTGTTAATCCCCTGCAGGTATTTAGAATTAGCTTTCATGTTGTGCCTTAGTCCTACTTTCCCCAGGCTTTGCAAATTCTCTTTTCTTAATAAACATTTTTTATCATTTTTGTTATCCTTTTTTGGAGTCTTTCCAATTCTGAAAAATCTTTTTTGTATTATGGAGCCCAAAACAGTGTAAAGCACTCAAATACAGTTTCACCAATTCTGTACTGAGATAAAAAATTAATTACCTGCCCCCCTTCTCCTGACCTAATTCCTCTCATTATACTGTACATGCTCAATATGGTATTTGCCATTCTGCAGCATATCACTCTGTATTCTTCTGCAGAGTTTATGGTTTGCTCTGAGCCTGTTTTTTTCCTGTAGCCATGGAAATTTCTAAACTAGTCTTTCTCCATGTTACACATTAGGGTCTTTCACACTTCACATTTAGCATGATAAAAGGTCAATTTTGCAGTATTTAGACCCTGATCACAGTAGGGCATATTGGGGTCTTCTATATTCTAAGGCTGCAAGAAACAGAAAAAATGGTGTAGTTGGATGCAGCAAATTCTTCCAACCATACAGTTATGCTAAAAATGCAAATCTCTCTATTTTGAAGAAATACCTTTATTTTTCCTAAGAAGTGGGGCTATAACGTAATTTTTTTTATTTCAATGTCTAATACATACAGGCCTCCTTAGCTGTATATATCATGCCATCGATTCACACTCTGTTTTCCTGCATTCTGGTAGTTACTCTTACTTCTTCACCTCTATTTTTTTTTCTTAATTGAAACAAGGAAATTTTTTACAGAAATTCCCTTTTGATCATATGGAGTATGTCACCTTGGTCAAGAAAAGAGGATGACTGGCACTGTACTCAGGGACTATAAGTATCCTTCTTTCTTCCTTTGCCAGTTAGACCATACAGACCTTAAGGAACAGTGTAAATGCTTTCTATTCTCATGCTGTTACTCATACAGCCTCCAGGACCTTAAACAACATGCAAAGATCTTATCACAGCATTATGCAGCAGACAAAACCCTTTGTTTGTCTTAAAGTTAAAGGAAAAAGCAAGTGTTTGGCTTAATAGCAGTTATGAACTTGACCCAATGACTTGACTCAAGTACAGCATCAGACACAGGGAAACATAATTAAAATATTTCTACACAGATCTGTCCATCACTCTTTTATTATCTCTAGTTAACACATTCTATTCATGTGTTAGCAGTATAAAAGTGTCTAAATAGGTACATAGATTTGACTTGGGGTAGGAAAATAAAGCCAAACAGTGTCATAGTCATTCCTATAGCACAGAATTTGTTGCCTAAAAAGCAGTTTATTGCACAACTTCATAGTGTACAATGCAAACTGCAAAGAGTGTCTGATGAATAGCATCGTACCAGAAAAGATGGGATGTTTAACCTCTAAAAGGTGCACAGCCACAAAATTCCATTAGACCTGACAGATATCCAGTGAGGAGCACTGCAGACAGGTACTTGCTAACCCAGGAGACATCAGAGCCTACCAATTTTATTAGTTTAGTTTTATATTGATGCTGATGCTCTTGGCCTTACAGTCATATCTCAAGTATGACTCAGGCTTCTAAAAGGTTGGTGAATAGCCTCAGCTCTAAGTTATCTAGGCTTTCTTGCTCTTTAGTCAACAGAGAGAAACATCTCCCAAGGGGCAACTCATTTTTCATAGACTCTTACATTATTGTTGATGAAATATTTCTGAGAAGAAATTTTCTCTGATGATTCAGGAGGAAGCTTAGATAGGCTAATTTGAACCAGCTGGCTAACTTTTAGAGAGTGAAAGGGACATGCAACGAGTGACACCAAGAGTCACTCCAGGGAGCAGTGTGAACTGTTGCTGTGGGACTGGAATTTTGCTGTCTTACATCCACTTAAGCCATGCAAAATATTGCATGATTTACCCTTGGTTGGGTGTTGGCTGAGCTGTGTTAACAATGTGACCGCTACCAACTACAGAAGTGAATCTGAGCAGATGATGACCCTGGCAGAACTGCTGCTGAGTACTGATTAGTCAGCAGACACCTAGAGCAATTCAAGTTTATGGCTGAGGATCAGTTCTGTATTCAAGTGTCAGCCTCTCTGGCCACAGCTAATAAGTCTATAACTGATGAAGGAAGCCAGAGACACTAAAACTCATCTGCAGTCTTCTGATCAGCAGAGTGCTCTTATTCACATCAGTTTTCTTTTGATGTGGTACTTTGTCACTATGAAAGCTTAGCACCAATGGACAGTGATATTACTTCCTGCCTGTAATGAAGCACTAAGTTGGGATGGTGTTGCTGTGAGTGCCTTCTCAATACAGAATGGAATATTTGCATAGATTAGCCTGCTAGCTGATGGTCCTTGACTGCTTTAATTTCAAACACACTACTTTCCATTGAAATGCCATACAGGTTTGTTTATTTATTTATTACTTTGCATCACTAGTAGATGCACAAATTCTTTGAACAGATTCCTGAGGCAATTTATTTCTTTACAGATGAAAAACTCTGTCCTTTATAGTTAGTAGGCAGTTGAAGAATAGAGAGGTATCTGGAAGCAGTGGAAATTATGAAGCAAAGAACAAACACTTTTTTTTGACATTGCTGTTGACTGACCTTGTGATACTATTACTACTGTTTTAGGTTTGTAACTCATCTCTGATAAAAGTTCTTGGATAAGGATATGTGCAAGATAACAAGTATAACCTGTTCTTCATAAGACATCTGGTAAAATGATGAATGACTGGATACACGCAGACTTAAGGTTGACCTCTTGACTTCTACTATTCAGTAAGATAAACCGGATCAGGAAAGAGTTTAGCATTCAACTCTTAAAATCCCAAAGATTTTCTAAGTGAAACAGAGGCATAGAGCTTCGATCTCCAAAAATTATTTGGAATTTCATAGATGAAGTTAAAATACCTCCCAGCTTCCTTTTTGGGTGTATCTTTCTGATTATAGAGATTTTAGACACAAGTATTTATATATATATGAATAATAATACACATATGTAAATAAATACATGAAATAAACTTTATGAGCCAGAATTGTTACTAATCACTTTTTATTCTTTTCACTGTGAGCAGTTATACCAATAGCAGTAAGTTTCTCAGACTCTTTGAGAAATTTCCAGTACCCCCACTTTAATCTTTTACATACTCTCAGATGGAAAATATTTTACCCAATCTTTGTAGCCTATAAAGGATCAGAGAATCCAAAAATCTAAAATCAGGAAATATATAATGTGTCATTAGTCCAAATCTTTGCCAGCACAGAATACATCCCCACATTACATTTACAATCTTATCTCCACAGTTGGCTTCAGTTTGACAAACTTATAAGATTAAATTATTTCACTATTTTATTGATTTGATAGGTAATTTTCAATAAGCCTTTTCCTTCTCTTTTTTATACGACTCTGCTTGGCATTGATCCCTCAAATATTCATAGACCTGTCATTATAACCCCTTGTAACCTTCGTTTGGTGAAGATGATGTGTGTTTAACTCTTTTAATAATTTTTTTCCCAGAACTTAGTACTTGAAATTCTCCAATCAATGACCATATTATAAATTTCTCCTTCCTTTCAATCAGGCAAGAAATTTAGTCAGAAACTACCTAGAGTGAAAATGCCATTTCACATCTTTCCCTGCTGAAATCTGGTATTACAGAGAACAGAATCTGTTTCCTTCAGGGTGACAGAAATAAACACAAAATGTTATGTACAACATCTGGATGATGATATTTAAAGTTATGTTCCTCAAAAAGAAAGATACTTCACTTGACATAATTTACTAAGCCCTATTTTTGTTACTTTCTTCTGGTATGTTCATGAAGATGTTCAATGAGATTTGAACAGTGCTGGGATTTGTAGATCATTAGTAACACTACTGTGACAAGTAAAAAAATCTAATTGGAGATTAATCATAATGAAAGATAATGCCATTATTTATTTCTTTCAAGCTCTCATTCTACACATTGCTATATAAAACACATTTCTTGTGATTTCTTGAAAAATATTTCAAATTCTCCCTTTATTTAATAGGTTAGATCTTTACTGAAGTCAGAGAAATTAAACAGTGCCTATTATGCTCACTGCATTAATCCTACCTTCTGTAGAAAACTGTTGAATTTTCTTTGATAGCAAGTTAATTTAACATGATTTCTTGCTTATGAACTCTTGCTGCCTGCAATTTTCCTCAAGGTGCTAAAGGATTTATTGAAGTATTTCTCTGATCTCATACACTGTATTTACTTAAAAGACTTATAAAAACAAGTTCTATGAATTATCCAATCTACTCCCTGAATTCTCAAAGATGACATTTGATAGTTCTATTTCTGATGTTCCGTATTTATACAATTTGGCCATGTTGATTGCTTCAGGTATATAACATTTAAAAGATGTATTCTTTGTGATGATTGAATTCTTACATATTTTTCAGTATGACCTGTATTTACTATCCACTATGAGAATTTTTACCTTCCTTCTCAAAAAAA
>VXAZ01002751.1:42976-116838 GCA_013399875.1 Gymnorhina tibicen | reverse complement strand
GTGTAGAAGTCCAGTGTCAGAGACTATGTGTTAAATTTACTGGAAAGTAAAAGAAGAGAGAAAAAAAAGATCAATGTTCAATATTTAGAGGCTAAGAAAACTCCAATCATGTTCTCAGACCCAGCCAAAGGGAATAACTATGTGTGTTGATCATCCCTCAAAAGTCTTTCAGGCAATAGGGTTTTATAAACAATTTTATTCAATAACTAGATACAGGAAAAAAGTATAAGGAAATAAAGCAAAAGCAATATAATATGGTCTCAATTTTAACTGAAGTTATAATGTACTTAACATCTGACATAGCACAATAAAGGAAGAATGTCTTAGAGATTGTGTACTTAAGTTCAATTATAGCTTTCAAATATGTTTTATACTGTTTCTGAGTTTTTCCTCCCTTCTGTGTGTCAGTTTGATCATACAAGAAAACAATTTGATCAGAGCTGTCAACATACAACATCAAAGTTAGATTCTACCACTTCACAAGAGTGTAATAAAGTGCTGTGGAAGATGGTAGTAGGTAGCAGTAACAGATATTGATACAAGGCTTTACAATTCAAAATGTCTATCAGGGGACTATACAACTTTTCTCAGAATTATATTTCAACATCTCAGACATCTGGTGCTTTATCAGCTCCTGTAACAGATTCCTAAAGAAACCACCAAGAGAAAATGCCTACAGTATGAAAATGTGTTGTAGACTCAGGTTCCTGGCCCCTGGCTCTCACTGTCATTAACAGCACCAATTTTTGACTGAATTGAGAAATGCAAATTACAATTAATCCTTTTCTTCATATTAAATTAATAGTTAAGGTGTGCACAGATTTCTTTTAACTTTCAAGTCAGTGATGATGAGCAAATAGCTTTATTGTTAGGATTTGAGTTATATCCAAAAATGTAAAGGAGTTCAAAATCAAACAGAATCAAAATCCTTCATTCCATCCATGTCACCCTGTATTATTCCCCAACTCAGTTTTTCAAATGTGACCCATATCCAGTTTGAAGAGTCATATTGTGTTACAGTACTGTATGTAACACAATATGATGAGTGTAATAGGCATAAAGCATCAAAGAAATAGTGTATCTGCTGAAAGGTGATCCAATTTTCACTTGACAATAAATGCAATGAATTTCAACCTGTTACTATGAGACTTATTGATAGTTTCATATTATTAATGCTCTGAAAAATGAATTACATTGTTATGTGCATATGAGTACAATTATAATGTGATTCAGTTCCAGTGGGAATGATGAAATTTCCTAAAAATAATCATGTAATTTCCTTTTTGTCCTGTGCTGTCCCTTCCCTGTCAGTGTGCCATTATGTTACAAGAACTTCAGGTGCTTGAGCTCAATATAAGCAGAAACAAATTAATGAAACTTCAGCACAGTGTGGGATTTGAACCTATTTATTATGGGTCCACTGAATTATTAAGTAACTTATCTGTCTACTATCTGGGAAAGAACCTTTTGATTAAAATATGTACTGAAAAGTGGTTTTAGTAAACTTTAATTCGTAAATACTTACAAATCACATTAGTAACTTACAATTATAAATCTGTGTTATGTTCATATATATGTTAGGTCTGTGTCACCAAAGTATTTAATTTAAATAAATTTATTTATATTATAAGGATTTGAGTGTGTGTAACACACAAAATGTATAGGTTTGTATGTGTTTTTATAAGCACATGTAATATTCTTGTTTAACACGCACACATATATATATGCAGAAAAGAAAGGGAGAAAGATGAAATTATTATTATTAATATGGCTATGATTTTATTAACATAATCTGGATGGGTATTTCTAAGTCAGATGGTATCTAACCTTTCAGCAAACTGCTAAGTCGGAATGAAAGGTCCTGTTTTCCGTGAGTGTGGGCATGAATACTGTTGGACGGCTGAGAAGAAAATAATCAACTCCTGCATCTGTTTCTGAGTAGTCAATAAGCAACAGCAGTGAAAATGAATGCTAAAGAATCTGTGTTGATGATAATATCTCCCATAGGTAGTCCTGGCTACACCCAACTAGTTGAGGACATAACAATTAATAGAAGCCTAACTCTGTTACATATAGACCTGGTTCTTCAGAAATGTAGATTTTAAACACGTATAAGCAAGTGATGATAAGGCTACTAAAAGAAAAAAAAAATCTTTTGAAACTAACACTTACATCAATTCATGTTCAAATGCTACCCTGCCTTGCCCACTGATGTCCTGTTTAAGCAATTTTGTACTCTTTTAATATAGACATCTTTATTTAGTAGACCATTAAGTTTCAATGCAATCTGGGAAATTTCTGATAGTATTAAATAAAGACAAAGTTCCTTAGAACACTTTAGTTGCTTCATCAGTAAATATTGCCAAAACCACTTTGGGCTTTGGTAATTTCTCTACTGAGTTGGCTAGGATGATCTGGTAAATTTACTCCTTTGAATTTGCAGAATGACAAAGACTCACATTTTATTCTTCCTATCCAAGAGTGCCATTAGCAAATTATCTTGCAGTTTTTCTCCCTCTTATTTTGTTTGGCTTGTTTTTTGGTTTGGTTTGGGTCGGGTTTTAGTAGTAAAATAAGAACGCAGCAACATCTAAGTTTGTAGTGTCATCAGTATTCAAAGCAATTCTGGTGTCTTGGCTAAAGGAGTATAAAAAGTAGAGCCATTTCACTCTAGCAAGGCAGAGATGGTATTTCCAGATAATTGACTTCCCTATAGGACAGAAATGATACTGAGGACCAAAGACAGAATCTGCACAACTCTGTTGGTGAGGTATTTTTTACAGAGTAAATTTAACTGACCTCTGTCAATATATTTTACTGTCACAGTTTTGTAAGAAATATGTAGCCCTCAGAATGGCATATATGCCTTTTCTCTCTCACTCTCCCTGTTTTATTTCCCTGTACAGCTTCAGCATTCTTCTCTGAGATTGAGCTGAAAGCAGGGACCCACACCCATGCAGCCCAAGCTCTACTGAAACAGGTTATCCTACTATGTTAGAGAAACACCCAGCAAGGAAACTTAATCTACTGCTAACTGGAGTAATTCATCTTTGGAGTCAACTGAGTCATTGTGAGGAACATATTTAATGATTGCTCTCTGCCCTGCAGCAGTTACATTTTTATTTCTGGGTACAATTCACTATGTTGTTTATTCTGCATACAGCCTCAAGTCATCTAAGGCTCTCAGATCAGGAACAGAGCTAGTATTGAACTCTCTAGGATAGAAAACCTTTTTCAATACAAGGCCATGATTACTATTTGACCTATTTCACTTTGTTTTGAGAGGTTGTATGAAATATGCTCATTAGAGGAACCTGAATTTGGCTTTTTTTGATAGCTCCACAGTCAGCTTAAATCAAGTTAAACCAGGCAGCTATTAGAAAGGGTAATTCTGTCCATAATTACCTTCACCTTCTCACCAGGGCTTCCTTGCTATTCTCTTGCATTAACTTTACTTATTTTGATCTATGGTATGAATCATATATATAAAAAACCCCAAACAACTGCTGGGCTATATAACTACTCTAGCTGTCTGTCATGATTTAATACCAAGCAGAAAGCAAGCCCCATGCAGTTGCTTGCTCAGTCCCCCACCAGCAGGATCAAGGAGGAAATCAGAAGGGAAAAAGCCAGAAAACTCATGGGTTGAGATAAAGACAGTTTAATAGGGAAAGTAAAAGCAGTGCACGCAAAGTCAAACAAGAAATTAATTCACCATTTGCATGGGCAGGCAGGTGCTCAGCCACCCCTGGGAGACCAGGGTCCCATCACACATGACAGTGACTTGGGAAGACAAACACCATCACTCCAAATGCCCCACCCTTCCTCCTTCTTCCCCCGACTTTATACACTGACCATGATGTCGCATGGTCTGGAATATCCCTTTGGTCAGTTTGGGTCACCTGTCCTGGCTTTGTCTCCTCCCAGTTTCCCAGGTACCCCCAACTTCCTTGCCAGCGTGGCAGTACAAAAAGCAGAAAAGGCCTTGGCTCTGTGTAAGCCCTGCTCAGCAATAACAAAAACATCTCTGTATTATCAACCCTGTGTTCAGCACAAATCCCAGCCACATCCCAGCCACTGTGAAGAAAATGAATTCTACCCCAGCTGAAACCAGCACACTGTCAAAAAATGGAAACGGAACATGCAAATAGGTATGAGAAGAAAAATTGTCGTAAGTGCTCATTTTTCACTAAGCATAATCCAGTTCAAAAGTGGGCTGCCGTGATCTCCTACCCATAGTTTTTTCCGGTGCCTGGTTAGTATCAGATATAGCATGTAAGAAAGAGCAGAACAAGCTAGATCAGAAAGTTCAGTCAAACAAACCGACAGACACAAAGATTTAAGAAGGGCAGGATCATATGAAGAAGGATAACAGGAAGGAGAGCAAAACCACCTGTGTTAGGTCCTCAATTATATTAGATTAAACATTACACGAAACTTCCCCCTTTGATCAGTCTAACTTGATTGCAAAGCCTCAAGGCTAAAAGTTTGATTATGTTTTGATTCAAAGCTGCTTTGAATTAAAATCAGCTATGAAGACAGAAGTTCTAATGGATTTAATTTATTTCCTATTAACACAACTTGCAGGGAGCACCAACAGAAGGTGTCATTCAAGTCATCAGTGTTGCACACAGTTTCAGGTGAAAGCAAATTATAGACACATTAGAGAAATATGATGTAGGTAGAGGTGGAATAAAAGCCTTCTGACCCTTGTTTCCAAAAAGTCTTGATTTTTGGAATCAAAATCAAAATTTCTGGAATCTGTTGCTCAGTATAGCCTTAAATACTGGGGTATGAGATTTTTCCTAGCATTTTTATGGACACTGAGATGCGACGACAATGAGTTTTGAAGTTCATTTACTGTCTTCTAGGAAATTTCTCCTATTTCTGAAGCCTAGGGTATGGAGAATAAATGTCCCTGACCTCCTGGTTTTTGCTACTTGGGCATTTGTTATGCTTTTACTGTATAAACACTTGCACTGGTAATTGTAGAAAATGTTTTTCCCATTCTACTAATAAGTGAGATTTCCCCTGTATTCCCTTTTCATCATTCATCAATGATGAAATACTTGTCTTGAAACTGAATGAACAGCATTACCCAGAGTATTCAGGACCAAAATATAGCACTGACTTTCTTGAAGACATTACTTTATTTCCTTATTTTCTGACCCTTATGAATCATCAGGATTTAAAGCATTTTTAAACATAAATGCAGATTCAGTGAAGTATGTTTTTTGAAGTATCTACAGGAAAAACTCATCCAGTTCCAATAACACTCTCTAAATAGACTTACACTTTACAAGCACAAGTTTGGATTTGGAATTGCACTTTAGATTTGGATCTTGGTTGGCAAGCGAAAAATTCATAATATCTGGTAAAGTTCTGTGGCAGTGATGGCCAGTACTGAGAGTTTAACTCTGAAGTTAATGTCCTTTTGTATAATACAAATCACATTCAGTATATTCAGGCTTCAAACAGGATATTCAATGCAGCTAGAAAAAAATGTTTCAAATTACGTAGTACATACACCATGTAATACATGGAAATTATATGCATTCTTCCAGTGCTGGATGTAAAAATCAATCCTTTTGTCAAGTGCTTCTATTGTAGACTGCCATGTTGGAGACCTACATTCAAACAAAGGACTTGGAGGGTTGGGCATTTAGCTTCCAGGGAGAGGAGCTTTCTGTCATTCAATAACTCTCCTCAGTCGCAGGTGACAAACGAGCTACTGTAGATAAGACATTTCAGACAAGCCTCTGAAAACCCTTTTGATAAAGTCTCACATCTGAGGTTAATGACAATAGCTAAGGTGTGGGAGTCATGTAATAAGCGTAAAACTGACTTGGAAAATTAAAAACAAAGAGCATGAAACAAAGAAAAAAGTAGCACTGGTTTGAAGAGAATGGCATTATAGTCAGAAGGAGTAAATAATGAGGAACAATGGAGTATGATACATGAGAATTCGGATGATTTAAATACTAAAAGATGAAAGCTAGTTCAAAGCAGCTAAATAGAGAGCAGTGACAGGTTCCTAGGGAAAAAAAGGATATCAAACAATTGGGTGCGTCATTAAATATAAGAAATCAAAAGGTAAAAAGAGTCTAAAAGATAATTCTGTGTGCAGCATTAAATATGAATGATAAGTAATAAGATGAGAAAAGAAAAATCTATGTCTAACATTAAAAACAAAGGAACATTACCAACTATGCCTAAGTAGGGCAAAAAGGAGTCAGGTACAATTTATTAATATAAACGAAATCTAGAAGAAACAGACTAACTAAGAAGTGAACAAAGGAAGAGGAATCCACTTTCAGTTAAAAAATCTAGAAGGTTATTCAATCCTAGGAAATAGGAGTGTTAAATACTTCTTGCCATACAGTTAAAAGCTCTTCTAGGCTGTAGCTTTTGCTCACTGTGTCAATAGCTCAGCTAAACTATCACCACTGTGAGCTCAAAACTCATGCCTAGAGCTTGTCTAGCCCATGTACTTGTGTACAGGACACATTTGAGGCCCAGACATTGGTTCTGAAAGAAACATCAAAGCAAGAGAGACTGGATTTGCAAAAATACTTGAGGCACCAAAAGTTACAGATTAGAAGCACCCCAAAATCTCATAATGAGATCTCACAAATACTTGTGAAACTCTGAACCCAAATTGATGCTAGCAGAAATCTTAGTACTATGAAATCTTATGGATGAAGTCCATTAATAGTAAATCCCCTCAGTGTTAAATCCTGCTGCTCCTGTTATTCCTAATTATGTCATAACAACATTAAGAAATTGACATTTCATTTTTTTCCTGGATCGTGGTCAACATGGCCGACATGGATAGTCTACTTTTTTCATTAAAAGAATGACCCTGTCATAACTGGACATTTTTCTATGGGCTGAGTTTTTGAGCCCATGAGAGTTTGTCCATAATAAATATTTCCTAGTTTATAACTTATTACCATAACAGTTCACTCAGGACTTAATTTTTGTCATAAATGGTGGGTAATTAAGAAAAACAAGGTTGTTGCTGAGTTTTTTAAATTAAAAAAATTTGATTTTTCTTGTTTTTCTCACTTTTCCTAAATTTTAAAATTTAAGCATTCAAAAGTGGAGAAATTCTAGCTGCTATAACTGAACTACTGACTGTAGTAACAGTAACTGCATGAAATACTACTAAAAGGACAGTGTAGTTCAGAAACTGATTTTTTCCATTTTGTAGAGGCAGGAGGATTCATTGCAGATTTGGTGAGTCTAGAAACATCACTTCTGGTTTGTTTTTGGAGGTTTTTTTAATCTGAAAAGCCTATAAATCAATAAAAATAAACCTGCCATACAAAAATGTTAAATAACCTCTCCAAAGGTCAGTTCTAAAGCTTTCAAATTAGGGAAAGTCTTGTGTGAGGATGAGAGAAACAGGCAAAATATCTTGCAGAAACACAAGACAAAGATAAAGAATATCAAGCTGTTAAAATGTCTAGGAGTACTGTTCTTGATCACACCTCCATCTTCCAATGTAGATGAAGAAGAATGGTAGTTGGTCACTAATTCCATCTTGGATTAGCTCGGATCAATCCATTTACTACAGCTCCTTGACAACGGAGGTGTAGCTTAGTGTAGAAAGGAGAGAGAATCTCTAAGAGACACTAAAAATAAGATCTTTTTAAATAAAAGATCGTTTTAGCTGCATTATGTAGTGAATGGGAAGCAGAAGATGGCAAAGAATAAAAAGCAAGTGTTCACAAAGTCTGATTTTCTAGGACAATAGAGAGAGATGTAGATAGCTGACATCTCAACATTTTATGCAGTTTTAGTTCTTTTACAGATCTGTAATCTGCTGAGGGTTCAGTAGAAGGAGTCCAATAAACATACTGTATAACAAGCAACAGCACAATGGACAATTTAGACTTGAGAATGAGGGCTTTGTGGGATGAAAACAAAAGAGATGGTGTGATACCAGACTGAAAGAAGAAATAATACATTTTTTGATCAGATATGGAGCATAGTCAGACATTTATCTCTGGGCTATCTGTACCTATGTATGTGTAGCACAGACCAAGATGCTTCAAAGTCAGGACATCTTTAGTTATCACCAGAACAGATGCTGGAACCTATGCTTTTATCTGTGTTAGTAAACTGAACTGTGCAATGCTGTCTATTTGTTAGCATGGTGCCTGGCACAGACTTCTGTCTTAGCCACTTAGCATACTCAATTGAATACATATGTTTCATTTATATTAGCAAAGCATGGTCACAAACCTGTAGTTGCTGTCGTGTCATTACAACCAGACTGACCTTACTATTTGCCACAAGACTAACTATGGTTATTGTAACTTGCCCACACAGGCCTCACAGAACTGAATTTCTTCACCTGGTCATCTTAGTGGTACAAAATGTCAGACCAAATGATGTCTTGCATCCCTGGATCCTTCTAGTCCTTTTTCGTCATAGCAAAGGCATAACTGACTTGCAGCATTCATCTGTAATAATTTAGTTTAGCAAAAATCTTTTTAATGTCCTGTTTCCTTTGGTATTCATGTCTCAAAAGCATAAAGATGTTGAAGATCAATACCTGTATGTGTTTAATTTCACACTTTATGACAAAAACCTTTGCTTTTTGAAATGTGAGCTTCCCGTAAGTAGCAGTTGTAATTCCAGATCTCTATAGATTCCCTAAATTCTATTTCAAATCTCCTAAAAAGACTACTACTACTTTAGGGTTTCAGTACATTTCAACTCATCTTCATATTTACATGATAACAATTTTATCATTTCCGTTGTTACCAGTCTTTCTCCTCTCAGCAAAAATGTACTGTTTACCCTCCAACTCCTTCTAATTTTTCTTAGTTTTTCTGAAATTATGCAATTGTTCTACATTATAAAAAATGCTGTGCTGATTTTTTTTTTCATTTCTGAACATACATATTGTCTAATTTTCTAATAACTCTTGTATTTTGAGAGATGATACCTTTCTTCCTTAATAGGTAAACAGAGATGATGATAGACAGTCCTGCCCAGTATCTGTTCTAAAGTTAAATCTATCATTATATTCCCTCTGCATGAACATCAAACCTCTTTCACTTCAAATGAGGTAATTTTTAATCTGCTAAATCTACAGATTCTGATGTAATCATCCCAATGTGATTTAACATTTTAGGAAAATCTGAAGAGCTCTAGACCTAGCATTTTCACAGAGAAGCATATGTAATTCCTTGTTCATAGAATCATTCCGTGTCCCACTGTTTCTGTTTCATATCTAAGTTCAGTTTATTAATTTGACAGATACTTTTATACAATATGTATAACCTCTTCAGTATGATGCATGACAACATTTTGAGAGATCAGGAGGGAATAAGGACGAGCAAAAAGATATCCCAAGGTCTTTTAATGAATAAGAATTATGTGAAACTGTCAAGATTTCACATGCTTTTCCAAGTATAGGGAATGGGAGGCTGGAGAGCAACACAGTGGAAAGGGACCTGAGGGTCCTTGTCAGTGGAAAGTTGGATGTGAGTCAGCTGTGCCCTGGCAGACAGGAGGGCCACCCCTGTCCTGGGGTGCACCAGGCACAGCATCACCAGCTGGGCAAGGGAGGGGATTGTCCGGCTCTGGTCTGTGCTGGTACAGCCCCACCTTGAATATTGTGTGCAATTCTGGGCACTGTAAGAAAGACATTAAACTATTAGAAAGTGTCCAAAGGAGGACAACAAAGACGGTGGAAGAGCCTTGAGGGGAAATCACATGAAGAGCAGCTGAGGTCACTTGGTCTGTTCAGCCTGGAGAAGACAAGACTAAGAGGAGACCTCATTGCAGTTACAACTTCCTTGTGGGGGGAAGAGGAGGGGCAGACACTGGTCTATCTCTTCTCTGTGGTGATCAGTGACAGGACCCAAGGGAATGGCCTGAAGTTGTGTCAGGGGAGGGTTAGATTGGATATTAGGGAAAGGTTCTTCACCCAGAGGGTGGTTGGGCACTGGAACAGGCTCCCCAGGGAAGTGGTCACAGCACCGAGCCTGACAGAGTTCAAAAAGCATTTGCATAATGTTGTAAGGCACATAGTGTGACTCTTGGGGTGTCCTGCACAGGATCAGGAGTTGGACTCAATGATCCTGATAGGTCCCTTCCAACTCAGCTTATTCTGTGAGTCTATGCTAAACAGTTCAATTGCATACTTGGACAAGTGTGTATCTTATATTTTAAACTAATTCTGCTTATGAGGTATGTTCTTAGAGATTTTTTTTGTTCCTCTCTGCCTTTCCTCCTCAATTAAAATATGGAAATATCTTCACCACAAAATCACAAAATTGCAGAATGTCTGAAGTGGGAAGGCACCTCTGGAACTCACCTAGTCCTGCTCCCAGATTAAGGCAGACCCTCTCACAGTAAATGTGTTTTTCTGATGTTTAAATTTAATTGCCTGTATCTTAGTTTGTGGTTGTTACCTCTTGTCCTTTTCTTGGCTACTACTGAGAAAAGTCTAGCTCATATTTACACCATCCAAACAGGAATATATACACACACTGATATTGCCCCCATGGGGCATTCTCCTCTGGCAGAACAGTCAGGCTGAGCTCTCTCAGCCTCTCCTCATGTAACAGACACTCCCATTCCTTGATTGTGTTTGTGACCCTTTGCTGGAATAGATCCAAAATGTCCATTTCTCTCTTACAAAGAAGACAGCACTTCAAATGTGTCTCAGCAGTGCTTATTAGAGGAGAAGGGTGACATCCCATGAGCAGCTGGTAGCCCTCCTACCTGTGTAGCCCAAGACACTGTTGGCCTTCAGTTCTGCAAGGACAGTAAGGTTAAGACATCTAAAGATATCTCCTGTCTGAATAACCTGTCTTACAGACAGGAGAGTGAGGCTGATATATTATAAATATTCTTAGATATGTATGACTAACTGATTTCAATGACAATTTGGCACTTAGATATTTCAGAGAATGTGAACCAGAAGAAGTTTGTTTATTATCAGGCAGAAAGTTACAGAAAAGAAGAAATGGGGTCAGATCTCCAAAAATTCCTAGACTTGTGTTCCTACTTTACTAGATATATGTGACATTAATAGAATAGATTTCAAGCTACTGACATTATAATAGATATCTAAAGCTGACATTAATTCAGATGTACTTTTAATCTTGGTAAATCTGAAAGCAGAGGCATGATCAATTCCAAATGAAATAAAATACCAAGAAAAACAACACCACTGTTTTTCAAGCAAACTGTTTACATTGAGAGCTTTGCAGCAGCAGGAGCTCTGACCGAGGAAACACAAAATACAAAAGCTGTCACCTCCTCAAATATTTTTCTTTCATCATGATTTCACAGAAGAAACTACATATGATTAAGGTAATACCTTTTTTATTAACTTGTAAGAATAAAATTTTCAGAAACATTGCCTGTATGAAGAAATCTGGACTAAAACTAAAAGGTGGCACCAAAACATATACTGCAGTGAGAAAAATAATTAGCAAATTTTTGTGCTGCTTAATCCAAAGGAAGAGACAATAAAGTGGCAGAAAAAAAGGAGTAAATTAAAACCTGTATTTATTGAAATCCCTTCTCTATATTAACCACAATGTTAACATATTAGTGAATTTTATGTTTACTTGTAGAAAAGATCATTGTTAGCATAATTCACAAACCTCAGAAGAGTGATTAGGTTGATATGGCTACTCTAAGGAAGCATTCAAAATAAGTTGCTACAGACATATTAATATGCTGTAGTGAGTTTTGAGGATTGATTTATTTTTTCTAAATTCTCACTTTGTATACAGGCAAGAAATATATATGTAGTATGCATATGTAAGATAATATATGTTTAACAATAATTGCAGGATTGCAGGAAATTTATACCATCATAATTTTTGTCCAAGGACTTGATCCACTGAGGATTTGTTCTTCAACTCCCAGTAGAGAAGAAAGCATTTTTCCCAAAGGAGAACACTGTGTTGAGACAACAAGAAGATACAAGGTCATGTACAGTTCTTATGTCTGAAAGAAAACAATTTCAGAAGTTACAAGCTGAAGGACTAAATATCATATTGTCATGACTAACTTTAACTCAAGTAAGCAAATTCAAGATTCAGCAGCTTTTGTAAACCTACATCCTGTCCAGGGGTCTCAGGTGACTTGGGGGTGCTACTGGAAGTTCATAAGTATAAAATAAACGTAATATCCTGCTCCTGTGATGATACATGCAAAATAATAAAGAGAGAAGTGAAACAATAAATTAGAAATAAATGTGGGAAGCAATATTCAGTAATAGTCAGGAGATCAGATGAGTTTTGTAACCTGAACCATAGTAAAAGAAGGAAAGCAATGCAGGTCCCATTTATATTATTTGCTACCTCTTTCATCTTTCCCTCCCTCCTGGAGGAAGCACTATCCTCCTCATCTCTTCAGTCTCTGGAAATGGGTGGCAGTGCTGCAATTCCATTGGAGATGGCAGGACAGTGTTTTCAGCCCTCTCAGCTCCTTGCTCTTTTCTACTCAACTCCGAATTCAGTCAGCAAGAGTACACCAGTTCTTCTCTAACTTTGTTTTAGGATCTGAAACCTAATTAAATGGAAGAAGAAGCACTAGGAATACTCAGGTGACAAGAAGATTTCCAATACCTGCAGTGGCAAAGCTCAGCTGGAACTACTCAGGTTCATTTTCAAGTTGAATGTATTAGTCTTGCATGTCAATGATGAGCAGCTGCCTCCCTCTGAGAGACTGTATTTTAAGAGACTGCTAAAAATCTTAAAGCTGAATCCACTCCTAAGATACTAATTAGTTTGGTCCAAAATATTAGTCTGTCTTAATTAAGCCAATTCCATATGGACCATAACAGGTTTGCTAACTTTCAGCCTAAATGAAAGCCTTTATATCTAGGAGTATGATATTAACGAGACTCATTTAATGAAGGTGGTGATTTTCTCAAAAGATAAAGAAAGGCGGCGAAAAAAACAATACCTAGAAACAGATTCCTGTATCTTTCTTTTTTGTTTTTAATTATGTCGTTTTAGCTATGAAAGTGTTTTTTAAAAAAATTTACCAGTATGAGCCACTAGCATTTATCTATTGTGCTATGATAGAAAACTGGGATTTATTAATACCATGCTCATGCAATCTTTCTCTCAAAATTATCCCCTTACGAAGCAAAAGTGTAGATATGTAGGATGTTTTCTGATTGTCTGTATTTCCACAGAAGGAACTAGAGTTCCTGGTATATTACTACCACTAAAAACTGATTGGCACTTCAGGAAAAATCAGTACAAAATAGCTATTTTCTCTCCAGCAAAAGTGGGGCAGTGAAATGCCACAGAATTTGCAGGGTGCTGAGTCTCCATCTCTCTGTGTATTTTCTGATTAATAATAGAAAGTTCATGGATACCTTCACAGTACCCATCTAGGGCAGGGGCATAGCCAAAATCCATTTCATTTGGGTGCAAATCTTCTGTATAGGATTTACAGTTCTTCTGACAGACTGAGGAGGCTGCATTAACTCACAGTCTGAACTGATTCTCTGTCTGCACATTTTCGTTACCTGAGAGAACAAAATTGCATTTATGACTCATCAAGTTCTTGTTTTCTTAAGCAAAACTGTTCATTTGAGGAAGAGGGAGAAGGAATTTTTACTTTGAAAAGAATATCCTATGTTTGCTAAATCTTTGAAAATCACCTTCATTCAGTTGAAAAATCAATCAAACGACCCTTGAGATGCTATTAAAATCCAATACATTGGTGCTATACACCTAATTATTTTGATAAGCCTACTGTTTTAATAAGATACTTCCCCTTTTCTTTTTTGTGTTTTGTTTAGTAACAAAAAAATACATACATTTATAGTTCCAGTATGGGTTCTAATTTAAGATGATCTTACAAGCACAGATTGTAAGCAAACAAACAAAAAAAGCCTTTTTAACCAAAACCTATGGACTTATGTGCAGAAATATCTTCAAAATGAAACTGGGAAACCACTGAGAAGCAGGTTTAACATATCCTCTCTCTTCAGTCCTTGTAGATTTTAGGAAGAATATGCATTATGCTCTGGGACTGCCTGACCCAAACAATTTTCATCATTGTTCATCCTGGAGGAAATATTCTGATACATTGTATTAGCTGTTAAAATTGCTCACCTACACTGCAGACAAATCAGCACGACAGTATTGCAATAGCACAATTTTGTGTGATGATACTGGTCATGTCAAATCTCTAAAGGATATTTTTTTTAAATAGCTGTATGACATTTACGTTTTAAACTGCGGAATATTTCTCTTTTCCTAAAGCAAAAGGAAAAGAAGGAATAATAGTAATAAAAGGTAATCTCATTATGTCATTCACCAAATTTGCAATCAAGACTCTTTATCTTTGGAAAAAAAAAGGTTTTGTGATTCACAGTAAAGGAGAAAGTCACTAGCTTTCCTAATATGAAACAATTTTTGAAAAAATTAATGAAAGGAAAAGGCTATGCACTTGAAATTTGCAGCCAATATTAATGGAATGGGGAGAGAAGTCACAGATTGCTATGAAAGGGGAAAGAAAATAAATTAACAATGATGACTAAATAGATTTATCTGAAAATAGTCATCTTTCCATATTATAAACTGTCGTACTATTAAACGGGAAGAGAATCTAAAAATTACGTAAATAAGCGAACATCATAAAGGAAGTATTACATTATATAAATTATATTATTTATTAAGGTGATAAAATATCCTTCATTTTTCCTGCTTCTTTGACATAGTTTCGTCTTTTTCCTGATAGATGAAGAAAAAGGCAGACAAACAGATACTTTTTTTAATGTGTCTTGCTGCTGACACTCAAGTGAATGTTTTTCAAAAGAATCTAATTTTTTTCAGAGAGGACATGCCTACAGAAAGATGTAATAACAAAAGCAAGGAAGTTTCTTAGGAGGGGATTCCTCTCCACTTTCAGAAAATACTGGTTCCTATTCTGTGTATTTTGGCATCTAAATGTAGAAGTATATGAAGTAGTTAGGAAGAGACATTTTTATAGAACCCATAGAATGGTTTTTCTTGAAAATCAGGGGTTCCTAGCTTTTGTCTTTAAGCTGTATTTTGTTCAGATTCAGTGATATAATTCTTATACCATTTGTTTCTACTGGGCAAAGCCCAGAGCAGGTTTTTCTTTTGTCTTTTTGTTTTTTATAATTATTATTTTTCTTGCCCTCTGTTTGTTTAAGCCTTAAGTTATACCATTTATTTTTAGATTTTAAGTGACTGGTTCCAGGACTGTGATCTCTATATGAAGCTTGTCATGTACCTAGCACAGCAGGACACCAAGTAAGTAAGTTTCCAAATACCATAAGTTAAAAAATTCAAGAAAAACCTATTTTGGAATAAAAATACATGTAGACACCCTGCAGCTAGTCAAACCTAAGTTTCCCAGCGTCTTAGGGTCATTTTAAAAATAAGAACTGACCACTTCTTAAAATAAAATGGTTTTGAATTGAAGATTATAATAAAGTATACCGCTGACTGTCATTAAGCAACATTTGCAATAATTAACACCCAACATATTTACATATTTAGCTTTTCACAGTATTTCCATAACAACTAACTATATATTGTTAGGGAGTGAAGAAAAGCACTGGAAAGCCATCACCTACACTCATGATAAGAAGGTCAGGGTCACAGTTTTGTTCTTGCCTCCTACTATTCCCGTGAAAAATCCAGTGTGATGCATAAGCACAGGATTTTGATGGCTGAGATCTTAATGATAAGGATGTAGCAACAGGTCTGACTCTGGCCATAAAACCACATTCTACCACTATTTAGTTCACTAGTGCAGGAGTAGCCTTTGGATTTGTGTCCAGCTAATATCTCTATTACATCCATAATAATAAATATGATCATTTTGGTGTAATTTTTTTCCTTTTTTTCTTAATTTTTTTCCTAAATTTCATGCTTTATTTGCATAGACTTCTCCACAAGTATGCAGCCTTCACAAGGGCTGCATACCTGACGACTGAGTTACAGCTCTTAATTGCGACTGATGCAACAGAGTGCACAGCTGTATTCTTGAGTTGATAAATATTTGCAAATTTAAGATAAGAATATTCACTGCATTTATTTAGGACAATAGTTTTTACCTGTATGGAGTGAAACATATTTTCTGATGCAAATTCATGAGATGAAATGTCACCTTCAGAAAGCTTGTGCAAAGCCACCTGCAGTGTGAATCTTTCTGTCAGGATTCAAGTTTACATAGTTCCACTGGTGTACCCAGCCCATTTCCAGTGACAAGGAATGTACAATGATATATGTATCTTTCCTAAACCTATTACGTGCTTCATCTCTGCACTGGCTTTTTTGCTGCTGAGAATAAGGGCTTGGAGCACAGAAAACAGTGAAGTACCTGGATACTGTACTTGTTATTTTAAAAATATGTATTTGTAGATTCTGTATGAAATCTGAGTTCATGATTTTAAGTGCTTCCCCTAAGAAATCTGAAATCCCTGAGGTGCTGTTTGTGGCAATGTCTAGAAATAATTTTTGTTTTATTTTAGAGCACAGCAACTCTTAAAATGGAGATTAGGTTTTTATTCTAATATCAGCTGTATCAATGCACTTGGTTTCATATATTAATGGCAAAAAAACTGGTGGCGTTGCAGGACAACAGACTAAAACACAATGGACAGACATCACCTTGTTAGGTCTGATTGTGAATTCCAGATGCAGAAATGCTCTGGAGTTTGCTAGACCTTTTGTTTCTGATGGCATTTGAATTACATTGTTCATGTCAGATCATGAAAGGACATGAATCCTGGAATTTTAAATGTTTACTTTTGTTTTTCTACTTCTTTCCTGAAGATAAAGGTACTTCTTTTTGACACAGACAACATTAAGAGCTGTATTTGTTCTTTATCTGTCTCATACAAAAAAAGTATTGATTACCTCATAAAGGTTTTTCTTTTCAGAACAAAATGGTATTTCTTATAGAAGAAGAAAGCTTATTCTGTTAATCCAACTTTCTTGGAACTGCTGTGTGCAGTTTACATTTGCCTGCAACATTTCAGTCAAGCTAGCACTGCTCTTACTTCAAAGGTATGAGTTGAGCAGTTGCCATTACATCAAGGCTTTATATTTCACAAGGCTTTATATTTCACAAGGCTTTATCTACAATAGTCACATAATTTATTGTCTTATTATTAGGTCAAATTCTGTTATCTTTATTCAAGTTTTCTGACTAAAATAATGGGCTAAAGAGTCCATCATGTGGCCAGCTGTTATTGTTCAAACAGTTTTCTTGAGAAATTGTAGGGAGAGCATTCTGGATGGGATGTTACCCTTACTTGTTTCCATACTCTATTTTAATTTCTGAAGACAGATGCGCACACACACACACACATACAAATGCATGCTCACACAACTGAGACAAATAAATTCAAAATAGTCTTGACTGATGAACTCTTCCAATAAAGATGGATCTCCTAGCTGTGACTCAAAAGAGCCTTTTAATTTGAACATTTTTAATTTTAACACATATAGTAGGAAATTGAAAATGGAACTGCATGTTGCAAGAACTACAGTGTTTATCTCTCTTTGTGATGGAAGGATGCAAAGATCCCATGCAGTGCTTCAGCCTCACTGTACTGTGCACAGCCAGGTCCATGGAAAAAAAGAACTTGTTATAAAACAGAAACACTATGAGGGAACAGAAATAATATGGTAGCAGCAACAAAACCAAACAATAGCATGTGCAATGGCATAACAGGGTCATTATGAATCACTCTTATTCTTGCTGACTCTAGGTATATAAATTAACAATCATTTAGGATAAAACATGAATGCAGACAAAAGGGAGACAGATCCCCTGAGACTGTAGATTTTCCTGTTCAGACTGGTGGAGTTTGGCAGTTTCATCAGCTCTTCCCTTTAAAGTAGGGCTGCTTCAAGTGGTGAGACCAAGTCCACTGGCTGTAGTTCAGCTGCACACCAGGTGATTACACTGGGGTGGAAAAAAGTCTCTAGGACAGAGGAGTCCAAGAAGGGAATACAAATGCCTTGGAAAATACGTGAGCTGATTCCTCTGTCTTTCTTCCCATCTTCAGTGAAGAATACATGTTAAGTTTTGGGAATCCTTGCCCCTTCACTGCTTTCTCGGTGCTCCTTTCTTGAAGTCTAAGAAAGTGCATAATAGGACTCTGGGCCAGGAAAGAGAAGTAGTAATGTTCTAGCTTGAAATGTTTTGCAGTTTTTTGGTTTGGGTTCTTTTTTATGATAGACGTCTATTTTTGAATATTTACAGTGTTGCTTTATTTTGCTGATAAACACAGTAGCAACAAATACAGATTTTTTTCAATATTATACACACATAAACACACACACTCATGTAAGTGTGCATTTATAATAGGCACATGTAAATATATCTAATGCCATAGATAAGGAAATTAAGATGCAGTTTCCTAAATCAAATACTTAATTATGCAACATCTGACAATTATTCTAAAAAACATTCTCAGTCCATATTCTGCAGAATTCTTCAGCACATGCTGTGATTTACCATAGCAAGCACTCAAAAAAAGCAGGTAATAAATTAATTGGTGCTGATTGTATTGTATGCTATGACAACTGTCTTACTCCACTTGAAGACTTCCAGGTTCCTCCCTCCCCCAATAAAATCATATGTTTTTATTCAAAAAAAACCCTTATTTCTGCATTCCTGCAGCAGCAAACTCCAGTATTCTTTAGAGCATACAGTAGGAAGATTTCTCAACAGAAAAGGAAAGTCTATCTTTAACATATTCCGTATGTGTGGATTTCAGCATATTTGTATTCATACAGACTCAGGTGATGGATTCTTTTATTTTATTTGAAACCTTTTCCTTAAAGCAAGCAATTGTATTTTTAACTTTAGGTAAGGTTCTAAACATTAGCATTTGTGTGCATTTCATTCAGCCTACCTCATCATTTTCTTGTTTCATGCCCAGGGCTTAGCAGTTGGAGTTTAAAAACAGCCAGCTTTAATGTCTATGACTGACATGTAATTTCTGCTTACTTTAAAGCTTTTTTTTTGCTAACTTTGCCTTTTTTAAAATTCTTTCCTGTCCATAATCACAAAGCTACATAAGCTCTTTTGTGGCTTAATAAATATTGTCAGTTTTTTAAAGCTCAATGTGGTGTGTATTCTTCTTCAAAGATAGTTATTAAGCATATAAAAAGAAGCTTGTTAAATTTGTAGATTCTTTTTTTTTATTATTCCTACTTCCTATATTTAAATGAGGAAAGATAATCCATTAAAGAGGTGGAACTGTCAAAACCACTACCATATCTATAATTAAGTATAACCTTCCTGGGTTTAAAGAACATTATCAACAAAAGCCTTTAAATTTGAAATTAAATGCTCTACCTTCCATTAACATTATTGTTTTGCTTGGAAACTCAGAGATGTGAACGCAGAGGTGGTATTTATCTCACACCTATGACATATCTCTCATTTTTAAAAGTAAACAATAACACGAGGCATTCCTTTTTGGAATATGTATGCCTTAGATTACATGTTTAATGACACTTACCCTAGTTCTGTAGAAGTATTACTGAGAATAGCAGTTAAAGGACCCAGCAACACATCTATGCACTCGCCTTTGCTTCTCATTTTGTGATCAAGTAAACAATTCCGAAAGATACACTGGAAGCAGTATTCCATGTCATAGTTCTTAAAAAGAAGCTTATCATTACAGCTGGAGAGAGAGATTTGCCTCACTCCCAAAAGTTTGTTCTTTAAGAAAAATGTTTCTCATAGCACTTTAGAAGTTTCTTTAAAATAGAAGACACACATAACTGAATTATTTATTGCATAGATTTTGCCATTGTTCATTTGGAGTTGCTGGCAGAGCTCATTCATTATTTGCAACATATCTGAGTTTTAGATTAATATGAACATGATTTTAATGAATCTGTTAGAATTTTTCCTGCCATGACCCTTACCATCTCACTGCATGACAGAATGTGTGTGAATAGCTACCTGCTGAGACATACACATCTCAAGGCAAACAAAATACAAAAGCCAGCACCTGTGAGCTTCATAACTCATCCTTCCCACACTGCAGATAGATGATAATGGATCTTCATGGGGTAACCTGAAACTATGTGATTTGAGGTCTGCATACATCCTTTCTTCTCTTTCTTCTCTTTCGTACAAAATCCATTTGCTTAGTACATGTTTATGATTTTCTTTTTCTATTTGTAAACTATTTCACATAGAGTAAAAATCACTAATATTGACTTGTGTTATGACTGATAAGGGATCATTTAATCTGAAAATTTGTGACAAAATATTTCAAACAAGAAATAATGGACAAAAAATGAATGAGTGGCAAAGTATTTCAAATGAAGCTGGAAAAGAAGATGATTAGAAAGCACTCACTCTCTATGAAAATTTTCCTCAAAGCCAATCCTGCCTTCACTGAGTATTTAAATGACATTGTTCAGGTCAGAGAAATAGTGATGTAAGACCTGGTAACACAGTAAATTGCCCCTTTCAATTTGAATTTCCCTTACTGCACGAGGAGTTCCATCTCCTTTCTGATTTACCTACTATCTTAAAAGAAAGAGTAGAACTGAATCTTCAGAAATTTAAGTTTCATTTTTATGCTTAAGTCTAGTAAAAATGCATTAGCGCATTGCATGGGTAGTACCATGCACTAATCAAACTAGATACCCTATGAAATTAGCTCTCTGTGTTGTGCTGTGTTGTGTTGTGTTGTGTTGTGTTGTGTTGTGTTGTACTTTGCTTTTCTTTAAAATAGCTGTAGGGTTATAATGGTGTATATTGAGAACATATTGCTTATTTGTTAGAATACAGTAGAATACAGTGTTATAAGTAGTCGGTGTTAAAAAATAATTTCCATAAGCCTTAACACTACCATTATGTTTAATATATCATATTCATGTCAAATTGTAGCAAATGATGAATTAAAATAACAATGTTCAGGAGTAGGAAAAAAACCCCAATTTAATTTAAAGTCAATCTTAAAGTTACCAAACCATCTACTAAAATACTAACTATTAAATACTAAATTCTAAATACTAAAACACCATCAGATATACTTTTCACAACTTAAAGAGCCCAGTTGCCTGTCTCAGACGCTGTCAAGGCCACAGAAGGATCTCGTCATAAGATAAGCCACCACGGCAGGAATTTGAGAATAGCACAGAAGGGAGGCATTTGCAACAGAAAGGCACTAATTCCAGGCCTGGCAGAGGCAACTTGGTTAGCACATCCTGCTTAATGCATCTAGACAAAAATTTCCCACTGTTACAAACTGTGGGAAAGGAAGCAACTGTCCATACGTATATCAACCCAAGATATGGGAATGGCATCTGTTACCACCCCATGGATACCGAAACTTGGACTGTGTAAAGGTGGTTCCCACAGAAGAATGGCTCTGGGACTCCCACCACTGAGAAGCCCAGGGTGAAGAAGGACCAAGGGACACTGCTGGATCCACAACTGTTTTTTTGTTTGATCTCTCTATCTCCCTATCCCCCTTTTATATTTCTTTCCATCTCTCTGCCTCACATTCATTGTTAAATAAAATCCATATCATTGAGTTTGGCATATGGTCTGTTTGCACTTAGTTTGGGCAGAGGCATCTCTCACTTATCAGACTGTAACACAAAATAAAATACATTTTAAAATCCAGGAAAAACCTTCAAACTCACACATCAGAGCAAACCTTCATACTACAAACTGAAAAAATACAGAAAGAGCTTTTTTCCTTACTACACCGATTCATCACTTCTAAAGCCACTGCTACTGTGTTTTTTATCTAGCTAGAGAATTTAAGCTGCTTCTACAGCTCTTAATAATCTGTTTAACTGGCATTTTGGCAGCAACATTAAACCCAGGGACAATGCTGCTCTCTCCATCCTGCAAAGGTGAATAGGATGGTTAGTCTTTAGGCACATGCATGATAATACTTACTCTAGGCTGTTCATGCACATCAAGCTAAGATCATCTACAATTTTTTGTATATTTGGCTTGCTCAAGCATAAAAAAACTTTCCTATGTGAAGTCCAATGCTCTGATTTTGGAAAAAAATAGACTGGGATTTTAGTGCTGTACAAACCATTTCATAAGCACACAGCTGGGTGAGTGCACAAGTACATCTGTCTTTCAGATGAAGGTCAGCCTACCAAAGCACCTTGCTCTCAAGGATCTTCTGAAGTCCATCCAGCAGTCATGCTTATCTAGTACATCTAACTTGACTTTGAAGTTTTGATGATGGTCTCTGAAGTCCTGAATAATTAGTCTTGATCATTTGAGATAACATTCCTTTTTTTTTTAAGGTTACAATTAAAATATATTGAGACTCTTTTGCTTACGTTTTTAAGTGACTTTTCCTGAACCGATGGCATGCTAGTTAAAAAAATGAACTTATTCCTTACTACAAGTTTCGAAACTCTACTGATAAGGAGCTTGCAAGTATTTTGAAAAGTCAAGATAAGCTGGAAAACAGAAATAAAAATATAGACGTTGCAATCTTCAAAAAAGGTTATGAAAACAGCTTCTGTCAGTTACTAGTCAGTAGCAGAATGGCTGTATTACTAATCCCACAGCATGACCTACAGCATGTGGCAGGAAAATCACGGCACATCAAAATAAATAAGACCAAATATAATAAGAAGCTCTGATTTCATACAGTAAAATTATTTATGGAGAAGTCAAATATATTGTACTGAAGATTTTTTTATGCAATGTGTTAATAAGAATTGGACATTTCTTGTGTTTCAAAAAAGAAAAAATATTCTGAGATTGGTCTTTGATGGACAAAACGAAAAAAAATTGATGAATGGTGGATGAAGTCATGACCAAAAACCTGATGAAGCCTTGAGTAAGGGAGAAGGCCCCACCTTTTTCTCATTTCCCTGTTGGAAAATATACTGTGTCTCTACTTCAGCCTGGTCTAAAATATCTCTTCGGAAAAAAGGAAAAATACTTCAGTTATTAAATTGCATTGATAATGTAATCCTAGCAAAACCAGATCTTTTTCCTTCCACTAAAATCCAAGGGTTAACTACTACTTACTTATGCAATGAAGCTGAAATCAAGTAAATAATTCCTGTTATTGCTCTCCCAAAAAATAAAACAGTTTTAATATCTGGTGTTAGAGTTCCTGCTGTGTTTCTCTGAGGCTTTTTCATACCAGAAATTGAACAAAACTCTATTATGGAATCAAAGTAAATAACATCCCAGATACTATTTGTTGTCCCCCAAAACAAGAAGTTATTGTAGCACAAAAATAATACAATTTATTTTAAGTAACAGAAGATATAAGTGAAGGGGAAGTGTAATAAAGTTCACTGACCTTTTTTCACAATTTTCATCATTCTTCTGATTTATGGTAAAGATCAATGGTAAACCACATGTGATTTAGTTACATCCTCTGAAATTGTTTGAATCGGCAGGAGATAAATAAAAAAATATCAAGCTCAGAACTGTGAAATGTTCACTTTGTCTAAAAAACATTTCCATATTTAATCAGACTGCAGGGATGATTTTTAAAATGTCATGGATTTTTCAGACTGACAAGTTTCTTCACATTAAAATGCTTTCCCTTTTAGAGTGAAAAATCTGTTGTTTTCTTTTCATTCAGCTTATCTTCTATAACTTGATTTATTATTCAGCATTACCTGCCAAATCAGTACGAGGGCTTTATTTGGAAGGAGGCTGAGTATGGACATGACAAGCTTCCTTTCCCATTGCTTTGCCCGAATAAGTCCTGAGAAGTTCCAGTTTCCTCTCAGTGCATTGGCTCTCGAGGCATTAAAAACGCACACACAGATGGGAAGAAAAGCCCTCGTATCTACTGAGAACATAGAAATGAAACACATTTGAAAAAAACAACCAAACTTCCACTGACAGGAAAAGCCTTACAGGTTATTTTAAGTGTGCATTGTTTTACTGCTGAGGAAGTGTTTCTCTTTCCCTCTTTTTCCCAATAAGTAAAGGAAACTTTCCCAGTAAGTTGATGGAAAACGTCTAGAAGCCAAATGCAATGGTGGATTTCTCAAATTTTGACTTTCAGAAATGAGGAAGGGGGTAAAGAGCGATTACCAAAGGAGCTATTTCCAAGAGTATGTAACAGAAAGAGGGATGATGAGAGCAACAAGTCATACATGAACAGAAGTGTGATGTTTTTGCCTTCATCAATAATGGGCACCAGTTGATATTTTAAGCAATGGTTTAATTGGTGAAATGACACATTTGAAACATAAGAAAATGTTAATGCTAATGAAACATGCTAACATGAAAATGCTAATGAATATGCTAGCAAAACAGTCTAGGAAAGTTCATGTTTAAATTCATACTTGCCCTTGTGTTCATGTGTCTTCCAGCTGAAATTATCTAAAGGTTTCAGCTTACAAGCTCTTCATTTTCTATCTAGTTTTAAAAAAATCCAAAATTTTGTTGTATCTGGAACCTGCAAAACTCTTTTTTTCTTCCCATAGAAAAAGTTGTCTGCATTAAAGAATTTTAATGGAATTTATCAACTGCCCTATCCTATAAAACCCAGGTGTGTATTCTTTTATTAGAGAATAATAAATGTTGATACCATTCACTTACAGAATAATTTGAAAGCAATAAACCGCAGCTATTCCTTCCCCTTTCAGCTATTTCCAGGAGACCATAATAAACAGAAAAACAGCATTAGTAAGTTTTAATACACTTTTATTTTTTTATTCAAATCAAACCCATCTTAATAGAGAAATATTTTATTTACCTTTTTTTTTCCAGCTACTTTGAGTAAAGAAACATTTTTGGAAGTAGACCTCTCATGAGTTCTCCGGAATTAGTTTAAGAAATGTGAAGCTGGATAAAAGTGAGAGTTTCTTCCATTCACTGTATTTTTAATATGCAATTCTTCTCAAACTGTCTGAAGAATGATCTATCAAATTGAATAGCTGATGCACTTTGAACACTTAGCTCCAAAAGATAGATGACATTTTTTTCATTAGTTTAAAATTTATATGCTACAGTCTGTCACAATAATAATAGAATCTGACAGTGCAGATCATATGGGTATTCCACACAGCAGAGGTAATGTGTTCTTTGGAAGATAAAATGACAATTTGTTCAAATCATAGATTTTTAAATTTTAGACAAACAAGGTAGCTCTCACTCTATGTAACTCATTCTTTCAGAATAATTTCTTTGCTAACAATTCCACGGCAGGATCCAGACCATTCACATTCTGTCTCTGTGGGAATTTAGCAGACTGTAGTTGTCCAAGAATATGATCCAGAAAGCCTGCTCCGCAGTGCTGTTTACCTCAGAGACACAGAAGCCTCTCTAGGCGCTGCTCTGAGCAGCCCTCTAGTTCCCATGATCTCTAAACCTCATCTTTAGCCTATGCCCAAAATCACCCTCTGTCAGCAAAGGAAGGCCCCTGTCTCCTGAATCCTTATCCAGCTGGTACAGCAGGATATGAATGCTGAATACCTTCACCTCTTTCATAGAGACAGGGTGTTACTCAATGCAAAGCTCAGCAGTCATAACTACTTTTATTAAAAAAAAAAAACCAACATATTGATGGAAAAAGAGCAAGGTGTTGGAATAACAAGTAAAAGGAAGGTCAGGCTGCCAGGAACTGTAAGATCTACTATCTCTGCCTGAGGGACATTAACTATAACTCCTAATTCCACTTGCTGCCTCACCAAATTATTATTATTGTGTAGCCAAGAGCACAAAAATCCCTGAGACAGTACTTAAACAAAAAAAAAAAAAAAAAAAGAGCATTGTCTCCATTATCTAGAATTCAAGACATTTGATTATCATTAAATTCTGACAGGCCGATTAGCTCTATGGCTCTACCTTAATGCAGCATATTCCCTCTGCAACCTGAGCTGAAATCTGTGTATAACATTTGCATCCATTTATAAAAGCTGTCTTGTTTGGACACACCCAAACATCATAATTTCCTCATTTCCTTACTTCCAAAATTATATGTGTTCTTCATCCAACTACGTCTTTAAAAACAAAATGGAACAATAAACTAAATTTGTGTTCTTAAAACTGCTAAAGGAGAGAAGAATAAAGGTTTTTACAGAATAAACTCAAATCTCTGTTCTTGTTATTTTCTTTTCTAGGACTTACACTGTTCATGTCAGTATGCACTGTGCACAGTGACAGAAATGTTTAAGGACACACCCTCAGGTAAAGAACCATTTTCCTAACATGGGCAAAATTAATCAAGGATCAGTCTAACACCAACCAGTAGTATTTATGACACAATCTAAATTTTATAAAAGAGACAGAAACCCAGGAACTTTTGGAAAGGAAATACAACCAGCTGAATCATGCTTGCATTAGCAGAAACATCTGAGATCATCTTTTAAAGCCTTTAAATTCAGAGCAGCCACCATCTCTTTCCTTTTGTCCAAGAACTAAGTGGGTGTTTGTGACCGTTCTTATTTCTATTTCAACCTCCATAAAGAAAGGCCACTGTAACAAACTATTTTCATTTCACAATCTATGCCTTCTATCCAAGCTTTTAGAGTAAGGAACTAAAATCCAAACACAATAGGATCCCTGAATATCAGAATGGTAATTTCTTTTAACTTCTAACCTATTTCTTTATTCCAAATTATTTGTATGAAATACAAACCTTCACCCATGTTGCGTCTTCAGTTTCAGCGTTATCAAAGTAATTACACATAACGATTCAATACTATATTAATTCATCATTTGAATATCTGATATTGCACAGAAAATGTTTTGAACTCTTTTAAAAACTGGTTCCACCAAAAAATAAATTTAAAAAAAGGAAGAAAATTGCATCTAGGGCTTTTTTCAGGCAATATCTTTAGAAGTTTTCAAGCAAGTTGTCTGTTAAAGGGAAGGCATTATAAGGTTTATAAGAAAAAAGCTTTCCGCTTACATTGCTAGTTTATCAGTCAGCAACTACTGTAGAATATCTGTTAGGGTTTCTACACTCCATATTCCCTTACCTAAAATCTCCATGTCTGCAAAGTAATATTATTCTAATAATTTTAAAATAAAATCTCATTTGCTAGTTATTCTTCCTGCTGCACCTCTCACATCTACCCCCAGCTAGATTTCTTGGCCTTGATAAGAACCAGGTGTGACTGTGAAAGGTTCTTCTCTGAAGCCCTGCACCATTTTGTCCACAAATGAAATGGTACCCATGACAACTCTTAATGCAAATATATAAGGCAACTTCTGATTCACTAGTGGTTGAAATTAAAGAAAACCTTTCATTTCAACAGAGGATTTACCTAGTTACTCAGGAGTTTTGTAAAGCTGTGCTATGCTGCATCATAGTCTGTGGTTGCTATTAATTTTATCTGGACTTGTGTAATTTCAAATTTCCAGAAAGGACAATTGCTATACTTAAATCCAAATATCTCCCCCAACTGGTCACTTTTCCCTGGCATTTTGCTAAATGTGTTTCTGATAAATTTGTAGTCATGAGCTAAATGATTGATACCACTCTTTTTAAAAAATTATGCCTGATTGTTAGGCAATAATTTTAACTTCATAGCACGGTATTTTATGGATACAAAAGAAGCCCCTGCTGTGCTCTAAAATTCACAGGGTGAGAGTCTCAGCTCCTGTAAGCCCAGATGTACTTTTAAAAATGAAGGATCTGTACTATCTTAAATTACTTACAGATCTATCCCAGTAAAACAAAGATAGAGAAATCTTCAAGGAAGCTGTACTTGCCAACTCTGTTTGAAAGACTTTTCCAAGTATTTATAAATACCTCTTTCCTTTGCTTTCCAGCTAAGACTGGCATGTTACTTTAATCAATTGGACTTCAGTAAACTTCACACCTCTGTTCTGTAGTGGTCTGTTAGGCTGCTAACAGATAGGCTGTTTTTGCTGACAGCAGCTGTTTCCAGTGTGCAGTAACTCCATATATAGGAATAACTCAGGCCTGAGGGAATTAAGTAGAAGAGTAGATTTTAATAATGCTGTGCAGTCTTAAAGAGAAATGAATTGTTAAAATAGGAACACGACTTTAATATTTAGCAAAGGGTCCAAATATTCCCATGGCTAATGTTATATAACACCCTTCAGGAGGTTTTTGGAGCTCTATATTGCCATCTAAATCCCTAAATCACTTGAATGGGAAGGCTTGCCCATGTTTAGACAATCTAAACAACCATATAGCAGTTCGGAGGACATCTAAGCCAAGCCTCACTACATGCAGAGGAAAAGGGAGTGGGTGATATCCTGCCCTTGTCTGGGCTTAAAACTAAATGAGACTGAGATTCACAGTCCAATATTGCTCCATTATTTACAAACCCATCTTGATGGCAGCAAGAACCCTTTCTTTTTTTAATTAATTTTTATTTTTACACTTATTTAATTGTAGCTTTAGGTGTTCCTCCAGAATATAAATAATGTCTATTCTAGTCCCCCATCAGTTTCAGAGTGGTCTCAAAATATCAACTCAAATACCTCAAGAAAGGTGTTCTGTCCACAAACTCATGGCCTATTTGAACAGCAGCAACTTACCTGACAAGAGAGATCTTTCTCAATGTGTATAGCTGAGACTGTACCACCAGGTAGAAAGGATGTATAAGGAGATCTAAAGCAGAAAGTCTATATAAGGATATATAAGCCAAGAAGTCAGCAGACGTGCAAGAGAAAATTGAATATTGCCAGACATTAAGCTGTTCTCAGACAGGAAGGGGGAACAAGGTTCTGTTGTTCTTTTGGCAATGGCTTATTTATCTTCTGCATTAAGAATCAGTAAATAAACTGCACAAGTGGTCCAGAACTCAGGATTCTTTGTCCCCCAGGACAAAGAACTCTACTTCTACTCAGAGTAGAAGGTTTCTAATCTTACAACTACATTTTATGTCCAAAAGATAGGTCCCTGGAGCTTTCTTAGACTACAGCTGCATTAACAAGCTGATCAGGACTTGGACACAGGCTGTAGGGCTGGCTTTACTTACTGCGTGTATGGACAAATAACAGTCTTCAGAAAAATGCCAGGGAAATGCTCAGGGAACAGCATGGACTGAGGACTGTTCCTAGCGGAGGGAGTTTTCCCAGTATGCATGATGGCAACCCTGTTTTGGAGAGTGATTTGGACAGCCTTTATTGAAATTACTACAACCTGATTCTCATAAGTTTTAAGGAGGGGAAGGAGTTCTGTGTCATCACTTTCTGTGTCTAAGTGTATAAAGCAAGGTTGTGGAGGTAGTGGTAATGCACATAGTAATCTAATTTTCACATAAATTTTCCTTCAATTACGTAAGTGTCCATGTCTCAAAAATACCTAGCATTGTGTCTCAAATGTACATTTATAAGCCTACAATTAATAAAACTTCCTCAGTAGGAATGAGAAGATTTTTATACACCGTATTATAAAGTATCTGTGGTTTGAAAGTTTTCATGAATTATGACCTTATTCTTAAAATATTTTAAAACAGTATGTCCAATAAGTTTTCCTAGTATGCACATTTTTATACACATTATACGGATAATAAGTTCAGCGTGAATTTTTCTGCTACTATTCTGAAAATATAAGTAATCATACAGGTCATGATCTCTGGGTTTAATTAGGTGACCATACTGAAAACATTTTATAAAAAGACGTAGATGAATAAAACAAGGTCAAAACACTAACTCATTTTCCAGAGGAGAAGTGTCCTTTATGTGTAATTTTTGCTAGCAAGGCACTAAGGTTGTAATAACTTTTACCAAAAGGAGTTACAACAGAAGACTGTGAACTGGAAGAAAGATCTTACAAATATGATACACAATTCTAGAGGAGAAAAATCTAAACTGCTTGTAATTTGGCTATCTGGAAATGTTTGTATATGATTTATCTTTTTGTTGCAGCTGGAATCAACTGTGAAGGTAAATTGCTGAAGAAGCAGTTTACTAACCTAGTTTATTCCCATTAGACAACACTGCCTTATAATGAGTAATGGGAAAACAAGTCTCATTTTTTATGCATGATGTATCCATTTATGTAGCCTTTACAGACCCAAATATCTATATCTGCATCTATGAACACTGTACAGCCAATTCTGTTTTAATTTTTATTAAACTAAGCTCCTATATTTAAAGTAAGTGTCACTGGTAGTTTTTATAGTAAATCCTTGAAATATGGCCTCAACTGACCAAACCTCACATTAAAATAATTTTCTTTGTTGGAAAAGTCTTAAGTAAACACTTCATCATGCAAAATATTGCAAAATTTTCTATTAAGCTATCAAGTGAAAAAAAAACCAGCAGAAAGCTCAGAATGAACTGTCCCTTGGAACAACTTGGCTTTTGCAATTGCTCAAAAGTTTGAGGACCTTCTAAACTAGAAACTGTGCCTCTGCCTTGTTTACTAGCTACATGTGTACTATCCTCCCTAAATCTGTCTAATCTTTTTTCTAATATAATTTCCTTTTGACGTTCACAATATCCCAGCATAATGAGTTCTACGATTTCAACACTAGAGATAAAAATTTTACAGAAATGTGCACAACTTGTTAAATATGAAGACTTTTTTTTTTATTTAGAAGTATGAGAACTCTCCAGAAGGTCTACACAAGGCTTGGTGCACACGTTCACTTTCAGTGATGAAGGACAGGATGTTCAGACAAGACCTGGGGAAGGAAAGCGGAACAGAGAGACCAGCAATAAATATTTAAATATAGAGGGTGATCTGGAAAAAGAGAAAATCTTGTAGGATTATTCAAAAGCTTTACTTGCTTTTAAAGAGACTTCTTGAACCAGTCTGTCAAGCAGGCTGTCTAAATGTCCTTGTCATAATTCCAGCCTGGAGGCTGGAACATCGCCCACAGGGCATGTGTTTGCACCTTTTACCTCCCCCCAGGCTCTTACACAAGTGAGTTATGTAAAGATTTAAGGGAAAGTCTGTTTATGCTCCTTTTCATACCACTCTTTTTCACAAGTGAGAATATTTTGTTACACAAGATAGAGTTACAGAGCTGGGCGATAGCAGGATGAGGAATGTAACAGCAAAATATGGGCAGTTGAGAATGGTTCAGCCGAGATCCAGTAAACGCAGGCAACGAATAGAGTGTATGTCAGAAGGCTGCCAAAAATGGCAGAATCTGAGAGAGGAAAGGTCTGTCTCACACAATCTGCCTAGGGGACATGTCAAGCAGCAAAAGAATTGTGAAGGAAGGGGCAGTGTGATAAGTTCACGTGGCTTCTTCTGTTCTAAAATAGAATGGTGTTCCCTGAGAGATAAATGCATTATTCAGAAGCCAGTTCAGGTCTTGGCCAAGGCTGGACTTGAGGGTGCATATAGAAGTCTGCACACAGAAGTAACCATTTCATTGTTAGTTGCTTGCATTTGCAGAATGTATTAATGGCAGTTAGGGAGGTTTTTCAGCGTTGTTAATTTCAGCAGCATTTTTTGAAAAGGAGATGTGAGAGCCATCATTTAACTCAGCCTTTTTAGTGAGGGAACGGGAAGGTGTCGAAGAAAAAGGGAGAAAAAACCTTTTGCTTCCTTCATGTAGAGAAGGGAAAAGAAAACTGAAGTTGGAGACTGAATCAGAAAATACCAATGCACTATGCTATCACTTCATCTGGTTTTCAGGCCAAAAATTAACTGAGATGCAGGCCCTGAGATGCAATTGAAATAGATAGGTATTGTAGCTTACAGTGGTAAGCTTAATTGTAGACAATAGGATGTATAAAGTGAAGATGTAAGGCAGATGGTGAGCAATGTTCAGTGGGGAGGTCAAATTTTTGCGTATACTAACATTTTAGGGTTGTTGGTATTTAATATACATGTTAAGAAAATAGCTGAGTGGTAGAACTTGTATACATCATAAGGAAAAATATTTTGGGCACCATGTAAAATCCACAATGTTGAAAGTTTAGTTCAGCCTTCTGAACTCTACGGCTCTTGTTTCTTCTGGATATTTCGCACCTTACCTCAAGTTTTCTTCAGCTTGTTTACTGAATTTACAGTCTGCTTGCTCAGGAGATTCTAAGCCAGAGTAAGCAGACTAAAAATTCTGAAAATAAACTGAAGAAAATGCAAGATAAGGGCTAGTGTGTTCAAAAAGAAAGAAGAGCTGCAAATACCTTGGCAAGGAATTAACACTTCACAATATCTACACACATGCACATATGCTATGTGCATTTGTGCTTTCATCATGTGCATTAAGCAGATTTTATACACAGTGGCAGGTGTGGTTTGTCCTACATACCATGCATAGCAGTGCATCAGCCACTCACTGTTTCCCATTTAATTAAATAGGAAAGACATAAGTAAACTGCTGACAAAGACACAATATCACAGACAGGCTTAGTGGCTGCCACTGTATTTAATTAATTTAAAAATAATACAGCTGGCTGAAAAGAGAGAGCAGAATCTGTAATTTTGAACCCATTTATTCTCATATATGTACAAACATAATAACATCTTCATAAAATCAGATTAAGAAACTACAAATAGAGTTGTAGGGGAATACATTTAAAATGTTCTGTTACTGTTCTTTTAGAAAGTTCATTCCACTGAAATTGGCTTTTGTGAGGTCTTAAGGAATAAAAAGCTCCCTCATGCACTGCTTTCAATTCTCTCTTCATCTGTAAAAACAAGCCAAGGAGTGGTTTAATTTACTGTTGATCACTGGGGAGAAAAAAAAAGGAATGCAAAATTTAAATGACATTCACACACAAAGTTAATAGCTTTTATCACTCTCAGAAGGCAAGGAAGGGAAGTATTACTTCATATAATAAACGACCTGCTTTCAGCTTTATTGTCTTTAATAGTTAAAGCACTGCTGCAAATGTGCGTGGACTTCAGACATACAGTTGTCTTACCAAAGCGATAGCAGTGGATTTACTGGATTTTACTATTATCACAGAGTTATTCAGTACTTTGCATTCATAGATTTCAAAATGCTGAACTGAATTGTTTAACAACATAACAGCCAGCAAGGTCAAAGTGCAGAAGGACTGGGAGTGAGGCTGGGAGTTAAGAGTCTTAGACACTGAAAGTCTCACGAAAGGTGGGGGACAGATCTCCAGAGCCCCAGTCTAGTGCACCTACTTACACATTGGTTCCTCCAAGGGGAAAAGAAAAACAAAAAAAGCAAGCTGAAGTAACATACAAATGTGACATGAAATAAAACCTTCATATTTCTATCACAACCTGACAGATAACACAAAAAAGAGGGGTTTTTTACATTTCAATTCCTAGCAAAGTAAAACCTGGGCAATTACTTGTCAGAGTTCATGAACGGTGCAAGAAGTTGCACAGGTGAAAGACCCATGCTAGAGTACAGTTTATCTCCATAATTAGAGCCCTCTTTTCTGTGAGTTAAGAGGACTTCAAATCCTTCTGATGAATTGGTCAGGAGTTTGGCCTTGGTGAGCTCCAGGAAGAAGATAAGAAAAAAGTTACTCATAAAATTTAGCTCTTATCTGTTACTCATAATGGGTCTCAGTCAGAAAAGATATTTAATTTTGATCTAACAAAGAAATAAAATCCAGCAGAGTCATTTCACTCAACTGATCAATTTTTGCTGTTTAAATTTCTTATTTGGAATAACCCCATGACATAAAACAATAACAGCTATGACAACCATTAATATTTTTTGAAACACTTGTGCAGTAACTTCTTATATTCATATATTTTACTTAGAAAGTGAACTATCTAGTATCTGCCAGCATAAATTCTATATAAGTATTCATAGTTACTCCTGGAAATGTTACTATTTTTTTACTTCTGTTGTGTGTTCCAAGAGGTAGTTTTTGCCTTTAGATTGAATGTTTCACGCAGTTTCACTGAGCTGTAAATATAAGTCTGCAGCCAAACTAACTTGATTTCAAGGAGGTTTTTTCCCTTTTCATCATCTCAGGACAGAAGATGCAATTAATATGATGGGACCATAGCAGATATCCAGTAATGCTATTACCAACTGGCTAGCTCAGCAGGATTTCCAGCATTTTCATGGCACAGCAAACATGGGAGAGATCCCGTTCTGTCAGACCAAATCAGCAGCATAATCCAAAGAACAGCCGTAAGAATACACAAAGCACCAGCAGAGTTAATGCTACCATCAATATGCTTTTCAGTTTTCTCAACAAACCGCACACTGTTTCTTCCATATATATTAAAAAATCTTTCCCTGTTTCCATTTATTACTGTAGGCAATAACAACAATTTTCCCACTCATGCCTTCCTCTAGTAAAAAAATTCTCTCTTAGGGACGGATCAGTAGTAGGACATCCTCATTAATACCAGCTGAATCAGTTAAAATCCAGTGAATATCAAATGTAGTAATGACAATGTGAGAGTAGTAAATAGATTTGATTGTTACTTACACCAAATAGTGCTTATTTATATATGTTTCTATAAAACACCCTCATCAGAGTATGACCCAAAAGAAAGAATTCATGCCTTCCAGCCCATCAGCACCATCTACTGTGACTTGACATAACAACAGTCTTTGCCACAATAAGCACAAATTTCAGTTGGTTTTTTTTCTTTACATTTGTCTTTCTTGGGATTTTCTTTCTTTCCCACTTATTGCTCCAGAAGAGCCTATCAAAAAAATAGGTTTCCATTTGACATTTCTGAAAAAATTTCTGAAATGTGACTATTTCTTCTTTAGAAGAAATCATCCTGCAGACTTCAATTGGTTGAATAATTGTAGAGTTTTGAAAATGCTTAAGGTGAAAACATTTGTTCAGTTTTCCTTGCTTTAAACTGTCAGAGTGGAGGGAAGTAAGGTAAAGAATAAATTTTTTTTTTTTTTTTATTCAGCATAAACTAAGTCCCTGGATCCATTCCTGAAAATGAAACTATAGTCCTCTCATGCCTGGTCACTATTGAATAGGACAGATCTGGCAGAATTTCACAAGGTTATCAAGTAGATGCCAGACTTCCAACATAATCCTCCCACACAATGCATTCATAATTTTTCTCCTAAGGTAGAGAGTTCTCTTTATAGCCTAAAAACCATCAGGAAAGAGGTTTAAACCATTTGATAAAGGCTAGAGATTTGCTATCTGTCATCATATCTAATTTTAGCTATATAACTTTCTCTTTTGTCTGCTTCCTTTCTTCCTTCTAATTCAAAGACAGATGAATCTGCAAATCTCTCTGCAGATTTTTGTTAGACTAATGGACTCACAGCCTTAAAAAACCTTCCGTTAAATCTCATCAGTTTATTCAGATTCATTCTGGCACAATACCAATGGCTGCAGTGACTGTTCTGACTCCAGAATAATGCTTGGGCAAATGAAAAGAAACAAGCTTTCTGACATGTTTCAATAGGGCCTGTCACATTCTTGGTTAAGTAGTGAATAGTATTTATGAACTCATGATAAGGAAAAGAGCCACTGTGATGAAACTAAACAAAAATTAGTCATGAGGAAAAAAACCTAACTTTTTCTCATAGAAACTGATGCAAATCCTAAATTTTTCCCCTTTAGTTCTCTCCAGAATGAATACTCTAGCACAAGTGACATTGGTCCCTCAGACAACCTTGTCAATCAGCTTATTTGTGCCATTTATAAAAGATATGCTTACACGTGCTTGCCTTCACGGGTGTAGAAATTTTATATGCTTTATTTTTCAGACATTAAATAATTTAAAACTGATTTGCCATATCTGGTATATAAGACATAGATTTTAAAAAAAAGATGTTAAGTAATGAGGTATAGAAAGAAATTAGGTCCTCAGCATGCTGCATATGACAGAACAGCAACCTTCTAGAAAGAAGAGAGTGAAAAACCCCTCAGTTGTAAATCTGACCATGTTCCTTCCTTTTCCCTCTCATTCAGGGATAAGGTGATTTCTCAAACTCTTTCCATACTTTCTTTTAGTGATTTGAAATTCCTAACATTAATGGCACTCGTTGTGTGCCGTTCTGGGTTATAGAATGGCTACTTCTTTTTCAAGCAGGCAGGAAAATCTAGGAGAACTCAGGAAATAGAAATACATTAATTTTATCCTGCAAATATATAAGCAAAACAAACTAATATTTTATATGACCTTTTCATTCTTAAAAGCTAGGTATTTACTTTTGTTACAGTCACAAAGTATCGGTGCAGGAACATTTTCTTTTCAGTATGTCCTTCACATTCTCCCCAGCAGTCTCTTGATACTTAATATATTCTTTTCTTTTAGCTTCCAACTCCTCTTTTACCTGTCCATCAACTCTCCATTCCATAGATCCAAGCATGCTTTTCAGTCTTTTTTTCTTTTTTTTCCTAGACAAAAGGAGGTTGTGTTTTTGATTCTTTTCACTGCAGTAAGAGGAGATAGAACTTTAATGGCTTTAATAAAACTTTTCTCCTGTGCTCCAATGTTAAGTTACCCTTTCCACATACTGTATTTTGCTGTGTAAAAATTATTCTCTACTAAAGGTAAAGTTTTCCTACTTCAGTAATTGATTACATTTTTAATATTCATTAATTCATTCATATTGGATATTTTCAGTGTAGCACAGACATTAAATTTACATTATGAGGCAGGAGTTTAAATGAGCTAGTCATAATCTTGAGATTAAGGACATTCACACAATAAAAACTCAGAACACAATAGTGCAACACTTACTCAAGCACTGATTGTTTTACATAGCTATAAATGCCAAACATAAATGTATTAATATTACAACATTTATACTGTATCTTTTAAAATAATGAATTTGTGGTATATATTATGAATAAAAGCCCAGGTCATTGTCCAGTTTGAAATCAGTGGAATTACTACAATACATTTAATTCAATGGATTATGTCTAATTTAAATCACTGTAGGATAATGTTTTAAGCAAGGCTACAGTTGGTGAGGTGGGCAGGATCTGGAGCAGATGAAAGCATAAGCCTTTTAAAAACTGACAGAAGGTTGGATTTTCATTCAGGTAGTCTCTGATGAGTTTAAAGAATAAATTCCAAAAATGTTGTCATGTGATTTCATGAAGGAAGGGTCCTTCAATATTTCAAAGAATCACTCAGTCAGCACCGGCTGAGCAATAAAAAAAAAAAAGATTTGTCAGCATTAGTTCATGGATTAAAATACCTCAGATACAATTGACAAAGGCATTTGAAGTGACAGCTGGTATGTAAAAGCTTCAGACAAGAAAGCTCAAAGATATCGTTCAGCTTCTGTGCAAGAAATTATGAAGCAGACTAAGGGCTCTTCAATCTGAAAAAGAGGTTAATTATGGTACAGAGTGAAGAGAATATAGAGTATAGTATATGGGATCTGACTTTCATGAGCTGACTGGATAGGTTGTTCCCATCTTTTACAATAAAAGAACTATGAGGAATCAAAGGAAGGTAGCAGATCCAACAATAACAATAACAAAAATAACAATTAAAACTAAAACTAATAAATCACCCAGCAGGAAGCCTGGGAGAGTTGTTGCCAAAGGTTCTTATTTGTGCTGGCAGTCTATATGAGGTTCAGGGGAAAAAAATCACAGAAAAAAAAATCCACTGAGAAATAATAAATATTTCAAAGTCCCCTGTGTTTCAAAGTAGAGACTGAAAAATAGAAGGAAGATACTCTTTTCCAGCAATCCTCTTACAGACATTCTTGGAAAGGGTAAGGATTAAAGACAACTATGAGAAATGAGAAACTTGAAATTGTGCTGAAAATTTGAATGTGCACAAAACTCAACATAATAAAGCAAGGTCTTGCATTAATCTTGAGTGTGATGCATTCCTGGTGTTCTTATGTTCAAACTCTGAGTCCTTTCTTTCTCCCTGATGTTTTGGGGATTTTTTTATCTCTTTTATCACCAGGTTTTATCTGCTATCAAAAGATCCTTTAGGTGTAGCCAAGTTCATTTAAGCTTTCACTGCAGGTAGAATTGACCCATGTGAATCACTCAAAGCCAAACACATACCTTATATCCCAATCAGATTCTACATGAATGATTACCTCTTGTAATACAAGCTTTAGTTTAAAGTATTAAAGTGATTCAGTATTAATGAAAAGTGATAACTTTTTAGTAATTGATCATGGACATACAACCATGGGCCACTTAATACCTTATTACTTGTTTTCGTAAGCCAGTATTGCTGAATCTCATGCTTGGAAATGGGGCCAGTTACAATTAAATTAGCTTAATTTCAGATTAGCAAAGATTCCAGGTGGTTTCTTTGTTTGATTGGTTTTTGTGGGGGTTTTTTGGTTTTGTTTTTTTTGTCTAGTGAAAGAGAATGTCTTCTTGTAGGATAAGTCTTTATATATACACATAAACCTATTTTGATGTTCCTGCAACTATTTAAAGTAAATTATATTGAAATATGCCTTGCTTTTCCCAGATTCACTATGAACTTGCAGAGATGTCCATAAGTGAAAATAAAGGCATATCCCAAGATCTTTCCAGTTGTACTACAGGGCACTCTCACTTCAGAAAGCAAAACGAAAAAAAAGCCTAACGATTTTTTTACCACGTCCCTGGGAAGGTGGTTCCAGTGAATGGCTGTTCTCATTGCAAAAAAATCTTCTGTCTTATGTCAAGATGAAACCTCTCCAGTTCAAATTATATCTGTTGCCCCTTGTCATCCCCATGTGGCTCTTCCAAAGAGATAGCCTCCGTCCTCTTTGTAGCCACCTTTTAAGTACTGGAATACTGCAAAGAGGATCCCCCTTGAGCCTTTTCTTCTCCAGTCAGACAAGGCCTAACTTTTTCAGCTTTTCCTCACAGGGAAGATTTTCCAGATCTTTGATCATCTTCATGGCCCTTCCTTGGATCCTCTTGTCCTCTCCCTGTCTTTCTTGAATTGTGGGGACCAGCACTGCACGTTACTCCAGATGTAGCACAACAAGCGCTGAGTAGAGTGGAATGACCATGTCTGTACCTCTGCTAGCAATGCTCCAGAGACTGATTTGCCTTTGTCACCGCAGCAACGCTCTGCTGACTTCTGCTCAGTTCATTGCCCACCAGGGCCCCCGGATTCCTTTCAGCAAGGCTGCTCCCCAGCCACACAGAGCTGAGCCAGTACTAGGCTATTTGTCCCAGGTGCAGGACCATGCTTTTGTCTTTGTTAAACTTCCTGCTGCTATTTCTAGCCCACTCTACCAGCCTGTGCAGGTCTTTAAGATGGCTGTCTCTTCAGACACATTGTCTTGGATTGACACTGGCTGGGTGCCAGGCATCCAGGAAAGCTGCTCACTCACTCTCCGCTGCAGCCAGACAGAGGAGAGAAAATTTAATGAACATTCCATGCGTAGAGGTAAGGACAGAGAGAGATTGCTCACCAAATACCATCAAGGGCAAAACAGGCTCCACTTAGAGATATGAAGTGAATTTACTACAAAAAAATCAGAGCAGGATAATGAGAAGTAAAATAAAACCTTCAAAACACCTTTCCCCCCACCATCCTTTCCAGCTCTACGCCCTACCCCGGTGGTGCAAGGAGGCAGGGGATGAGGGTTATAGTCAGTTCATCACTCATGGTTTCTCCCACTGCTCAGGGAGAGTTGTTCCCCTGCTGCACTGTGGAGTCCCTCCCACGTGAGACAATTCTCCAAGAACTTCTCCAGTGTGAGTCCATCTCACGAGCAGCAGCTGCCTGTGAATTACCGCAGCGTGAGTCCATCCCACGGGCAAGTGGATCTCACATGAGCCCCCCTCAAACTGCTGCGGCATGGGTCACTCTTCCATGGGGTGCAGTCCTCCAAGGACAGGCTGCTCCAGCCTGGAAGCAGGGCCCTCTCTCTCCACCAGGTCTCCCACTGGATCACAGCCTCCTCCAGGCATCCACCCACTCTGGCACAGGCACCTCCCCCATGGAGCATGAACAGCATGGGGCCCTGGGGACCCATTGTGACAGGCTGCCAGCCTGAGTAAAACCCACCCTCTGAGTGCAGCCTGACAGTAAATTTCCTACCCATCTTGCCGATTACCTATCCAGTATCATCTCAGTTTCACCAGGAGAAGGTTGTGGGAAACAGTGACAAACACTTTGTTGGAAGTCCAGGTAAACAACATCCATAGTTCTCCCCATGCTGACAGAAAAATTTTTTTTCACATTTTCCCTTGGTAAATCCATCCTGGCTTTTCCCAATCATCTGCTTCATTTGTTTTTTAACAGTTTCCAGGAGGACTCACTCTACTACTTCTCCAGGGACTTAGATAAGACTAATGGGCCTGTATACTCCTCAGTACTCTTCTTGTAAGTGGGTATGACTTTTGCCTTCTTCCACTCATCAGTGATATTCCCTGGATAGGGAGTTTGGAATTATATATTTAAGGTCCCTTCCAAACCACCATTCTGTGATTGTGTGATTCTATGAAATGGTCTGTGCTACAACAAAATTATAGCTGTTTGTACAATGTAAAGCATATATATCACTAAATTATAGAGTAGGAAGGAATATGATATGTGTCAGTCTTTATCTGACATGCTCATTGGACATTAGGCTGTAGATTTTTGCGAGCAATAGGCAGTGAGGGATACTGAAGAGCTTCAAAGAATACCTGATAACATTACAAAGTAATTCCAGAAACTTTCAAACCTAACAACCTTCACAGCAGGAAAGTAATCAAGGCATATTATGCCCCCTGTAAGCCTGATCTACTGACACTCAGCTGGTCTGTAGTATTCCATTTAACCACAAAATTTCGAGGTTTTAAAAGCTGTAATTAAGTGGATCGTTACAAGTATTGTGTAACCAGAAGAAACATGGGGTCTTGTGGGCATGCCAAAATTCCAGTGGAACCTGACTCAGCTGTATTTCTGCAAAATTATTATTTACACACTGGAAATTTATAACTACTTACTGGTCCATATAGTAGTAAACAAAGTCAGAAGTTACAGGTGGGTGGCAATTCTACTGGGTTCATGGGCAGTCAGTAATGACAGAAAATAATTTCAGTAACCATTTGAGCAAATATTTTGGTTTACTTTCATTCACTGTGCTCTTAGAATTTACTTCTCTGTCTTTTAGAAAAAGAAATAAATAGCTGCAGAGAGTAATGTATTTGTGTACATCAAGTGTTATCAGTTGAAAAGACTAAAACACTGTGATGCACACATTGGAGCACATCTAATATAATATCACATATTACATATTGTCATTTTGCATTTTACATTATATTCTACCATCATTCTACTCAAGCAATGATGGAGAACATTTTTTGTATCATAAAAGAGAAAGCTATTTAAAAAATAAATGTCATAAAGTCTATTTAAGACACTCTTCCACCATGAAAGAGTTTGGTTTTTTCCTAAGGAACTACAAGATAACATTTGATAAATCTTACTATGTTTCAACTAGGACAACTTTATTCCCTCTCATCTTTTACAAAGTCTTCCTGTACCACATTGATTCAGCAACATCTTGGAAAAAAAATGGAAAACATTACAAAATGTGAGGCTTATGGAAAAGTTCAATTTATAATGGATAATTGGGAAAAAATCCTGATATTAAAATTAAAGTTGCGAGCGATATTTTCTTCAGAAATACAGAAGTTCAGCATGCTTCTGCCTGGGAAAGAAACAAACACCTAGAACCAGTCAAGCAACTGTAGTTCTTAATTGCGTTGTAGAATTTTTTCATGTTGTTCTGCTTAGGCCTAACAGAACTCATTTAGCTGTAATTTCAACTTTCGTTCTTTAGCAAATTTAGTTTGTACCCATTAATTATGACTATCGTGGAAGAAATGCAGCCCTTAACAATGCCAAAATCCCAATACATGTATATGCACAAGCTTGGGATGTGACACTAATTGTTATGAAAGCTTTAACACAATCCTCTCCTGAACCCATGAAAATTATTAGCTCAAAATATTGTTACTGGAAAAAGACTTTATAGCTACTTTCACCAAGTGAGCAGTAGGAGACCAAATGATTTCAAAACAGGTTAACGAGTTATAATAATTACTGAACAACTATTATCTTACAAACTGGAAGAAACTTTCCCCAGGGTAATTTCCTTCTTACACTATGAACTTTGAAATTGGAGCTGGGCTTGAAAAAATTGGGCAAAACTAATGCAACTGATATAAGCATCAAAGTTTAGTTCATTAAATCTAGATTTAAGGGAGAACAGTTTACAATGGCCTACATATTTATTTTTCATTACATAAATGCAAAATAGCTGCAAGCATGCCTAACCTAAGATGGTGACAGGCAGTATTTGATAGTGAAAATGAAGATGAAAGGGCAAAAAGAAACCCTGTGGCAGACTGTATATTTTTATTCAGATGTATTGGCATAAGAAACAGCTGTTAAAAGAGGTTAATTCAATATTTATATCAACCTCCAGGAGCAGTAAAACAGTAAAACTTGACAGTCACTAAAAGGAGAAGTGCTTTAAAACCAGCTAAAGCAAGACAACAGTTTTACTTTAGTCATGACAGCACCTAGTGGTCAGATATATAGCACCAAAATGTCAGACTAGGCTTCCCAGAGTAGATGTGAGCTGTAAGAGGGAGAAAAGCACTGTTGCCCAAAGACAACACATATCATGTGAAAAGCCATGATATTCAAACCAATAAGAGAGAACATCAAGCAAGATGTGAGAAATCCTGCAAATTAATAGGCACTTATCTTGGCAATTGCTCCCTACACTTGTTCAGGGAAACAAATTCCTAAGGATGGTGCTCATTTTGTATTGTAGCGAATAGAAGTCCCTCCCTGTCCATTGACAGGATGTAGACCCCTAGTTCAGGTGGAACAATCATAGAATCATAGAACTGTTTATGCTGGAAAAGACCTTTTAGATCATCGAGTCCAATCATTATCCCAGCACTGACAAGTCAGCCACTGAATCATGTCCATAAGTTCCACACCTATACATCTTTTTGATACCACCAGGCATGGTGATTCCACCACTTCCCTGGGCAGCCTGGTCCAATGCTTGACAACTCTTTTCATAAAGAAATTTTTCTTAATATCCAATCTAAACCACCTCTGGCACAATTTGGGGCCATTTACTCTTGCTATTTCTTGCTACCTGGGAGAAGAGACTGAGTCCCACCTCACTACAACCGCCTTTCAGGTGGTTGTAAAGAGCAATGAGGTCCCTCAGCCTCCTTTTCTCCAGACTACATAATGGAAAAGACAACGTAAGCCGAAAGGACATAAATATTTTCATAATTCAAGCCATGTGAAGGTAGTAGAAGGTTAGTGCTCAGGGATTTTGGCATCAGAAATGAGACTCTCCCTTGTCGTATATTCAGGTAAACACTGTGGGTCTCAGTCTTATTGAATGGTGAATGAAAGCCTCTCAGGCTGAAGCAGTGATTAGGAAGCCAGATACTGCTTCCTAGGTTAGCAACCTAATTAAAAAAATATTATGCAAAATATAGGTGGTTTTGTATCAACATTGCTATCTATACTTGTGTGGATGGACTAAAACTTTTAAATATCATTATGATATTATTCCTCACTTTATTATCACAATCATCCCAAACTTTGTGTCATTCTTAATTTACAAGCATTAGGAAAGCACTTCTGTGCTTTCAAGTTACCAGTGAAATAGCTGGTGAGCACAGGTTCCTCAGGAGTTAGGAAATTATGAATACTAGGCTGTTTATATAATTCTACAAGGGCCTGGTTCTGGCTCCATTAAAATTAATGGAAAGCTGTCCACAGATTTCAGAAGTGCAATGAATCACTGGGAAGTGCTGTCCTGCCTAATAAGTATTTTGATCTTCACAGTCAACACCCATTTATGTAGGTTTTTAGATGTAATTGATACTAGTGCATATATACTAATTTCAGCTTGTCTAATTAATTTTAAATGGAAAGAAAAATACAATTAAATTGCACGTTCTACTTGAAATAAAAATGTTTCATTGCATTATTTAAATCCAATTAGCTTTGATTACTTCAGCACAGTAACTTTCAACTTATGCTAAAGGACTTTTTAAAATACTTTTTCAAAGGGGATACCAGCTATCATGAAAGGTACCAGGCATCAAGCCTCAGCTTTTGGTAAATAATTCATGAAGAAGAGATTTCATGGAAACAACCTGAAATGCTTCAATAGCCAGAAGAATTTGTACCCCACATATCACTCTCTAGTTCATACCTTATGATCATACGGGCCAATTTAAGTCCCTATGGAAGAAACAAAATCTACTAAAGAAAGTAACAGATTTAGTGACATTCAAACAAAAATTGCACTTTCAAATTAATAAATGTCTTGAGCAAATAATATTTTATTGTGTGTTAAACTGACAGATGTTCAAGAATTTTATTAGTTATAAAGAATAGCTTCTTTCCATCTTATCTTTTTTCATCTGACCTCACCTGCTGGATTGGTAGTACTAAGCTGTCTCTGTGGACCAGCTCATGACGAGACACTCAGAATCAGACTGCAGTTCCATTCACCTTTTCTTGGTGGTGAAGCTGATTTAGGAAGCCTGTGATGCAGTGCCATCATCCCACTCATCAGTTACAGTCTGCCACCAGTTCAATTGTCCAAGTATTGCTACTTATTACCCCAGTGAATATATATATATATACACAGTATTTATATATTATAATTACATTTCTATATGTTATTTACCTTTTATGTAAGAACATTTGTGTGTCTTTGTGCGTATATGTAAAAAAAAAAGTTGTATATCAAGTGAAAGCCATGATCTTGGTTAAAAAAAACAACAGGAAGGGGAGGGGGAGGGATGTGAGGAGGAATGAATGGCCAAAATAGAGAATGTGTCATGCTATCTGTCAGAAAGACAAGGTATGCAAAACTTTGTATACCTGTATATTACCTAGCTGTTGATAAATATAACTTGACAACTAAGCGATAAGAAGCAGTTTAGGGCCCAGCCCTGGGAAAGAATATGCTATAGCAGGAGCAGTCAGTCTCTGTCCCTTTTTAACCTTTCCCCAGTTCTGAGTCTTTCTCTTTTCCACAGTGATTCTTCATATAAATTCCATTCTTGTTTAACTACTTCCCATACTTTTTCCTTAGATTTAACAACCAATTTTTAGGGATTTTGAGCCATTATACACAGAGTGTGTTGGCACTGCAGAACCCAAAGTAGCAGAAAAATATTTGAACTCTTCATTATCAACATGTAGTACCTTTAAAGTACTCATCTAGCCTGTGCTACCATGGCCAAACTGTGCCAGGGAGCTGAGTTAACTCACTGGCAATACCAGTTAAGTCAGACAAACAACAAAGTTGTTTCTTGATCTGATGGTTAGAGTAGCATATACTATTAAACAACTCAGTCAATCCTGTTATCATTTCTTTGGAATAACAAACATATAATAACCTAATATTCCTCACGGATATTTATCCATACAAATAAGTCTCTTTATGCAAACACCCTACAGCTAGATCAAAACACAGTTAGATTCTCTAGTTTCAGAGTGAATGAATGGCCACTGCTTTATGGAAGGGAGAATATTTCTAATGGATAAATCAAGAACATTTTGACAGAAATTATCTGCTTGTTGTGTGCAGCTGTTCCATGTAAGTTTCCAGGTGAATAAAACTTGGGTGTTATTTCTGTAGACTCACTATGATCTGTAAGGTGACTGGAAACAATATGCATATCTTTAATATGCAACAACAGATGAAATCCCTGTGAGCTTTCAGAAAACATTATTGGGGCTAATGTGTTATTGTTAATGATCCTATGGTTTACCATATGTCCAGACAGTAAAGTTAGCTAATGCATTCTTGCTTTTTTCAACTTCAATTCCTTCATAAAACAAGCTGATAATGGTATTAACAGTAAAGAATGAAACTACAGAGGAGAAGACACTTGCTTTTGTTCCAGGGTATCAGTATTCAGACAGCACTACATTCATTAGTATTTACAAAATTTACTTCCTGACAGTAGCTGTTTGTATAAATTCTGACCTCAATTACATGTATGACCTACATGAATATGCTAGAAGGTGACTAGAAGAAGATTGCTCATTTCCGATAACAGGACATGGGATTAATAAATTGTCAAATACTGTGTAATATGTTCAATTAAATTTTCACAAGTAGTAAGGAAAATAAAAAACACAAAACCAAGCTGAATGCAAGAAAATGTAGAAGACAAACACAAATGGATAATGATGAATACGCCCAGTAGCCACTTCAGTGTAATTTCTGAGCAGTGGCAAATGTCACACAATTTTTGTTCTAGAAATAATAAATTCAGAGAAAAAGTCTAGAGACAATATTTGACTCATTCTCATTAGTACAAAGACAGAAGAACACCAGTGTCAGTGGAATTATCCTAGAACTACCTTGGGTACAACTGGGTTCAATAGCTAGACTTCAGAAAACCAAAAGTATACAAAACTTTTTCAGAAAATTTCTGGATTATTTATTTGGTTTTGGACTTCTGTGTTCTGCATTTTCAGATAAAAATTTTTTTCTCATTTCACCTTATTTCATAATTCACAAAGTATGGGAGTATATGTACATGTGAGCATTCCCACAACCAGCCACATGCACACACAAGTTAGTTGTGAATATTCCAAAGGAAAAGTTGCAACTTCAGAAAAGCAATCACCATTCTCTACCTAGCAAGTCCCAACTAGAAATTTCTCAGAGCTGTTTTGGAAAGACATATGAACTTTTAAATGTTGAATGTTTCTGTTAAAGTGAATTAAAGCAACTATTAAAAAATTAATTTTTACTTTTACCTGAATGTTCTATTGATAAAAAGAAAATAAAAAATAATTCTTTCTGGCCTGAGTAAATTACAACGTCTTCTAGGTTACAGAAAACCCCAATAACCTATGTGTATTTGCATAATACCACCACGCAGTTAAGTTTATATCTAATTATTCCTCCCATGGTCTAATTTTGCCCTCCTGACAATACAAAGCAACAAGATATCCCACAAAAGCTTTAAATTAATATGATTTTCACTGTGGTGGTGCAATTAAGGAGGTCATGTAAACCGGTATCCATCTCTCCTGATGGCCTTAAGTAGTTGTCATGCTCTTTACAGCTGTTGGTCAGCACCTTAAAGCTGAGACTGGTACTAAACTGGAGAGGTATTCCTCTGCTTAATTCTCCTGTAATGATGAATAGTTTCATTTAGCCCTTTCATAGCTTTTGCTGGAAAAAAAAACTTGCTTTTCCAGGCATCTTTATTACAGAAGGGAACTATTTCAAAGCTAAGCAAGGAAGTCTGCTTAGATAAAACTCTGCACAGCTCCATTCAGAGCAAACAGCTGGAAGCTTAGGCTTCAATATTGCACTGACATAAAGTCAAGAAGCTTTCTCCCAGTCAGGCATTGCTCTGACAAGGGGGACGTCTCACAGTAGTTTCACAGCTGTTGGTGCCTGTTTCCAGCTGAGAGCATGGCTCAAGGTGTGAGTGTTTTTTTCTTCTGTTCCCTATCACAGCAAAGTTAAATTGCATACCTAGTACAAGCAAAAGTCAGCACAAAAAGGTTGCTACTTTTTTCCAGTTCAAATACATCAAATGTGGATGAATTTTGCATGTTAGCAGGCATGATATTATGAGTTTGGGATGAGAAAGAAGTTCTTAACCATCAAGACCTACACAATATTTTTCATGAGAAGATAGACTGACCTTGAATACCAGGCTTGTTTGCCAAACTCCATGTTACTTTCTCAGGATTTTTCTCTCAGGTGTTTTAAACAGCTATTTTTTATAAGAGGGGGAAAAATAGTGTAATAGGACTGAGGTAGTATTCATTTCTATAGCATCCATCCATTCAAGGGTAATAAGTTCATCTTCAGTAAACTACTTGTCAGCCAAGAAGAAGGAAAACATTACTGTTTTTACACATTGCCCAGCAAGTGATCCTACCTATTTCAAATACTGTGATGAAAAGGGTTTTGTTTCATATGGAGCTTTGCTTATACTTTCTGGAAACTTTCAAAAGTTTAAAGAGATACTACTATACAATTGTTTTAATTGCAATTTGTTAGAAAAGTACCCCCTTCACAAATTTAATCACAGTGTTAATATAGCTTTAAAACTCTGTAATAATTATCTCTTTAGGAGGATCTCATCACACAGGCCCCTTATTGGGCCATCTGCTTTGTCCAGTAATATTCATTACAGCCTGGGAATGCTTATGTCCTCAAAATTTATGCAAAATGCCATTATGGCTAATACAGAGTCTTCAAGAGATGCAGAAAAATGTATATAGATCAAATAGTCAAAAAGCCTCTGTAATGAACTAAAGCACCACAAGAAATATACTGCTGTACACCTGTCAGTAAGAAGTGATGCATTCCTATGCATTCAGATAACTAAACTAGAAAGATCATTCCTCATTTGTAATTAGTTATAGATCTTATTTATTTTCTCTCCATATGATTAGTTTTTATTCACAAGACTGGAGTCTACATTTGTTCCGTTCATGCACTGTGGCATGTTCTGGTGTCAGTATACACTATTTTTAGTTCCCACACACTTTAAATTATATATTTTGTTCTGACTCAGAGGTGATTTATGGCCGTATCTTCTTTTTCCACTCCTGATCAGACAATATGGATAATACCTATATGTCAGTTTGTTTGAATTTATGCCCAACACTCTCTTCCACAGTTTCTTGTTTTAATACCGTATACTAATGGGCAAAGTAGGACTATGCCTAATCCAAATGTGTATGGAAGAGCTACTTGTCATCTCAGCAGCTTTTCTCCTGCTGTTCATGCAAACTTCTTCTTACTCACTTCAACACTTTATTAAACATTTCTTCCATCAATGACAGTGAATCACGTTATTTATAATTCAGATATAAAAATAAAGTGAGCACAACTTGAGGACTGAGCATTCAGGTTTAATATACTTACATTGCTTATCTGGTATTCAGTTAGATTGCAGAATCTTCAGAATGAAAGGCAGGGTGTAGAAAACATTTTTCTCTCTCTTGGTACAGCTCTGGCATGGCCTAATTTATGATAGCTGAAGATAAATTCAAAACATTTAAGCCTTTTTATATAGGTCTCCAGCATTAGCTCACAATCTGGTTGCTACTTTTCACTCACAGTGAACATAATTTTAATTTATTTTTATTCCCCCTTTCCACAGCTTTTGCAGAATGCTGATGTGTGCATTTACATAAAAATACCATCCTGAGATTGTTCTCCTTTAAATAACTTTTTAATAAATATTTCCATGATTATTATCCTTTTAAAGTCCTCATAATCATTAATCATGTTGAATATCAGACTTAAATTCTTCATTGGATTTGGCAATGTATTTGTAGTGTTGTAGTATTTTTAAGCTTAATGTTTATATTGTATATTTGTGTACATTTTATAAATGCACATATACAACTTTTGAAACAAAGTTTAGCATTTGCTGATGAAACATATCCATGACCTGGAAATCTATAATGTGTCTTCTCCAGTTTCTTGATAGAGGCTGCAAGACCATGTATATAAACATGTATTTTTTCAGTAGATTTCATCAATATGTCTACCACAATCTCATGCTATAATGAATGGACCTTCCTCTATTTGTATAATGTCCAAGAAAAGCAAAAGTTTTTCTATAAATCAGAAGTTTGATCCTTTTGCATTTAAATGGAAGTGCAACTCCTGGTTCTACACTTTACTAAACTCATATCAAAGACAAAAAACAAACAAAAGCACGAAAAGCTGAAAAAGGAGTTATAGAAAAGCTTTGTTCAAGAACAGAAAAAATAGCTTTTGTAATTCATCTTTTATTTTCATAAAAAGAAATATTTTAAGGTTTTCTAAAATTTAACTTTGATACTTCCACATGTGGGTATTCTGAAATTTTACACATCAAAAATCTTTTTTTCATTAGTGTTAAGAACAAAACCACTGAATCTATCTATCTGAATTTCCAACTGAAGAAAAGTATTATTTTATATGGAGTTCTAGGAAATATCAGAATTATTTAAAGAAAAGCATTTCAGTGATTTCTCTTCCTATATTTTTATGAAGCCCTTTGAGGAATAAAATCAAAAGGTATAAGATGCCATATTTTGAAACTGCAAAGCTATAGTATCTTACAAGAATATTTACGATTCTTCTAAGGGAATATGGGTCTGAAATGTTACAAAATATGATTTGAAAAATCAATTGTCTATTTCTCATGCTGCATTTATTCAGCTACTTTTACAGCTTTGCCTGAAAGAATGCTTTTATTTACTTTTAAAATTTGATTGTTTTGTTTACACTAAATATATTGACTATGATCTGTGCTCAGACCTTGATGGTGCTAAATATTTAATGTTTTTCCTTAGAGCAATTATTTGTTTCTCATTAATCAATGCTTTTAAATATCTGTCTTCATTATAACACTTAAGAACTTTACAGCATGAGCTGCTTGTTCCCTGACTGTCTTACAAATCTGCGTCTCAATTAGCTCATGCTGACAACTTGCTCCGTTCCCATTGACTTCTATAGAAATTAGAAATACTCAGAAGCTCAGAAAAGGTACCTAGGAAACTATAATACAGAGCCCAGCTTCTTCCTCTTCATGAGATGCTCATGTATAAATCACTCAGTACACCCTCTTCATAAGTATTAATTTTATTTGACTCTCTCTTCAGGAGATGAAAGATGGGGCAGTAAAACTAACAGAAAGAAGGTAACTGTTATGAACAGGGAAATCTGCTTCTCAAGGAGCTTCACTTGGTAGCATACATGTGCATTAACATGCATCAATATGGTGAAACCCCAGTTTTCCACTCTGATTCCTATCATGGTTCAATTTAGATTTAGGAGCTTTATTGATCTAAAAATAGAAAATGTAAATCCTTTCTGCTTTGAAAATGAATGCTTTCCCTTTTTTTTTTTTCCTAATTTAAATACATATAGATACTTTTTAAGGCCTCCAGCATTTCCTGAAAGACACACGCTAAAATATTTCATGGGCAAATATAGGGGGTTTTATATTACTACATAAAAACATTGATTTCTCTGCACCCCTTTTCCTTTTTTCTGCAATCATACCGTGTCTCTTCTGATTCCCTTTCTGAATACATTTTTATTTATTCATGTTTTTTTCTCCTCACTGTCACCTGCATGTCTTGAAACTTCTCAACAACTTTGCAGCTCAGGAATTATTGTTTCCATTTAACACACACAAAACAAAAATATGAAGACATGCTTACCTGAAGCCACTAGAGAGTAGTTCCAGGACATGAAAAGCACCTCTTGACTTGAAGTCTAACCTTCTGTATAAAAGGTTATTTCTCAACTGGTTCATGATTTAGCAAGTTAAGGGAATACATTCAAAGCACAATAGATGATTCCAGTATCTAAATGAGCTCTAAGTGTGTCTGTATTTTATCCTGGCAAGGGTGCTACCTTCAAACCCCACCATCCGTACAGTTTGGTTGCAAGTCCTTCTTGGGTTCCACATTTCCTTTAGTAGATCTCCCCACTCTGGGATCTTTTGCATCTACAAAAGGATGCTTGTTGCTGCTCAGGCAGATACTCACTTCATAGTGTCATGAATGCTTTGAAGATCCACAGATTCAAATTTTCTTCTGGTAAAGAATTTTGAGTGCTTTTATTTATTCCTGATCATCATGTTCAGAGTAGTTAGAGTTCTGATGGACATAGTTCATGTACATTCTTCAGCTGATTCACTTTCTGCTGAGTCCAGCTGTTAGAGTCAGTCAACACATGTTTCAAAAAGGCATCCCCTCCCAATTTAAATGACAGATAACCTACATTATTGTTAGATCTGATTTTTAGAAATATGTAAGATTTTTTGGCCTATGTTTACCATACCTTTACCATCACAAATCTCTTCATATGCTTATTTACACAGAATTTTCAGGCTGGTCACTCTATTTGAAAGTTAAATCCATTAACTTTATAGCTTCAAAATAAATTTCTAAAAATTTTAAGTATTCTTGTATTTCTTTTCGGCCCTTTATCCCAAATTTTAGCACTTTTAGACCCTAACACTGGCACAATATGTTGTCATTGGTCTCAGAAATCCTGTGTGTAGAATCATATTATTCTTCTAAATTTATTGGCTACTCTTTTTACTAATTCTGTTTAGTCTTTAGATCCAAGAAAAGGTGTCACTATAACAAAAATAATAAAACTATATTCTTTCTGATATGTTTTTGAAGGATTAGAATGTTGTCTACGTTTGAAGAAAGAGACCTCCTACAAACTCAATGTAAACAATTATGCCTTTGCAGTAGTATAATACAACACATATTTTTCTATAATATTCTAAAAAACTATCTGCATTTAGATATCTGGCACTCTGAATTACTCCACATCACATAGGCTGTTTCTAAGAATGAGTTACATAAATGACCATAATTTGCTATATCAGTTTGAAATAGAGTACACTTGCTTGCACAGGGAAAAAAATCACACCTATAGCTAAACATCTTTTGGAGATTTATTCTCAAACTTTCCTTCTAATATAATTATTATTTCCTTCTAATATAATTATTAAGTAGAGCCAATATCTCCAGATGGGCAATCCATACAACAGGATCTGCAGTCTAGCTGAGAAGCTGACAGTGAGTTCTTAAATGCATTACTGCAATGTGTTGACTTTCTTGTCTTTGCTGTAGTTGCAGTTTTGCAGCCACACTCAATGTAAATTGATGAGTTTCATATAAGATATTGTAAAAATACCCATTCCGATGTTTGGACTTGCTGGCCAAGCAATTCCTTCCAGTTCAGCATCACTACTGTAATGTTCTTTCTCTTATGAATTTCTATTTTTGTAAGTTTTTGAAGGAAACTTGCCTGGAAAATGCCATGTGTGGCTGCTCAAACAAGTCTGATAACACTGGGTGTTTTGATTTGATCAGAGGTGTTCATGCTAATATAAGAGAAGTTGTCATGGTCTCCTCAGCACAATGCCCCATCAGCTTCTGTTGTGTAAGCAGAAAAACTATGGGGAAAAGAAAAACTGAGTTTTCAAGATATTAGACGCTTCTTTCACTCACCAGTCAAAAAAACCTTTTAACAAAAGCACCCCTTTTGGCGGTTTGGGCCAAATTAGGGAAACGTCCAAAAGGAACGTCCCCTCAAAGGAAGGCAGGTTACAGCCACCTATCCCCCACCAGGTTCGGGAAAAAAAAAAGATTTTTCTCGGAGGAAAGTGAAGGAGAAAATAAAAACCATTTATTTAACAAACACTCAGGAAAAGAATAATAATAATGCTAAATAACAAAACCTCTCACTGTGAGAGAAAACCTGAAAGATTTTAAGAGTCCTGTGGGTGTGGTTTCTCTCCTCCTCTTCAGAGCTGGGTTGGCGTGGGCCCCCCTCCAGGCCTAAGGTGGAAATTTTCCGAGTGTGTTCTGGTGTTCTGATGTTCTGAACAAGTCCAGAAGAGAAGAAGGGAAAAACCAAAGTCTCAAAGGAAAAAAACTCTCCGTCTCTCTCCGAAGAAACAGAGCCGAAAAGCTGACTGAAAAGCAAGAAGAGTGCTTCCTCTGCTCCTCAGCAGCAGCAGCTAATCCCTGCATCCTTGATGCACAAACTGTTTTGAAAAGTTTGCTCAGTTTTCTCTCTTTCTCTCTTGCACCCAATTTTAAAGGCATAGAAGGGCTCAGGAATCATGTCTGGGCATAGAGCTGTGATAGGGGATACAACAGCTTAAAGTCACCCCAAGACACCCCTGTATAAAATACTCTTTTCCCTAACAACCAAAACACAAATAAAAATATAATATAAAGGTTTAATCAACAGTTTTTATCCTCCTTATATATGTATATGATTGCTATGTGATTATCTTCATGTACAGATGGCTTAAAATTATCATCAAGTTTGAGAAAATAAAATAATATAGCAGAATAAAATCCTTCAAACCTACAGGCAAACTACTTGCCAGTTTTAAGTATCCCTGATCATAGAACAGCATACAATACAAAATGGTAAAGGGAGGACATGAGAAACACCCTGAAAAGTAGTATTTCATTCTGTTAGGCACTGACTGCAGACATAACCTCTAATTACACACTTTGGAGAAGTGCCAGCAACAGAGTGAGAGAAAACAGAAAATTCCTCCACAGAAGACTGTGTGGCTGAAATCACCACTAAATGAATTCTGAAAGTACTAAGGTGTTGGGGTGGCTAAGTCCACATTACACCCCCCGTGTTGCTACCAAGTGGTCTCTCCCCACATCACTGTGCCAGAAAGTTCTCCCTTCATCGGGACCCCACTGGCCCCTGGTCCTCTCTCCCCTCCCTCCTCCCTCCCATTGGCCCTGTTATGTCACTCAACCTTGCCCCTACCCCCTAGCCCTCAGATTATTGGTTTTTGATGCTCTGCCCGCCCCGGGACCCCTCGGGATAAAACCAGGTGTGGGTGACTGTTCGGGGTTCTTTGCCTCTGTTCCCCTTGGAGCGCGTTTGTTCCCGGTCCGTGGTGCGGACCCAACAAACGCCTCGGAACTGCACGCAGAGAATCCCTCCCGCCTCTGCGTCTCCAGCACGCGCACAGACCGCGTGTGAGAGCGGCTGCTCGCGCCCACCTGCGAGGGCGAGGCTGTGTGCACGCGTGGGTGCTGGCAGAGCGCCGCCAAAGCGTCTCCACGAGGGACCCCGGGGGAAAAACGCGGCATCGGTCCCTCGACACCACGCATCGCGATACTAAGGGAAAGTAGTTTCATGTTACATACTTCCCTCATTTTTGTAAAATTCACTGGTCCAGTTTAAAGATAAAGTTTAAAGGTAGTTCATGTCACACAGAAATGGCTTAGTGGTTGATACCAAGGGCTATCTGACCCAGTGACTGAGTTTGATGGTGGCCAGAGAGGACGCACATGGAAGCTTAAGAACAGGGCAAGCACAGAAGCCATTTTGTCCAAATATCCTTTCAGTATCCAGTTAAGGTGCCTCTGTCTACTCCTTCTTGACCCTGGGTTAACAGCTAACAAGTGAAATACCTAGGTGTTATCCATTCCTCTTCAGGGCAGTAAGGGCAATGGCTTTCTGCCACACTGAGAACAGATTTTGTCCCTAACACAGAATTTTGAAGGCATAAAAGGAGAAACAATGGTTCAAATAGTAATAAAAATGAAGAGTAGTCAAGAGGCCATTGAGAGACCAAGCAGGACAACAAAGGTGTCAGAAACAGGTGTGGATAAGAGAACTAGTAACACAGCTGGAAAAAGCCCAGCAGCTCCAGTGAAAAGAAACGCTCTCACTAAGGCAAGGCATTGAAGGAATTCAGCACACACCATACCCTTGTGACCCGAGTGAACCATGTGCTGGAGGAGAAGAAAAGCACCTTCTTTCCAATACTTGCTCGAGAAGGATCACCATAACAGCTTCTGCTCTATTAGAGTCTTTGAAGAATCCTGACAAATACTGAATGCTTTGCCTGTTCCCAAACTGTGATATAATATTATATAGTGGTGTTCTAACGGTTTTCTAATTTCAAGTGCAATGTTTGGTTTGTCAGTAACACTAATTTAAAAAATAATAAATTCAAAAAGGTCAGCTGTATGGGAGGGAGAATGATATGGTCATTGTCATGAGGGGTTGGCAAGAAAGTAAAGCATGTTTTTTATTCATTTATTCAATAGACAGTAAGAAAGCCTGGCACTATTCATTTGAATTTGTGGTGATTTCAAAGGCAGACCTCATACCTTTACCATTTTAGACTCTGAAATTCCTGGGTTTTTTTAATCATTATATTATCTCCAGAATAGTTTCTGAATTGAGTATTGTTCTTTAAAGGAGAAAAAATTAAAAATCAGGATCTGACTAGAAGATCAAATACCAGACTATGGAAAGTTTCCCTCTTATTTTAATGAGCTTCAGACAACTCCTTTGTTGTATAAGCACTTCACCATTCAAATATTTTAAAATATTTTTTAAATTGTTACATACCTATGACATTTCTGAAATGAAAGCACATGTAAGGTAAAACAGAGTGAAAGTTAAGTGGGAAGCTAGTACACAGCAGCACCCTGCCTAAATACATGGAAAAGAAAATTTATTTCTAGAAAACTGAAATATCTTCCAAATTTTATTCCTTCTCTCTCTTTTATTCTCTCCTTAACAAGGAAATGGAAATGGACAGCAATGTCTTCATTCTCAGTATTTCTCAGAATGACAATACAAAACCACAAAGAGAGTGAGCTTATTGGAAGTAGAAGTGTCAACTTCAGAAAAAGAGTCAATCAAATCAGTAATGTGTGAATCTGAGCTTCCAGGAATCTTGAGGGGTTAGATCTGGTAATTATATCCCAAGCCATCCCTTTTATAGGTTTGCGAATGTTATTTTAAAATACTGAGACATTTCTTCACCATAGCAGTGTTAGACAGCAGAAATCCCTCTTTTCAAGCAGGTGAAAGAAAAAAAGAAGAGAAATTACTGGGTTTGTGTAGATGGAAAACTATAGATTTGCACAAACTGAGACTTAGAAGCTAAACACCAGCACGCTCCCACAGGCAGAATTCAGCAGAGTTTTCTGACATGTTTCTCTCCTTTAAACAACTGCAATGCTTAGTGTTTTGGAAAGCTAGACCTAGTCAATATTTATTACACATTTCAGATTTAAAACACATAAAAAGTAAAGCTTTAATTTCCCAGTGCCAAGAAAACAAATGAACTCTGTTTCTATCGTCATAATATCTAGAGCAAACATTTGGACTGAACTTAACCACCCCCACCTACACAAAAGGTAGATTTAGAATAAAAGTACCAATAAACACATATTTTGGTAAATTTTTCTCTTACAGACAGCAAAAGAACTGAAAGCCAATTAAACCTAGAGAATGAGAAAAGTCTCATTTTTCATGGTGCTTTATTTCCATACACCTCATATATTAATTTTTTAAAAAATGAAATGAGAGAAATATTTCAAGTAAATGAAAGATAAGATCAAAAACATTTTTAACTTTTATTATCTTCTCTTTTCCCCCCGCCTTTAAGGTAGAAATGAAATTTTTTATAGTTACTTTTCTTCTGAGAAACCAAAGAATTTTGTTATTTTTGTTGCCTAAGATTCAGTCTGATAATCTCAGTTTATTGGATAAATGGTAAAAAAGGAATTCACAAACAGAAGAAAGTTCTTTGCTGCAAAACTGCCTCATAACAGTGAAAAATACAGTGTTCAAACAGTCCCTCTTCCTTACTTTTCACACATTCAACCACAGCTCATCTCATAGCTCCTTTGCTGTCAAATAAATTGCATGAAAACCCTACAAGCATGGCAATGAATTATGTTGAGTTAAGGTGAGCCATTGTGTGATCCTGAGTGATCCTTGCCAATTCTGCAGCAGCAGGGTATGGATGCCTAGATGAAAACAGGTTGGGAGTCAGAAAGCCAAGACTTACTCGTTTCACTGAATTCCCTGAAATGAAAGTAGAGAGATGAAGGCTGAGCTGTCCTCATTCTTTCACAGAACTTTCAATGTAACTCTGACCTGTGTCTGATCATACATAAAACCCTGAAAGAAAAATAAACAATTTCGGAATTTCTATTAGTAACTCCAGTTTATTTAAAATTTCATGTTCTCTTTAGGAAACTGCTAATTTTAATGACAGTTTCAGTCAAGAAAATCTAGAAAGTTTGCAGACTTTCCTACATTTTCCAATGCTCTATTCCCATCTATTTCCAATAGGCAAACCAGTCAGGACAAAATAGAAACATAGCAAAAAATGCATTAAGGTTTCTACTTTAAATAAAAGTATTTTTTATTTAATGCAATTTTAGTAAATTTTTGAAATATTATGCAGTAAAATAGTGTCTTAAATTATTCAATTCACTTTTTGTTGCCCAAGTTGCTATGTTATTTCCTAGGTGTTTTTCTAAAATTCTGCTATTCTTAACTGCTTATTGCTTAGATCACCTTTCAAGAAAAAAACTTCAAGTGGCATGTAATTATAATATAGTATAAAAACACATAATCATATGTTTAAAGAAACACATCCAAAATAAAAAAACAGGTATAAGGAAAGAGAAAATTGTCTGAAGTTTCTGCATTCCAGTGTATCACCGTATACCTTGGAAATGCTTACAATCAATGTATGGAAAAACAAAATTTGACATTTAAGCCAGTGTTTGGGTTTTTGTGTTCAGAGGTAGATAGTTCAATGATAAAGGGCATTGTTTTTGATAAACATTACATAAATTATAGGCTGTTTTAAGCATTACACCTAAAAGTTTCCAAATGTGTCTGAGGATGAACTGGGCTATTTGGATAATTTTAACAAAGTGAAGCCTCAAGAAAAAAAAGATATATTAATTATGTATCAAAAATAGTGGCTATTCCTTCAGTTCTGTGCATTTTCATTGAGAATGCCCATTAAAAATAAAGATCAACAATTAGCTATGTCATTTCATACAGGACAAGAATGCCAAAGATAGCAGGATCAGTTGCAGTGTCCCCTATTATGCTGGAAAGCAGATAACATCTATTTCAAAGCATTGGAAGTGGGATCTTTGCTTCTTAAAAATGAAATGTGAATTAATAAAGTATTCTGATACCTATTAAAGAAACGGAAAGTAGTTTTGGTAGGTGCTGTTAATATGTGCTACTTCCCCTTAGTTTGAAAGTTAATCAGACACCTTAAGAACACATAATTATTTTTTAAAAATTCATATTTCTTGTTTTATCCTCAATATGCATGTAGGGCTTCACATATGGCTGATTTATGGAGACTGTTTCACAGAAGGAATTGTCACTTGCTTCTGTTTAAATTGGGGTCTGGAAGGCTATGTGTAACAGCATTCCTGATAATTGGTTCTATTATGAAGCACTGTCATGGCAAATTTTCTGAACACAAAACAGACTGCATAACACTACCTCCCAGGGAAAAAACCACAACACTATCCTGCCTCAGCAACACAAATTTGTATTCTAATTACATGGAGTAAATGCAATTATACCTCAAATAATGCAGGTGCCAAACCTGAAATTTGGAGTATGTTTTTTAAACAATACAGAGTTGCCACAGAGTTTAAAACAAAGGCATGAAAGACTATGGTTTCAATTCTTCTCTATGGAAAAGAAGAAAAGAATTCTTCTGTCTTTTCAAAGGGTACTACACTGCTATATTTTTCTTTTTAACTCACTCCCTAGCAGACCTTTGCTACTTCATTAAAACATTTTTCAACATGTCATATATATTTGTGCTGTAGCAAACCCTAGTTTATTCATGCTGAGTGGCTAACCTTTCTCAAAGCAATTTAGCAACATTTCTCTTTTCTTCCTTTCGTAAAATCTCATCTGAATGGCTCTGAAGCAGAACTGGGCAAGAATTGACCTAAACATAAACCTTTTTAAGATTAGAAAAGGAAAACTTGGGGTTTTATTTATTTGTCTCAGTTCTGGTACATCAGCTTTGCTTTGATTCTAATTTTCATGCTTTATTCTGTCATCCAGGTCCAGCTAGCACCAGAAAAAAATCGTTCATTGTAAATTTGCTCCCATACTATTTCAAGTGAGAATGAAACCAGGAAGTTTCCCAAAGGCTATCACATATCATGATCTTAGAATACAACAATCTTAATTTATAGTTGCCTTCACACATACTGAGATTCTCCTCCAAATCATCAACTAAAATACCAAAACTTTATTTAGGATATGAAAATTCACTTCAAGGAGTGCATGATAGTTTGGATGGATATGAAAAAGCAGCTAAAAAAATTCTGAAGGAAATTAAGTAAAAAGCAATTCAAACATTAGTTACAAAAAGCAATATTTCAATTTACATAATTTATTTGGACAAATTACATCTTTCTTTTTCAACATTTAATAACTACATTTCCTTATTGCAGACATCTCATCATATTCAGTCAAAATTCTCAAGGTCTCAGGAGAATCCTTACTCACAAAATTACATCCCAAATATCCTTGATTATATATTAGTCATCCTTCATATAAATAATAAAAAGTCCTCAGATGTGTCTTTTAAGAGTAGTCTACAGTCACAGATGTGTATACAGAATTTCTGTAAAGTTTTTCAGTGTAAATTTCCCATTTTTCACTTTGATCTTGGAGCTGAAACTGTGGTAATTTAAATTGTAGATCAGAGAGTAATAAAAAGAACTCACAGGAGTACTGGGGCAAAGTAGTGGTTGGGCAGCAGAACAATCTTCTCCCCTCTGGGATTTCCAAATATGCTTCATACCAATCAGCTCTAGGGTATGTTTAACAACAGAGGTACCTTATTTTCTGAGCCGAAAAGGAAGAGGTTATCTGTCTGGCAGCCAGGACGTGCATTGGTTAAAACAGAGGATGACAAAGGCTCATTCAACCACTGCATCACCCACAGTGAAGTTGAAAATTAAATGCTTAGCAAAAAAAAAAAAAAAAAAAAAAAAAAAANAAAAAAAAAAAAAAAAAAAAAAAAAAAAAAAAAAAAAAAAAAAAATCAGAAAACTTTTAAGCTTTGAAATGTGAAGGCAGTTCATATAACCACAATTTAGACCAATGAAACTGACATAATACAAAACTTAGTACAGGAATGAAGAGCTACTACTCCATAAAAAAACAATCTACTCCATTGAAGTAGTGCTGCAATCAAAGATAGGATATACGTAATTTCAAATCCACTTTCTTTGTAAAACAAGAAGTGTTATTAAGTGCTCATAATTTTTGTTTTTCTCTTTCATTTGAGGAAAATTCTTTACGTTGCAAATTTTTATTTCTTAGGTATTCTTTTAATGAGCTAAGATTACAGTACACAAAGCTCTCAAAAACAGTTTAAACCAGTACTTAATTCACTTTTTGCAGCAGCAAAAGATCCCAAATCAGTTAAGGTGAAATCATTTCAACTTCCCCTAACTAGAAGATTCTACCTCTTTGCTATACAGTCTGGTTTTAATCCTATCCACTATTACCTATATTTTACCTATATTTTTACTTATATCACAGTATTATCAAGCACAAGTGTAACAGGCTGGCTAGGCTCCTTCCCCATGCTTTCTACGTGGATTAAAATCCTCTAACTAGCCTCTCTGGTTTTTTCCTTAACCATTGCCAGTTTCAAAAGAGTACACAGACTTTAGGCAGGCTAAATCCTCTGCATTTCTGTATATTGTCTTTCCCACTCATCTACAGTGTCTCTCCCTTGACCTAGAGATTTAACTACTCTTTCCACTTCAGAGTCCCAAACACATCCCTCAAAGGATCCCTCACAAAAACACACACTGCTCAAGCCTGCTCAGAGGCCTAAATTAATTATGCTAATCAGACTACCCTAGCTAACCCAATTAAGTTTAATTAGCTGATGCCTTTCTTCCTAAACCACCTTGCCTTGGGGACATTTTACCTCTGCTTTTAAGCTAGCTGCAGAAGTCAATCTCCTCTTGCAAACTTGCCCCTTAGCAACAGACATTCAGCAGGGAGAGACTCATTGCAATAAGCCCCTCGAAAGCTTTAGCGAAGCTTCTTATTTCTTGAATGCTTAAAACTGGACTCTATTCACATTGAAATTTGGGCTGTGAACAAAAGGGGCTTATTTAGAAAGTCTAGCTTCCATATGAAGCCAGTATTGACAATAATAATCAACCTGTCTGGGATTTTCTACGTCAGTGGAGAGACACTGTAGCTCTCTGGTTATACTCAAGAACACCTCTGTCTTTAGATAGCAGTGCCATTGACTATCTACTACGTATCTGATCCTGAAGCTGTGCATTATTTCACCTGTGTCTGATTTCACTGCAGGAAACCTCATCTGCTTATTCACTACACCTGCATGCAGTGATGCAGAAAAACTGTGGCAGATCCCAGTTAAATTCTCTCCTCCATGAAGCGAAACTACCTTCCCTCACTGTTTTGTGAACTGAACAAAAAACTTTTGAGCTTCTGGTTCATCAAAAAAATTAATTCTTTCCAAAATTTCCCTCAGAGAAAAGTCTGAACAAAAAAAAAAAGTGAAAAATTTCTACCAATTGGAATTCCAAATCTGTGTTGCCTCAGAAATACTGAAAAATTGCATTTTCAGAAAAATGCAAGCTTCCAGAGTTCTTCAGATAGCCAATAAAACTTAAAATTCCTTTCCTACTATCGGCAGACTATTCTATATATTATTTCTAGTGATAAACTAGAGAAACATTTATTTCAAATCACAGGAAATTTAAAAGGAAGCTAGCAGACATCCTTCTTGAAGTGCATTTTTTTCTCATGAAAATGGAATTGTGAAGCCAAAGAAGGAATAGAAATAAAATGGTAGTACATAATAATCAAATTATTTTTCACCTACACAGAAATCTAAAAAAGAGGGACTCAAAATTGCAAAATATGTTCAAATTTTGAAGCCTTTTTTTCCTTTAATTTTAAAAGTTGGTATTATTTTATGCTTGCTATTGAACTTTTTCTATTGTAAATAAGCTTAGTAATAACTGCAAAAGTTCAATTGGTTCAATAGAAACTGTCACTATAACTCAAAGACTTTTGCCCAAATAAGTGGACTGTTCCCATTTTTACTCAACAAATACGGAAAAATGCATTACTTTGACAATGATAATAAAACTTTAGTATTGTGTTTATTTCATTTATCTTAAAGTTTAAAACTAATTATTGTACTGAACAAACCCTTATTTCCAAGTGCTAAATGAAATGTGATTTTGGATAAATAGACTGTAGTTAAAATAAATACTGAAGCAGCTACTATCATCTGATAAATAATGATCTAGGAAGATTTAATAAGTGATACAGAAAATCGGGAACATCATTGATCAAATATTTTATCTGTCCTGGGTTACAGTGTATTCTATTACCATGAGCTGTTGGGACCAGGTGCAGCGATGTTCCTTGCCTCCTCCCTCTGGCCTAGCTTCTGTTAATGGGCCCAACAATGCCTTGCCCCATGACTCAGAGATAACCTGCACCTGGACTATCTCCTGTTAATGGCCCCATCAGTGCCTTGCCCCATGACTCACCATCCCATTGGGAGATGCTCCGCCCAGGGGGCAGGAGCCAAGCATTCCCACCTGGATACAATCTGTGGTTTGGAGCAGCACAAGCAGCCTTACATACTGGGATCCCAGAGGACAAGAGCTACAGAACCATCATTGGACCTCCTGAGGAGGACCAGACCTTTTTTCTACAAGATCACCGCTTCAACAGAACCACTTCAAAGAGAACTGCAGCTATCACTGAATTGGACTGCTACCAGCACCCTGCCCGGCAGGGTGTCAGGTTGTACCCTGACTCTGTCAGGTTAAACCAGTGTTTCTGTATTATTGCTTTGTATACATATATACAAGTAAAAAACTGTTATTCCTATTCCTCATATCTTTGCTTGAAAGCCCCTTAATTTCGGATTTATAATAATTTGGAGGGAAGGGGGTTGCATTTTCCATTCCAAGGGGGGCTCCTGCCTTCCTTAGCAGACATCTGTCTTTCAAACCAAGACATTATCCCATTCAAAACTCTGTATTCTAAGGAAAATTTTAATAACCAGATTATTCCTTTAATTATTCTAAGGAATATAAATGCTGTGTGAAGAGTACAACTTACGTTACTATTAAGGCATAACTTTGCCTCACATTACTGTCTGCCTAGCTTTTCACTGTACAATCAAAGTAATGACAGGCATATATAGACTTAGTCTAAATATTTCTAAATGTTGATGAGTTTCAAGTTTTTATTTGTGCTTTTGTTTATGGGGTTTTTTGGAGGGTGTTTTGTTTGGGGATTTTTTTTTGTAATAGGCAAAAGTACAAAACATCGATGTTTTAGAAAATATTTCTACTGATTTCAGTAAGACTTTTTACTAAGTGAGGATTGCCAGACTACCTCCTTGATTTTACATTCCAACAACATGAATATGTTTTGCAAGTATGGCCTCTATATAAGCACGATTCTGAACAGGCTTAAAATCCAGAATAATTTGCAGTAGTTCTGTACTTTGCAGAATGCAAACTATTCGTATTTCTCCAATTAAATACATTAGTAGTATGCTCTTAAACAGAAATAGAAGTCTCTGACTGAAATAAGAAAGACCCTTATCAAGCTAAATGTTACATTTCCAATTATAACTCATGGGAAACGTGATAGCAAAAAAATGCTGGCTGTTACATACCAGCAGAAACAAGTCAAAACTTACTTTCTTGGAGGTCTTCTTTCTTCCCTTATCTCAGCTCTACACCGTGGCACCTTCTGACCTATAATGTTGAACATGTTCAGGCTATTCAACTGTTAGAATAAACTCCAGCAGCAAGTATGAAATGAATTTCCTATTGAAAACATGCCGATAAAATGTTGGCAGGCGGAAGTAGTGGCACATGATGGAGAGAAAATTACTTTGAAAATACCCAATCTAATGTTCACATTTGGAATTAAACAAGTAGTTGCCTGAAGCTTCTCCTGTATTCAGGAAACTGCGTATCTTGCAAATTCTAGTAGGAGATGGATTCCTCAAGACAAGTAAGTCCTGAGGTGCATATGAAGTACAGATAGCATGTTTCCATAACTGTTTATTTGGAATACATCCATTATTATAACCAAATTCTGCTGTGAAGTAGCTCCCTTAGCTCCACAGAAGTCAGGTCTGTAGCTTGCATTTAGTTCTTAAACACTAGTGTAGTACTGAAAAATAAAAGATTGAAATGCTGACATTAACATAAAAAAGTAAATTCACAAAAGATGTAGCCTACTCAATGATTTGTTGCTACCTTAAGATTTAGACTGCTTAGCTCAGTACTGCATCTGCCTGAGAAAAGTAATCAAATGTATGCTTCCACTACATAGAATTTACATGCTCTATACTCATGTATAACAAACATGTTCAAGTGATAGGAGAGTTTCCTATGAAATGTGTATATTTATTGTTCCAAGGAGTCTGGATGAATCTCTAAAAATTCTTCCTGAAAATGGCATTAATGAAAGTCTCTTTCAAAGCTTTAGACAAGTATCCTAAAGATAGTAATATAGCTTTCTAAATAATCTCCAAATCCTCTCCTTCTAAAGGTTTTGCATGTGCTCCAAAATAAAAGGACACTGTGAATCATGCAATAAATCAAGAAATTATTATACTATGATAGGGGCCATAATGATAGGGATCAAAAAGATCAGATGGTACATATTTCTCTTGAAGGCGAGGACACTAATGGAGAGGAATAAAACAAAACAAAGAGTAAAGTTCAGAGGAGATATTCCTTTTCAAGTCGTCTTGGTCTTTACCTCACAGCTCCTCTTAATCCCTCATGGATATTTCTGTTTTCTGTGATCTCACGTCACAGTCAAACAATAGTGAGTTAGAGAATGCAATTCAGAAGGATGGCATGCTATAGCAACAAAAGATGTGGCAGAGGAGCTGCAAATGAGAAGCACTGGTCTCTCCTCACTCAGAGTTGACTTCTTAAGATTTGTACGAAGAAAGAGTAGCCCTCAAGACCTTGAAAGATCTGCAGGCATATTTTTGGAGAGAAACAAAACCTTCTCTCCTATTGACAAGTTTCCCCAAACTGGATTTATTTTCTGATGTCTTAACTTTGCAAGCAAGAGGCTGAAATAATTTTTCAAGCTCACTGAAGACAAAAATCTGCTGTGATGCTCCAGTTTCAAAATTTGATATGCTACTGTGTTCATCTGTCTTTAGCCATCACTGCTAGTCAGTAGTGGGATTTTCAGTGTTAGTCTTTACCTGCTCTGATCTCTAATCATCTGCTAGAGAGAAAGAATAGTAATTAATCTTGGTGAATATTTCTATTTCTCTGCTCTCACAACTCAGTAAGTTCTTTAGCAATCTCTAAAACTTTTATACAGAAATCTTGCCTTGGTTTGGAATCTTAAGTTTAAAAATTAATATTTTGTGGTGATTTTAGTAACAGGGAGTAGGGTTTGGCTGGATGTCTTGAGTAGTTAGATGACACTGTCGGTCACCAAGTGAGGGGGTGCAGCGTCCTTCCTGCAGACGTCAGGGCAGACAAGAGCAGGGCAGCTGCTGGCGTTGCTGCGGCAATGCTGGCTCACCAAAGGTGGTGCAGGCGAGACCGCAGATCTTCTGTGCGCGTGTCCCGAGACAAAGGACCAGGAGGGGTCTCTCGTGTGGCTTCCAACCAACTTTACTGGTAGAGGATCCATGGACGCAAGACAAGAGATCAGCCATTACACTTGGTTTTATATGGGGGGGCAGAGAGAGGCGGAGAAGGGCAAACAACCAATGGGGTACAGGAAAAGGGGAGGAACAACACTAACAACAACCAATAGAGTAGAGGTGGGAATTAGAACAAGGAACCAATGGAATGGAGAACTGGGGAGAACTTTCTAGAGGGAGGCGGTGGCCTTAATCCTCAGTGCTGCCCTCGGATCCGCCCTCAGGGCAGTCCTCGGAATCTTGGTATTCATACCATTGGAGGGCCAGGGCTTGAGTGATGTTATGCTGCCTCAGCCCATCACGGGGCTGGGCCACCGCAACAGTTAGATGCTAGATATAGCAGGAACTAACAAAATGTATCTCAAAATACATTAAAATTGCTGGGAAAACTGCTCTACTGTGTGAATTGAGAAACAGAGCTCTTCACTCCCTGGTTTTTTATGATATTCCACTGAAAACTGAGTCATAGTGTAAGTTTTTTTTTTTTTTTTACTTTGAGCACTATTTGCACATGAAGCCTTAAATTACATACATACCCTTGGTTTAAATGCTTCTAACAAACAGTACCACCCTCTTTTTTCAACACACAGTTCTTAAGACCCCAGTGCAAATGGCATCCACATTTTCACTCCTTCAGGGTATTTTTTAAATAAATGATTGAAACACCTTTTATTCTCATAATCAATACAAATGAAAAGCCAAGCATATTTGAGGATTAGTTGGTTTAATAATTATGACAGTTTTATAAAACAGCAAGACAAAACTGTGGCGCTTTATATGTGGAATAATATGATTATCTTATTTTGTGCTTGCATTGGCAAGTAATTCAGTGTGATAGGAACAGATCAGGAGAGCAAAAAAATTGGCACAGAGGCCCCTAAATCTACATTATACAGTTCATTGCTGCACCTGCTTGCCCTTTTCCAATCAGAGGCTCTAACTCTGAAACAGGCTGAGCCTGGGAACATACCGTCTGAGATCTGGGGTGCTTGCCCAAGGTTTTCAGGTTGCCATGAGCTGGTGCCACAGCTCATAATCAGATACAATTCTGAGAGCCTTAGCTACGTTCAAGAAAACACTAGCACTGAGGAGATTCCTAACATACTTCCCACAGAGACAAGCCCCTTTCAGAAGGAAATTCACCCTGCTGTGAAACACCTACCAGAGAGATACAGGCTGTAATCTACATCTCACTGTATAAATTATGGAAGTTCAATAAACTAGCCTAGTTATCTAATACCCTGAACATCAAATTGATGAAGCATTCAACTAAATAGCTCCTCCTTCATTACTGTATCATTTTTATGTTTTAATTAGTGTTAAACCAGTTGCAAAATAATAGTGACAATGTTCATACAAACTGGTAAACAATATTTATTTTAAAAAATCGTTTTCTTTACAGAGAAAATTTAAAAATATGGAATGATTAATCACAAACAAAAAGGAGGAGAGGGAAGGATAGTAATTCAAAGGGAAAGAGGAAAACTCAGTGCTATGAAATGTCCAGAACAATGGGTGAAAATGAAACCCAAAATGTTTCATTCAAACTCACATACAATCTGTTTTCATAAATTCATACATAATTTTAGCTTTTTCACTTTTCTTTTTAGTATAGGCAATTAAACATACTTAGTTAAATTCAAGTTTTACATATTTACTTTTTCACTCTATGTTTCCTTTTTCTTTTAAATTTTTTGTTGCATAAGATTATTTGTTTTCCTTGACTAAATTTTCAGATAATTTAATCCCTGTCAAATTTATCTTTATTATTTATGGGAAAATTGTGTCCCACTTCTTTCAAAGCACCAACTGTAAATTGTGTATACACATACAGACAGAATTTTTCTAGTTGTTATAGATACAATATTATCTTCAGTCTTTTATACTCAAAGTAATGTTAGAGGGGTGTTCATGCTCGTTCTAACATTAAAAAAATTGTACTTTGGTGAAAAACGGTATACCATACACATTTGAGACCTGCTATTTTCAATAATAATGTGATAGAAGTACTCATTACAGACTAGAAATAACTTACTCCAACGGTTTGCCATGGTACAGTTCATGCTGAGTGTTGAGATGCTGACAACAAAGAAAGCAAATACAACTAGCTCATTTCCAGTAGACGGCATTCATCAAAATAGTGTATTTCCAAGACTCAGTATTGTTTCTCCTCAATCTGCAAGTTCCAGGTAGCACGTTAACACAAAACAGAGTCCAACAAATACCTCCCTTAGCTGGCAGCACTGTTCATTTCCCACCTCTGCAATAAATCTAATCTATTTTAAGAACACTTCTTCAACTTTCACATCATACTTACATCTCAGATGTCATCCATGGATTAGTGGAAATGTGAAAAGCTACCTGAACTTGAGTTAAACAGCTTTTCTAAAGAAACATGCTTTTGTTAGCCAGAATAGTATTGTCTCTCACTTATTTTTCCAGATTACAGCATAGTATTTTGGTAATAAGTATGGGTCAGATATTTGATGAGTGTAAATCAGAAGATGCCTTCCAAGCCCTAGCTAGTTTTATTCCCAGCTAAGGGAGTGATTTATATTATCTTGGGACTTTTACAGTCTGTGTATTTTATTGTTCCCTTTCCAAGAAATAGCCAAAGTAACACTTCTTATCTCTTTAATACTGTAATGAAATAGTAAGAGGGAAAATGCTAGTGAATTAGACAGGCAGAAATAATCTGAAAGGTTTTGGAATAATTAAAAGATTCTGCAAGCATGACATTTTTTGAAGGAAAATGGGGATTTTTCAAAACCATGGAAATTCTAATGTTTTAAAAAAAAACACCTACAAAAGCTGAGCTACCCAAAACATTTAACTGCTTGAAAAGCAGTGGCTTGTGCCCTTATCCATACCAGTACAGCACTCCAGCTGATTTCATGTTGTGGGGCTGGCTCAATCATCTTTTCACAGGGCTCATCTAACCCAGCATATTTTGACTCAGAGATGTAGCCCATGTGATGGGGGCTACAATTACCACTACTGACTACGTGCTGCCAGTGGCTACTGCCATGCCTATCTTAGAAACAAGACAGTCACCTCAACTGGTGGCATGTTTTGTGTGACATCTCAACACTCTTGCACTAATACAGCTTCTATGCTTTATAAACTTACTTGTTACTGATGTTATTTCACACAGAACAGGCATGTTTGGTACATATATTGGTTCAGATCAGCAAAAATTCATGTCTCTCATCTCCAATCTGCTACATGAAAAATATTCATGTAGTTTCATCTTGTAAAATTATTTTCCCTCATTACTATTTGTATATTTCCAATTAATTTCTATTTCTTGAACTTTAATGGTGAAGGTCCTAGAAGATATTCCACAATGAATTTGTACAGGGATTTCCCTCATTTCCTTTTGTTTCACAGAAATATTAAGCTTGATGTATTGAAGGACCATATTTGCATTCCCTAAAGCTGGTTGTTTACGGATTTTTAACTTTCCAACAGAAGGACAATAAGCATACAGCAAGCATTCACATTAAGTCTGAACCTGGGATTCATGGGGATCTAGGCTAAGCAGACATCTAGTTTTCTTCCAAAACCAGTGTAGCGAAAAAGGCATCTTTAAAAGCCAGTACAACCTTTCTGTCTTAAATAACTACTTTAGCATAGAAGTGTCCTTGTAGAGGCATTTCTCTATGATTATTTAAAGGAGCCCAGGTGAACAACTTAAAGTAGGCCTCTTAAGTTTTAGACAGGTAATGATGGGTAAGATGAGAAGGCTGAATTCTGTGACCTTTTATTTTGTACTATTAAATCTTATTATAATTCTATTACCCTGGTCCTCAAGGTCTCTTAACTCTACACAATATTCAAGTGCTGCTTTGTATTTATAGTTCCTCTCACCCTTATGCCATCTGCAAATTTCATTAAAACATTTTTGCTTTTTGTGCCAGGGTCGTAAATGAATATATTAAATAACATCAATTCTGAGCCAAGCTTTGAGAAACTCCACTGGTAACCTACTTTCAGCCCAACACTTTGCTTTTCAGCACAGGTATAGCATATTCTTCTATTCTCTTTAGCCAAGATCTTATACAGTGTAAAAAACTTGCACTACTTTGCATCTTTCTAGGCTAGAAATATCAAAAATGTATAAACATTCAGAATTAAATGTTGGAATACATGATTTCTGAAAATTAGTAAAAGGATATTTAAATGATCTGTTCAAGGACCTACGTTATAATGTAAGATGTAACCAAAAGTACGTATTCTATCACCACCTTCATAAGCTGTTAAAGCAGGTGGGGCAGTGCTCCCCATGTCCTTCATGACTCATCCCTGATAACTCATGCAGGAGGCTATCTTCTGCTAATGGGCCATCAAGGCCTTACTGCATGACTCATAAATTACATCTTCCCATTGTGAGATGCTCCACCCGGGGGTAGGAACCAAGCATTCCTACCTGGATATAATTTGAGGTTTGGAACAGCACAGGTGGCCTTACATACTGGACTCCCAGAGGACAAGAGCTACGTAACCACCACTGGACTTCCAGAGGAAGAACAGATCCCTCTACAGGATCACCACTTCAACAAAACCATATCTATCACTTCAAGAGGACTGCAGCCACCATTTAATCAGACTGCTACCACCACCCTGACCAACAGGTTGTCGGGCTGTATCCTGACTCTGTCAGTTTAAGCCAGTGTTTTCTGCCTTTATTTTAATTTTCCTATTAAATTGTACTTCTGACTTGGAATCTCCCACTGGTTTGTTTTCAAACTAGTACGGACTTCAGGAGTGTAACTCCGTTGGCTACACATGGGCATCTAGTGCCTTAACCCTCACCTGTGCCATATGTTGCATCTCCATATGGACATAGAGGATACCTTAAGATACGTCAGATGGCAGCTGCTCAGGCAACTGATTTTTTTAATGTACTGGGTGTAAGCAGGAAGGTTTGGGCACAAGGAGGGCTGCAAGTGTGGTTTCTGCAAGATGAGGGCCTGCCCTGTGCCAGACATGGCCAGGTCAGGCCCGTTCCACAGCAGATCCACCACAGGCCACAGCTGAGCCCATCAAGCCAAGCTAATCATGGCTCTGTGAAAACATGTTTTTTAAGGTCAGAAAATGGGAGAGAAGGGAACAAAGAAAGAGAAACAAGAGGAAACACCAAATTCAAAGGAGGGGGAGGTACTCCATGGTGAAGCAAACACATGCACCTCTCTCACAAAGGACTGAGGCTCATGAAGGACCAATGCTAGAGCCCCTTGCAGGGATGACAGCCCACAGAAGTCCTGCTTCAGAGCAGGTGCTTCTCATGAGGCTCTGTGGCCAGTAGATGAGCCCATACTGGAGCCAGTATTACAGTAAATTACAATTTAGTGCCAATATATTCATTACTAAATGGTAGTAAATCCTTCTCTGAGTCCCAGGAACTTTGGTATATAGGATACACATGAAACAGAAAAAGAAACAAGTCTGTATCATCATAACATAAAGTTGAAATGGTTTTACTGAATATTTAACGTGTAAGTGCAGTGGGTTGAACCTGAGTTGATGGACAGTCGTTTAGACCAATAACGCTTCTCGAAATTTACATATTTAAACTGCAGAGAGATGCAGGAAGTTCCCTGTTTGTGTTCAAGCCTCCCGCGGGGAGGCAGGGGGGGAAAATGGACCCCAGGCTCCGTCTCTTGGAGCGGCCTCGGGCCTCCCCTCCCCCAGCGCCGGGGCATGGGCCCTGGGTGGCTGCAGGAGAACCCCTCAGAGCCGCAGGCAGCTAAGGAACAACCATGAGCTGCCGCGTAGCCGAGACAACCCAGCACGGCTTCTAAGGACTGGCAGGCTCCCCTCCCCCTCCACGTGGCCCCGTGCAGACTCGGCGGGAGCTGATAGAGCTTTCTGCAACCAATGCAGCTTATATCGAACTAAAACCAAAACCACCCAGCAGCTAGCTGCATAAAGGGAAAGAGGCTTTTTTCTCCAACATAAAGCTGAAGAAAATGAGTTCTTCAACATGGAGGCTTCAAGGTCAGAGAGAAAGAGAAAGTGAGTCATGTGAGATGAAGCTGAACATGGCGGCGGGAAAAGAGGGCGGAGTCGCTCCCAGCACGAAGCTTAAAAATACTTCTTGCAGGCCATGGTAAAAACTGTAATATCACAAACTGTTCTTTCCTCTGTAATCCGTTTTAAAAGACATGGGGGGGATGAGAATTCTGTGTGCAGCCTGCGGAAAAAGAAAAGTGGCCACGCCGGGTCACCTAGCAGCTGTAACAGACTTTTAGAGATTTTGTGAAAAAGAAAGCCATTGCTTTTCAGGCTGGAATTTGCTTATCCTTAAAAAAAAGAAACAGCCCATATGTGGTCCATGCTGGCAGTTGTGGGAAGACTGCAAGATTCATGGGAGAGATGTTTTTCACGGCAGCAGAATTCCAGGTGGGTCTGTTGCTTTTTGGCAGTTTGGAAACCACGTGAAGCAAAAGAAACCTTTTTTCTTTAAATAGTGGAGAGACTTAAGAACTGTAATACTGTCCAAAATCATAGTTTGTTATCCTTTTTGTGAGTTAGGTAAAAGGGGGAGGTGCTGGAGGAAACTGGGGTTTAGCTTTAATTTCTTATTACTTCTTCTTACTTTTAATTCTTCTAGTAATAAAATTCTTCATATTCTTGAAAGTTTTAAGCCTGCTTTGCATTTCTCCAAATCCCTTGTCTCACAGAAGGTAAGAAATGCGAACAAAACCATTACACTCAATTGGTGGTTCTGCCTGGTTTCGAACTGAACCCGCTACAGTAAGTCATAAAGATACCTACAATCATTGTATAAGCTCCCCACAGTCACTCTAAAGGCCTGTGGTTTGGCTTTCATTGACTATGCAGGGACCATAATGATTTGGCTGGGCCTGCTGCCTTTTTTGGGTTTTTTTGACAGCTAAATTTAGCAGGTTATTGTGGACAATGACCATCAAAGTCCCATCTGAAATACATTTAAAATTTGATATGCCTACAATACAAAGAATATGGCTAAGTGAATACATCACTGTACTCAGTATTACTTCAGTCTCTAAGTAGTGATACATTATACCTGCTGGTCTTACACTCACCATTTAGTGAAAATGAGTTATGATTTGCATCATTAACTGTGATTACAGCTTCAAAAATAGACCTATAATGGTCATATTCCCCATTTTCTGTTAGAAGAGAATTTGAAGCTAGGTGCTACAAAATAGATTATTTTAAGTTTTTCTTAGAATACTACTACTTTACAGAATTGAATGGGGTATTTCAGGTTGTTGATCTATGTTTAAGCCAGCTGTGGTAGGAATACAAAATAGGCAAAGTGTTTCAGAGCACCTGCACAATAAAAATACACTATGCAAAGACAGGAACTAGTCAAGAGGGATATATAAGAGAACCTAAATGAAGGTCTCTTCAGTAACCTCACAAAAGGGGTATAAGTACCTCTTTGGGATAATTCATCACTTTCCCATTGTCACGGTTTAACCTCAGTTGGCAACAAAGTGCCATGCAGACACTTGCTCACACTCCACCCTGCACCTCCATGGGATAGGAAGGGAAAAAACAAAAAGGTAAAACCCATGTTTTGGGACAACAACAGTTTAATAGGTGAAATAAAATAATAATAATAATAATGATAATAATGGAGTAATGAAAAGAGAGACAACAAAAAGAGACTGAGAAATAAAACACAGGAAGGGCAAGTGATGCACAGTACAGTTGCTCACAACCCACTGACTGATGTCCAGCCTGTTCCTGAGCAGCAATTGGTGGCTCTCATTAGTTTATATACTGGGCATGACATTCTATGGTATGGAACATCCCTTTGGCCAGTTTGGGTCAGCTGTCTTAGCCAGGTGTAGTGGTTTTGTTCGCAATCCATTGCTTACTTATTTTCCTTCTGTGAGATAAGGATTAGGAGAAAACAAAGCAGGCTCAAAACTTTAAAGAATATAAAGAAAGCTTCATTAACAGAACAAAAAAAAAAAAAAAAAAGGCAAGATTTAAGTGATGCTGCACAATAA